>JANDJT010000190.1:8245920-8281969 GCA_024331685.1 Stegophilus panzeri | reverse complement strand
CCAATTTGTAGGTGAGCAAAAATATTGGAACATGTGACTGACAGGTGTTTCTTGTTACCCAGGTGTGTCCTGTTGGATTTTTTAAAAATTAAATAGCTCTGAACATCTACTCTTGGTTTTAGCCTTCAGTTTCACCTGTGAAGACTGCATTTGTTGTAAAAAAAAGGATAAGCCAACATGAAGACCAGAGAGCTGTCTATGGGAGAAAAGCAAGCCTTTTTGAAGCTGAGAAAAGAGGGAAAATCAATTTGAGGCATTGCACAAACATTGGGCATAGTCAATACAACAATTTGGAATGTCCTGAAAAAGAAAGAAACCACTGATGTACTAACAACCAGACATGGAACAGGTTGGCCAAGGAAAACAACAGCATTTTAAGAGCTGTGAATAAAACCCCCAAAACAGTCAGTGACCTCACCAACAACCTCCACAGGTTGTGAAGACTTTGAGAGCAGAATTATAGAGGCCATACCACAAGATGCAAACCACTCATCAGCAGTAAAAATCATAAAGCCAGTTTGGAATTCGCAAAAAATACAGAGATGAGCCACAAAAGTACTGGAACAAAGATTAATCTCTACAAAAGTGATGGAAAGGACATTGTATGGAGAAAGAAAGGGTCTGCTTATGATCCAAAACACACAAGTTCATCTGTGAAACATGGTCGAGATAGGTAGTGCTTGGGCTTGCATGGCTGCTTCTGGAACAGGTTTACTAATCTTTATTGATGATGTAACTCATGACAGTAGCAGCAGAATGAATTCAGATGTTTACAGGAACATTTTGTCTGCCAATTTACAGAGAAATGCATCCAAATTAAGCTGGAGGAGCTTTATCATGCAGCAAGGCAATGGACCAAAACACACTGCAACTTAACAAAAGACTTTATCAGTGGGGGGAGGGTGTCTCGTATTCATCTTTTGATCTCAAAACCATGTCATTGGTGTATAGCACAAACGGATGAATTGGCCTTGCCATCATGGAAAGATATCCCCCCCCCTTCTTCCACTAAGCATCAGCTTTATTGATTTTAGGATGTTCTTAAAAATGCACACAGATGCTTAGTAAGGATGTGTCCCTACAAGTGTTTAACATCGTTACAATCCTTGCTTGCTTTAAAAATCATCTCGGACTGTAAATTATAGTATCTAGTAACGCTAATAATATATAAAACGTTTGCACACACTTGCATATTTATTATGCTAATGGAATGCAATGAATGCCTGTTAATCAGATCAGTGTTTGGATTAATAATGAATTAAAGGCGTCACATCTCCATGAAATATTAATGGGCATTTCAAACACCCTCCTCTCCATTTGAGGCTTTATTTTGAGTGAGTACCTGAGTAGAAAGCTAATATGGGGCATTTATATGTGTGTCAGAAAAATTGCATTCAGAAAATCTCAGTTTTGTTTGGGGGCAAATAGAATGATCAATAAATAACATGGGAAGAATATTGCTATGAGAAATACGAATACGTTTTACGTGACTTTGTAATCTATTTTTTTTTATTAATTTATACTGTTCTTTTTTTAATAGTATATTTGGTGTTGGTGGTGTGTTAAAATTAATGAGAACACAGAATACGGGTGGGAAGCTAACCAACAGACATTGCGTGGGTGGTGTGTTTTTAAATGAATGATTGCAAATTTACAGTTGAGTCATTCTGATAAGTGTGTGTATCTGTCTCTGTGAAATTCTCTTTCAGAGTATGAATGGTTATTAGAAATAGACATATGCCTATGTAAAGTTGTAATATCACAGTATTTTGTCATAATCTTTAAAAAATATACCTTATATAACATTTTAAAATAACACCTGTTTAAATTGTAACATTCTCAAGTGAAATAACAAATGGAAAGTAGGTTTGGGGTGAAATAAATAAATAACAAAAAATATATATTCTGTCTTAATGACACTCTCAGAGTAAAGAGAAACCTACCACAGTGTACCAGAAGTTTAAAGAATAATATTTTGATTTGACCATGGTGATCATTTTGTATTTCAATGATCATGATATTACGGTACATCATATAACCAACTACCAGTACATTCCCAATTCGAAACTGTAACAAGCGAGAGAAGCGTTATCTGGCTTTTCTCTGACTGTTCTGAGGTTTGGAGTTGATTCAGCGTGCTGTGGAATGTTGGCAGGTTTTCTACGACAGCGGCCAAGCGTCCTCCTTTCCGACACCAACCGGCTGCTCTGAGACCTCGCCAAGCCATGCACACCAGGATGCATCGCCATGACGGCACTTTGTTTATTTATTTAATTCGTTTTATAGGCCTTTAAAGACCACTTTTGGCATTTACCTTGGAGGTGTCCTTTTTCGTAGAACCATAAATCTGTCTTGGGACTTGGGTTAGTGTCTGAATGTGCTTAATTTTAAGTGTTTGTGGATTCATAAGGTGCACCACACACAGTGCCACACGGCAGGCTTGGAGGTCATTGATATCTCCACTAGACTAAGCCGCTTCACTGACCTTGATTCCATCTGTGTGCCTTCTAAACATATTTTTGTTTTCAGTCGTCACATGACTGACGCATTGAGCTGAGATATGGGAGGTTTAAATATTTTATTAAACTGCAACCCTGTGAGAATCCATCATGGTGGATGTATCAGTGTGGCTCTGCCTACCTTTTGATAAATGAAACTGAAATGCAATCCCCCTCTTTTCACACCAGTAACAAACATGGAACCCAAGGTTGCTTCTAAAGCCACATTATAGTGCTGTTTAGTGACATTATTGAACACTGAGTCACTTGATGTTCTGTTTTTGTAGTTTTACTGTAAGTAAGCTCGGTGGTTAAGGTTCTGTGGCGGTACTACAGGCGCACTGCGAAATGATCTAAACTAATGACTAAAATTATATTCCAAGGTCTCTTAGTGGTTGGCATGTTTGCCTCGCACCTCCGGGGTTGGAGGTTCTGCCCTGCGTGCACAGCGTTTGCATGTTCTCCCTGTGCTTCGGGGGTTTCCTACAGGTACTCCGGTTTCCTCCCCCAGTCCAAAGACATGCGTTGTAGGCTGATTGGTATCTCTAAATTGTCCATAGTGTGTGTGTGTGTGTGTGTGTGTGATTGTGCCCTGCAATGGGTTGGCACTCTGTCCAGGATGTACTCCGCCTTGTGCCCTGAGTCCCCTGGGATAATCTCCAGGCTCCCCGCAACCCTGTGTAGGATAAGCGGTATGGAAAATGAATGGATGGATGGATGGATGAGCAAAATTAAATACGACTTTTGAAATTCTTTAAAAAAACCAAAAAAACAAATTTTAATTGAAGAATTGATATTTATTTCATTCAGAAATAATTATAATCCCGAATACTTGCTTATATTAAGTGTTGAATGAGATTTATCTAGGTGAATGATGGGAAAACATGAACTCAAATATAGGCTCTGTATTGTGAGCTGCTGATTATTGGAGTCCAACTTGGGCAGGCGTCTTTTCTCATTGTACCAATGTTGATCATTGTGTTACAACTATAATCACATTTATAACGGTTGGCCATTTCTAAGGACCACATATTGTACAACATTTTTGTGGCTCATGTAGTCATACACCATTTCTCAGACACTCATACACACAGGGTCATTTGAATACTCAGTCAGGACACACATCTGCACAAATATGGAGACACGTAGTGTCGGATCAAATCCTATTTCCCAAATGCGCCTTCCTCTTTTAATAAAACATGTCGCCAATCCGCTCCCACCACTTCCCCTATGGTCTCCTGCGCACCCTTCGTTTCCTTTTCTTCCCTCTTCTCTCCCCTCCGATGTTCCCTAACTAAATCTCACTTCAAAATGTGGAGGTTTCCGATAGGCTCGCTGCGTTTCCACGGTGATCAGACTGATTCAGGTTGTGAATGTGTGTGCGCTTGCGGACCCTGTGACGTCACCCGTCAATTTCACTTAAGCGATGGAGGATGGGAGGACGAAGACAGGAACGGATAAAAGTAGAGCTGATTTGTATATGCATGTGGAAAAAAGCACTCGGTGACACACTAGCATAAGTGGGCTTTCTGGTTTCAGGATCAGCAAACTCTTTCTTACATACACACAAGTTAATCAAGAACATGAAGCCATAAGATGATGTTAATGAATGTATATTTTTTGATTCCTCAAAGCCCGAAAGATCAGCAGAACTTTATCTCTGATAAAGCTTACTCGTTCTCTCTTTCCCTCATCCCATCTATTAGTCTCTCTCCCTCTTCGTCTTGCCTCACCACCCCTCTCTCATTCCTCTCCCTCCACTCCCTAACTGTCATTAGTTGCTATGGAGACACCTCCATGGCATTCTTGGTCCTCTTGAAAAGACTAGAATGGGAGGAGGGGGCAAATTTCGGGGTTGGACCAATTGTTCATTTAGGGGGTAGGCAGAGGAAAGGATGGACAGAAGAGGGGAGGAGTAAAATGGTCAGGATGGAGAAAGAGAGTGTGAGTGCGGAGTAAGCAGATCAAGCTACATGAGCGTGTATGTATTCTTATCCTTTATGGTCATGCACAAGTTTTACGGCTTGAGTCAGGCTGTGTAAGAGAACAAGCCTGTGTGCGTGTGTGTGCGTGTGTGTGCTCCCGGGACGAGAGTAACTTCTTGTGGAAAAAGGAAGCAGGTGGCAGATGGCAAACAGACCTTAGTTGGTGAGTTTTTTTTGCTACTGCACATTACTTTATTGAGGATGTGTGTGTGTGTGTGTGTGTGTGTGTGTGTGTGTGTGTGTGTTTTCTCAGTCTTATTTATTTGAATTGTCAGATCAAGGGTTTAATGTTCATGCCAACTACATGTACTTTCCAGGTCATTAACTTTATATCATGAACTCCTGAAAAATACTTGAACTCATCACAAGGACATCTTATTTTTCATCACGCGCACACACACACACACACACACACACTGTACTAGGTTTTGTCATTTAAACTAGAATACAAGTCTCCAGAAACCCGGACACCTGCACTGGGGTGGTTCCAGTTTGTGTAAAGCATTTTAATTTCCTCATCTGCACACAGTGCTCTTTATCACTTGGATGTTTTATCGGGGTGCAAACAAATCACACTAACATTTGAACAGTACTTAAGATGCCTACATGTCAACATGGCTGTCAGATTTATTACAGCCACTACCACCACTACAGCCGTGTTGTTACTGTAGTATGCGGTTTCAGACATAAAGTAGTTATTCGTTAGTGACACGGTACTAGCTATACGGTCCGAGACGGCCGTTTCCACGTCAACCCGCACCAGCTGCGTGATGTTTAGTTCATCCATGTCTGTTTAACTAATGTGTCCATTTTAATTGCAGACAAACTAAAGACTGCAATTCTCGTGTGTGGACAGTAGATCAGTCCGTACAGGATTAGGCGATGTTTTATTGTAATTATTGTAGCTCAAAATGCTTGATTTTGCTGTGAATTTTTTGTGGGAAACTACTTAAATTGGTGAAATTGTCTTTCGCAGTGATGTTTGTTAGTCAATGAGACATTTTATCTGTACTCATGTTCAGTGCACATGAATTGAAGATGCCTTTGGCTGAATGCACGTTGTGATGTCACATGACACGTCTTGGCCCAAATCTGCAGTAATTAAAAAAAGTTCCAAGCTCCTCCGAATGTTACACTATAGATAGTTTCACTACTACTACTACTACTACTACTAACTAAGATCATTACAGCTCAACCTTTGTCCAAAAGTGTGCAAAATATGAAGTAAATAAATCTTTTTAAAATGTTTATTTTGGAAAATACCTGAACTCTTTAGGCAAACAAGAACGGTTTTAAGTATGTTGTCGCTTGCTGGTCTCTGTGTGTGTGTGTGTGTGTGTGTGTGTGTGTGTGTGTGTGTGTGTGTGTGTGAGAGAGAGAGATAATAAAGGTTGTAACAGAGCCTTAGCCTGGGAGAGGATCGGGTAGAGCATGGTTGTCATAGTAACAATCACCCCTATGCTTACTCAGTCTGGGGTCTGAACTTTCCCCTTCAAATACCAAGTGCTGTCATGGCTATTTGTGTGTGTGTGTGTGTGTGTGTGTGTGTGTGTGTGTGTGTGGGCATGCTTTTATATCATGTTGGCACCAGTTTTGACACTGTGGGGACATTTATCTGGTCCCCATGAGGAAAACAAAAACTGCAGCTTGTATTTAAAACCCTAAAAGAGGCTAAATGTTTCTTTTTGTTTACCGGTTAGATCCGGTTAAGGTTAGCTTTAGGTGGCACTAATTAGCTGCGTTAATATTTCTATCCATGTAAGGATAAGGTCCTCACAAGGATTGTAAGACAAACGTGTGTATGAATGTCAGAAAGAAGAGAGATGCATACACTTGTTCAGTCAGAAGGCAATACTGTTTAGATTTGTAGCAGTCGTATGTGACCGCATAAAGCTCCCTGTAACCTGCTGGGCCTCTCTCTTTGATCTCTTACCAGAAATATAGTTTCATTCATAATAAACCTAAATGGGTTCCTGGGTTAATGGGTGCCTTTTTGTAGTTAACAGGACATGAGGGATAAACATTGTGTCCCTTATATCTGACCTACTGTTTTCTGGCTAAAGAATTAGAGTTACTAGTGCACAGAGGTTTACATAACTTTTTTTTTTGTTTTGTTTAACAAGATCTCTCTCTCACTCACTCTCACTCACTCTCTCTCTGTCTCTCACACACACTCACACACACTCACACACACAACCATAACAGCATGTGGCTTTGGAATACAAAAAAAACTACAATGTTTTTCGCTGGCTAATATGAATAATTTTAAATTTAGCATGAACAACATTTAACCGCCTGTTTTATGATCTTAAAACATAAACTTGTATATTCTGTTAAGGAATTCACACACACATGCACACACAGAGTGAGCTTCCCTTTGAAATTCTGCTTTATTACAGTAGGATACTGAACTCACACGTGTGTGTGTGTGTGTGTGTGTGTGAGAGAGAGAGAGAGAGAGAGGGAGAGGGAGGGAGGAAATTCCCAATGAGTAACAGAAATAATTGGAACAGTACTGCTTGGAGTGGAGTTAAATGTAATAATGTGGTGTGTATGTGTTGAGCTTGTACTGTATGGAAATAATATGGTATGTGGTATATGATTTGGTGCTGTTCACCTTCGGTTCCATTCTCTACGTCTTCTGCTTTAATTAGCTTTATGTTTCACAGTTATAATATTAACTCCATTTAAAAAGAAGAAGCAGTTTATTGTATATGGGTGTATATTCCTACAGTCTGGCCTGGTCCAGCATCTGTATTTTTATCGGGACCAGATGGGCGTCTGCCTCCTCTTGATGTTGCCAGCGATTACTGCCTGGTAAAAGTGCCATTTCAGAGCTGAGTCACCTCTGACACAACTCTTCAGAATCCAGATCTGTTTTGGGCAGACGCACTGCTTCTGAGTCATCTTTCCAAACAGCGCATAATTGGAGATAATCGTATCATTTGAGTTTTTCGACTCTACTTCTGTTTTCCCGTTTTTCTTCACATATCCCATTTGGCAGCGTGTTTGGAGACACTTTGTGTCCTCATGACAAGATCTATTTCGAGGGAGACCTTTTCACATCGTAAGACATTGTGTTAGTGAATCGGAGCAGAAAATACGGCAGACCAGCATTTCAATCCAGCATCTTTGCATCTCTACAGCTATTAGGTAGCAAGAATGTACATAATGCCACAAACAGTTAAAACTGTAAGCCGTGGCCTTTTCCCTAATCTGGAGAAATTGATCATTTTGATAAATTCCTAACCACAACCCTACTGAAAGAGTAATGATCAGAGACGAGCCAGAATCATCTAAATTATTTCTGAAGCTTCTGCTTAACGTGAAGACACAATTATATGTATAATATTTAGGTTGGGAAGTAATTTACAGTAACTCGCAGTAAATGGCTTAAAGAAGTAAAGAAGGCAGCATTAGTCACGTCAACAGTAACAGTCTGAATTTCTTACTAAATGCCATTTGAAAGAACAGGGATAGGAAGTGTGTGTAAGTGTGTGTGTGTGTGTGTGTGTGTGTGTGTGTGTGTGTGTGTGTTTTTAGGTAGGCATGTTCTATATAATTATTTAGGACTCCACTGGGCCAGTAAATCTCTCATTAAAATGGTAGACCTGGGACACACCTCAGGACATGGACTCTTACATTCATATAAACACACACACAGCCGAGAGCATGCACACCCACTGCGTCAGCAAGGTTAGAGGACATTTTCTTTTGTACAAGGTAGTTAGGAAGCATTGGTGTACCTCTCTCCTCCACTCTGCTGACCTGTTTCCGATTTTAGGGAGTTTCTAGGGAGTAGCAGGGTTGGGTTTACCGCCTGTGTGTTCATACACACATGCGTCAGTCAGCTGATGTGCCACTATTGTTGATGACAGCAGGATGAGCTGGGTGGGTTGCAGGTCATTTTCCATCTAAACACACACACACACGGAGGAGGAGGAGCAGCAGTGCCAGTTTGAGTAAAGGTTGCCTGGAGATTTTGGTCTCAGGCTGCAGTGTGCTGTGCTAATTATCAAGTGGCACATTTTGAGCTGACTGCTTCTTCCCCTCCATCTCTGCTCCCTGTGGAGATAATAGTCCACAGTCTCTACTTCTTCCTCTCATTTACTCCTTCTTTCCTACTGCTTCTTCTTTTCCGCTCCTCTTTTTTCCCCTCCCACTCTGTTTTTACAGATAGGCAAACAGCCTGCACGTACTGTACGTTCGAGGCTACGTGCACATTAATCTGGATGGATCTGAAAACGCTCTCCGTCTACACTGACGTTTTCAAACCTTTTCCAGAAATTGCTCATCCACACTGAAAAGTGTGAAAACGCTTGCATCCCTATACTGCGCATGCGTAAAAACGTGAAAAGCTTTGGCTTGTGGTGTTTCCGCCAGGCGTTTATTTAAAAATACAATCCGAAGGTTGTGCAAACTGACATTAATCTTTACCAATGCTATCGAACGTTGAATAGGTCACATGACTAAAAATACGTCATCGTTTTTGATTATCTTCTCAGTCCACACTACAATGCGAAAAACCTTGTTTTCGAAAAAAAGCTCCTTTTTCGCTGGACAAAAACGCAGTCTCAGTGTGGACAGAGAGCCAAAACTTAACTTGATATAAGAAAAATATGCGTTTTCAAATTTATCCGGATTAACGTAGACGTAGCCTGAACTGCCCACATTGGCACCAGTTTATGAGCAAAACAATTATTCATCAAATGTTTCCTAATGAACAGTGTAAAAGTAATAACATCCATGCAGGATTTTACAAGCTTTATTGCTTTCACTTGTTTATTTTGTAAATGTAACTAGCTTCTGTAGACAGGGTTTGCTAGCATTTATAATGTCACTAGTCAGTTTAATTTTTGAGCCGGACAGTCATTTTTCCTAATGATCTTTTTACCAATTTTGCCAGTTGAGCATTTGCTCATTTGTGGTTCGAAAGCATGGAATGGTTTATTAAACAATGACACCTAGTCCATGGAAATGAGCTAACAGAGACAATTTAAGCTATGTAAGCTTGTTTGCTCTGTCTGTGTGTCTGTCCGTCCTTAAAATGTGCATACTCGTACAACCCTGCACAGTGCAAATCTTTATAAGATATCAAGGCCTTTTACATGGCACTTCCCATTAGGCCTGTCAGATTTTGATGGACGATATCTTGTCCCATAAATAATTGCAGTAAACGATATTATTGTCGTTTTAAGACCATTTTATGCCACTGATAATGTAATAGAATAATAATGCAAGTACACCCTTTGAAAGAGCAATGAAATTTTCATTCTTAAGAATATTCAGACATTGGAATGTCAAAAAATTGTTCAGTAATCCTTTAAATATCCTTTAAATGTAGTCAATATTTCATCGTCATATTTATTAATTTTAGTCAATTATACTCTAAAATGGCATTGAATCTTAAAGCATTATAAATTCTTTCTCCTAGTATTTTGAGATACTGTATGTTTGATTTCCATGAGCTGTAAGCCGCAATAATCAAGATTAAAACTTAAAAAAAAAATTAAAAAAAAGGCTTGAAATATTTCACTTTGTGTAATGAATTTAGAGTTTATGAAAGTTCCACTTTTTTAATTAAATTACGGAAAAAAACAAACTTTTCCACGATATTCTAATTTTTTTGTGACGCACCTGTACAGTATTTCTATATTTCTGCCTATGTATACACGAGGTCTTTGTGAGAGGAATCACCCGTGTGGACTCGTGTTATGCTCCAAGTTTGCTAAGTGTGCAGTTCCAGTGTGTTTTACATATTATGAAATTGTCCATTGAACATCGAGTATACTCATGACAGAAGCTTGAGATTGAGAATGTCTGTTTCTTTGCCTGTGAATATCTACATATGCAGAAGTGGTTTGTGGTTTTTTGGTTCCTCTAAACAAGGCCTGGATTAAATTTGAATTCCAGTTAGAAAACAATGCAACTCGAATTAATCCACCATAGGTTTTTCCTCCCACTGGATAAAATTATAGAGCAGGCTGCATACTATGGTACAGTTGTAAGTGTCTGTCTGATGCATGTGAGCAGCATGTTGTTAAGCTATACATACACTGATATTTAAGTTTAGTACTTAATATAGGTGCAATCTGTAGTCCTATTATTACTGATTGTAGCCCAGATAGTAGTCTCTGTCATGCTGATACAAGTGTATTAGATGTTTTTTGTTCAGGTTTTGACTCACTGTGTTATCTTACTGGCCACTTTATTAGACATACCTACCTTGCTGGTCCACCTTGTAGATGACATCATGATCGTAGGATGGATATTGTTTGAAAACCACAGCAGAACTGCTGCACCTGATACACTAACATGCCAACACCACAGATCACAGTACAAGTAATGTATGCTCAGCAGTGCTCCTGTGGTGGTACATGATCACTGATTCAATTAAACTTCTATTCAGTTTTATTTGTATAGCACTTTTAACACTGGACATTTGTCATAATGCAGCCTTATAGAAATATATAAATTCAGGATATAAAACAAGCCAGAAGCGACAGTGGCAAGGAAAAACTCCCTGAGATGATATGATATGAGGAAGAAACCTTGAGAGGAACGAGACTCAAAAGGGAACCCATCCTCATCTGGGTGATGAGGGATAGTGCCATTATAAATAATTCTCTTCTATAACTGTGCTACCAGAAGTAGGACATCAGGGGTCAGGATCACTGGTATCTCCGGAGTGCGAGGTGTAGGTTGAGAGAGAGAGAGAGAGAGAGAGAGAGAGAGGGAGAGGGAGAGAGAGAGAGAGAGGGAGGGATTATTAGGTATGCTAATTGTACATTGTCCTTAACCATTACGTGACGTTGTGTGCAGAGTGAAAGCAGGGACTCCGGCTAGACTAGCTATGACGGCATGACTAAAAGGGAGAGCCAAAAGGTAACACACACCTGTGGCCTCCCTGGGACATAAAGCAGCCAGCGTGTGAGACGGCATCCAACATTCCAGTTCACCACAACACTCTATGCCCGTGAGCCCTCTAGGTCTGCTCCTTTACCTAAGAAAAAAACTATTCACAAAAGGCTCGACTAAACAAATATGAATACTGAAACAAATACTGAGACTGAGACAGACTATGTCTGAGTCCTGAGGACTAATTGGAAAGCTGTTCCATAACTGTGGGGCTTTGTAAGAGAAAGCTCTGCCCCCTGCTGTAGCCTTCAATAATCGAAGGTACCAACAAATAGCTGGCACCTTTTGATCAAAGTAGGTGTGGCGGATCATTAAAGATCAAATTTTCGCTCCGGTTCGAGTGGGGTACAGGGGCGGGTGCCAGTTCTGATAATAAGCTGGCATAAAGTATATGAGGTGGGGCTTCTAGGTGTAACTTTAATTTTGTATGTATTAAATGACATTAAATTAGTCTTGTTACAATACCCTAGGAAACCTGGTGAGATTATGTAATCATGTCATAGGAAGGTCAGAGAAAATAGGTGTGTTTCTGGACGTCATCAGACATCTAGAGACACATCCTGGGTGGATAAAGGTTTACACCAAAGATCACAAGAATTGAGCCTTAGTTTATACTGCTTTGGAGAAGATCTTTTCCCCATGGCAAATTTTTTTTTTTTTTTTTTTTTTTTTTTTTTTTAATTAAAACCCATATATACACACTAGGATAACTATGTGATAAATGGATGTGTTCGAGACTTTATTTTATTTTATTTTATTTTTTTAAAACCAGACTGTTCTCATGTTTTATACTACAGTTCTATTCTACATAGTTGGATTCACAATTATTTTGGCCATGTTACAATTACAAAAGTAATACTGAAAATACTGAAAGGAAAAACATGTTTAGTCCCCCAACTGGTTGTGTTTTTGTAATCAGGCCCACACTCTGAACTAATTAATAGCCCTGATTTAGATGACCTGACTTTAGTCTTAGCCTACTTTTGCACCCTTTTTTTTTTTTTCTCTCTCTTTTTATCTTTTCATCTGTCACAGACACACACACACACACACACACACACACACACACACACTGAATCATTTAGAGACTGGGATGGACAGAAGTGGAAGGGAAGTAGACAGTATCTCCCTCTGGTCTGATAAAAGTAAGACTCTGTGCATCTGTGTGTGCCATATCTTTTCATCAGAAAGACTCATACCTCTTTTTCTTCTAATCTGCATTTTTCTCTTTTTTTTCAGCCTTCTTTAAATCCACCTTTTCTCATTACTTTAGTCAACTTCTGCTACAAATGACCTGATTTAAAAAAAAGAAGAAAAAGAATAATAAAAAAAAAAAGAAAAAAAAAAGTGATACTTGTAAACTTTATATCCCATATGATTTGGAACTTGTGCCTCTGAGATCATAACAGATGACTTTCCTGAGTGGGGGGCTGCAGAGAAGTTAATGGTACATTGTCTCTTCTCTGTTCCTGTCTTTCTTTCTCTCTCTCTGTTATTCTGTCATATTTTATTGTCTGTCTACTAGGGGTGTAACGATCCATCGATATAGATCGATGTATCGATTGAATAACCGGCGATCTGTTGTATTGATGCGATGCGTAAACATCGATGTATGTATAATTTTTAAGAATGACCATAGCCGGAGTGGCTAATTGGGAGAGCCAAACGGACCATCTCCAGACTCACTCTCAAGTATCTGTTACCGGGTGAAGATCCTCCTTTATGCCCCTTATGCCAAAGTCCAATATCTCTGAGGCATATTTTAATGGGACTGTGATGCTTTCACACTCCTCTACAACCCTTTTTTTTTTTTTTATTCAGTTGATTCATATGAAAAGATTTTTAACAAGGTGAGGCCCGATTTAGTTTTAGAATTCTTAGCGAATATAAACTTTAAACAACTTCTGTAAATTCTTCATATTTTGCTACATTTCAACCTGTTTCTCGCCATGAAAATAGCCATGGTAGCTGGCATGTTGTCGAATCATAAACAAACAGTTAAACTAATTGGGAGAATCAGGAGAATTCCCGGTGGGGCGCTCATAAATTAGGCGCACCACTCACACTCTTTCTCTCTGTACCTCTCACACACACACAAATAGCATGTCTTACATTATTGCGTGACTGATAACTAAAGTAACTAATTACATTACATTTGTATTTAAATCCGTTACTTATGCATTAAAAAATCCTCTATTAAGGTCTTCTGCTTCTATAACTCTTGCTCCAGCTTCTGTATGTTTGACTACCATGGGATGTAGAGCTTTTAGCTTTTAGTACTGTTCCGAGTCTTTGGAATACTTTGCCTCAAGACATGCGTAATAGTTCTAGTCTTTCAATTTTTAAATCATGTCTTAATTTTTATAGAATAGCTTATTCTGTTTCAGATTGCTTTTGTATATTATTGTTTATTGTTTCTTCATATATTGCTTATGTATCTTATTTGTAAAGTGTTCTTGAGTCTCTTGAAAGGTGCCCATAAATTAAATTTTTATTATTATTAAAAAGTGCCATTTTCTCATTTCACTTGGCTCAGAACGCGCATGCTCACTCTCTCTCTCTCACTCTCTCTCACTCTCTCTCACTCTCTCTCACTCTCTCTCACTCTCTCTCGCTCACTCACTCACTCACTCACTCACTCACTCACTCAGAAAAGCATGAAGATATGAACAAACTGTCGTCACATGCCAAAAAATGTCTTTCTTCATATTTGTTTGAATGCAAATCAACAAGTTGGACTTTTTGTAGCAGAAAACAATAATTAGTATGTTTTATTAGTTATTTAAATTTATACTTTTGTTGAAACATGTCAGTAATAAATATAACCGGATAGTGAGAACTGAACTGTCACTTCATTTATCCAAGTTCTTCCACTTTTATTTAGGACACTCTAATTCCAGCCACTTCCCGGACTTGACATCTGTTAAAGTTTCAGTTCATCATGGGTCCTTATTTGCACTGAAATATGTAGTATTTCATAGTTGGGGGGGAAAAAAGCTCGGTCAATTTTTCAAAATATATTTTGGTTGCATCTGTGAATTCATAGAAATGTTACTGATTGTGTGAAATAGAGACATCGTTTAAGATCAATCTCAGGCCCCTGAATCAATGGAATCAATATCACATCATGGCAGTCATTGAGGTATCGGCACCAATAGCTGGTGTGTGGTGGGTGTTCTGGCGCACTATGGCTGCCATCGCATCATTCAGGTGAATGCTACACACTGGTGTACACTGGCTACACTCCCAAACCCCCCCACCCCCACACACACACAATGTGAAACGCTTTGAGTGTCTAGAAAAATGCTGTATAAATCTACGGAACTATTATTAGTATTATTATTATTATTATTAGTATTATTATTATTGTTATCATCATCATCATCATGAAACTTGCGATTTGCATCCCTAGTGTTTACTTTGTGGTCTCAGGAGGAGGCCAAACAAGGTCTGTATAGGAGTCGTATATTACCACATATTGCTGCTGCGAAAAAGACCTGAGCCAGAACAAGAATACGAACAAGTAACTTTCCCAGAGTTGACAGTAATGGTGCCTTAGAAACAGAATGTGAGAGATATGAATTTCAGTTCACTTCTCGCTTTGCTAAAGTAATTTCCCTTCCCACTTGAGCCACAATAGGGAGCAATGGTGCCAATCTGCAGTGAAGCAGTATATTTAAAGACAACATGTCTGTGCAAACTGTTAAAGGATGAGATGATGATTGAAATTACTGCAGGCAATGTTCTATTATCTGAACTTCAGAGTTGTGGTGAATGAAAGCACTAGGGTAAGTGGGTAGGTGGTTAGTTGAGTTTTAAAAAGGTCTGATACTGGTGGGCTGAACATTTCTTATCTTTTTGTGGTATTGTAGTTGAATACCAAAAACAATTCGTTAATAGCAATGAATGTTCTCTAAACAACCCGGAAACGTACTCATATCAGAGTATAGCACATTTAATAGTACTGGAAATGCTTTCATGAGATATGCACATTGACCAAATTATGTGTCCATTTGAAATCTCTGGTTAACATTTTTCCTCCTTCCGATCTGATATACTGCATCTTGTAGTTCTGATTGCCAGTTTCATGTTCCCCTTGTTCTCTCTCTCTCTCTCGCTCTCTCACTCGCATGCTCACACTCAGACATATCTTGCATGTAGAGCAGGTTTGGCAGGTGCTTTTCTTGACCGCTTAGGTCAGCAGGTGCATTGTGACAGCTTAAGTGATTTTTCTTTCTTTCTTTTTTTTTTTTTTTTTTTTTTTTTTTTTTTTTTTTTTTTTTTTTTTTTTTTTTTTGGGCACACTCACCTGGCAACAGGAGTGTGTGTGTGTGTGTGTGTGTGTGTGTGTGTGTGTGTGTGTGTGTTCTGCCGAAACAGCAGGTTTGTTGAGAGAGGGAACTGGAAGAGCACTTACTTCACAAACACGCAAACACTGGCTCTTCACAGGTAGTTTCACAGGGAGTGTTTAGGGACAAATGGATTGAACTGGTTTGGAATTAGACGACATTACACAAAGGAGCAAAGGAAACCTATTCTTCTGGTTATTTTCCATTCTTATTGTCACCTCTATTTTATTTATTTATTTCTGGTCTCGGGGAAGATTATGGAGTAGACTGAGATTCGCAAAGCATACTGGTAAGTAATGTTTCACCAACAAAGTGTAATTTTTTTTTGTTGTGTTTTTTTTTTTTTTTGTAACAGTGGAAACATTACAACTGATAGTGTTAAGCAGATTTAGTTATTAATAGTATATAGTTATTTTTCTCATTATAGTTTTGTTCTTAATCAGTATGATTAGCTACCACATTAGTTACCATCATTTCATTTAAACTATATACTTGCTCTAGCTGGAAGTTTTTGTTAGTAAATGTGTTATTAACATTAGATTATAATGTTGCATAGCCCAGTATTTAACTGCTGTTACATGATTAGGTGAATGACTAGGTCTTGTGAAGTAAAATGGTAATCTTGTGTGCTTTTCATCTCAAACAGTTTTATCCCAGTATTTTTTCCAATGACACAGTGTCTAGTTTGCCTGAGAGATCTGACTATTATACAGAAAAGAACAAAATGATTGCCAAATTTATTGTGAAACAGCAATGGTTAGTAGTTGTATTAGTAATTAAGTTAGTGGGAATAGGTGTAACTTGGATACGTAGTTACAGTGTCTGTAACGAAATAATGGGCACTGAAACATTTGCATAGAGTAAGCCCTGGTTTATACCTGGCATATGAGGAACAAGACTGTAATAGCTCCGGGTGTGAAATAGGGCTTGTCCTATTTTTACATAAGATTTCATGTGATTTTTTTTTTTTTTTTTTTTTTTTTTTTTTAAATGTCCATTTTGGAAAATGAATTTGAAATGAATTTGCCCAGTGGCGGATCTGATCTCAGATAGTTCGCTATACCATCAGGGATTTGTCTGTGGAGTTGAAACAGGATTTTTTCCACTAGAGACTTCCACTAGAGAAATTTCCACTGCTGCCATTAGAGTATGGCTAGTGGGAATTCTGAGGCAGATGGGAGTGTTTGGGTGGGAAGCGAAACAGTTCATTAATGGGAAAAGAGGAAAGCTGATTACTCATTGGCCTAGAGCACTGTGAAAATCCAGGACAACTGACAGATGAACCTGTGTGTGTGTGTGTGTGTGTGTGTGTGTGTCTGTGTGTGTGATGCACTGTTCAATCTAAGCTTTAAGGAAGCACAGACAGTACAAGCATGCACACACTCAAACAAATATTCAATAATGCAGGGCATTAAGGACAAGGAAAGTGATAATTATAAAGGGTGACATATAAAGAATAAGAGAGACAGGTGATCATAACTCTTGTACAGTGTTTAATGACTGTAATGATTATTCAACACCCATTGCAAATCAGGTTTATTGTCAAAATTTACAGACTTTCAGCTGTTTGCAATGAACACCTCAAACAAAAGCAATTGAAATAGTTCAACACAACGAATGCTTCAAATGGTTTCCCCAAATTCAACTTAAAAATTCAACTTATGACTTCTCCAGTTTCAAAATTATTCAACCCCTTCATGGCAAGCATCTTTAGTACTTAGTAGAGCACCCTTTTGCTGTTATGACCTGCTGCAAACAAGATGCATAGCTTCTGATGCATCTTAGCCCATTCCTCATGAGCAATGGCCTCCAGTTCAGGAATATTATTGGGTTTGCGTGCTGCAACCGCCTTCTTCAAATCCCACCAGAGATTTTCTATAAGTCAAGTGACTGCCAAATTAGTCCTGGAAGATTCTACAGGGCCATCACAACCAAGCCTTGATGGAATTTGAGGTATGCTTGGGATCATTGGAAGGTCCAGTGAGGCCCAAGCTTCAGCTTCCTCACAGACGGTATGACGTTTTCTCCTAGGATTTCCTGATACTTCAATGAATCCATCTTGCCTTCCACACTCTGTGCAGCCCCAGAGCATCACCGAGCCACCACCATGCTTGACTGAGGACAGAGTGTTCTTTCTTCTTTCTCCAGACATACCGCTGATTCATCGTGTTGAAAAGTTCCAGTTTCGTTTCATCGCTCCACAGAACCGAATCCCAAAACTTATTTATATGATATTGAGCTGACTTTTCTTGTGCTTTTTCAGTAGTGGTGTACGTCTTGGAGTTCTGGAATGGAAACCTTATGTGTTTAGTACGCGCCTTACTGTGCTCACCAAGTCTTGCTACAGGTCTTTTGCAGTCACTCAAGGGTTTTTCACAACCTGCCTTCTCACAAATCTTGGTGCAGCCTTTGTTAGCTTCCTTTTTCTGCCCCTTCCCAGTATTTCATTCATTTTTTTACCCCTAGCCAGTTCAGGTATTTCATGTGTTCCAGCTCAAACACACCTGGTGCAACTAATGAAGCCCTTGATTAGTTGCATCAGGTATGCTTGAGACAACACCTGTTTTGCATATTTGTGCCATTGTGAGGGATTCTATTCAGGGGAATGAAGAAATTTGATTGCATCTGTATGTAACTGTTTACATGATAGCCATCATGCTTCACATGTTTCACTATGTAAAGAAAATAACAAAATGCCCATAATGCAGGAAATAATAATAAGGGAAATTTGGTACTTAGAAACTAATTTATTATTATTATTATTATTATTAATATTATTATTACTATAATTATTATTATTATTATTATTATTATTATTATTAGGGGGTGAAGCACTGAAGGTATTATTCTAACTTCTTCTTCTTCTACTTTTTATTATGATGATTGTTGTTGTTTATTATTATTATTATTATTATTATTATTATTATTATTATTATCATTATTATCTTCTTTTTCTACTGGCTAGGGTGTCTGTGGCAGCCCATAGAACCATCTGGTAAAAAGTTGGGCACACTAATTGGAGAAAGTCTAAGGAACATTCTGGCCAAATTTGGGCAAGTGCTGCCAAGGCTCTAGCGCCACCATGGGGTCAAAGTTGGGCCTAATTTGGAAGTCTGTTTATGGTCATGACTTTTGAACTGTGCGACCAAAATTGAATAGCCAGGAATCCCTGAATTCCCTGGGTCGAGATGAGTTCAACGCACCCTATGACTTCAATTTCCACATATGTAGATTTTCTGCCAGCTTTGATTTTGACAAAAAAAAAATTTTTTTCGTTACTCCTCCTATAAATTTTGTCCAATCAACACAAAATTTTGCATCTGAAAATTGGTCTTCTTCAGACCAACCTGGACAAAAGTTATCAAAAGAATGGTGATATTCCAAACCCTTTGCCCATAATGCGGCAATAAATCTGATGGCGAGGCTGCCAAAAAGGAAGTGAGGCTGTATCTCAGCAACGACCTTGCACATTGTCACAAGTTTTGGTAGGCAGCTTCAGGACCATGCCCCGAGATTATACAACTAATTTTGTAACAGCACCACTTACTGGTCAAAGGTTACAATAATATGCCTAAAATGCTTCTAAGTGCCATTTTTGCTACTCCTCCTCCAAATTTTGTCCAGTCTTCACCAAATTTAGCTCACAAATAACTACAAAAACTACAAATCACTCTTGAATCTCTTTGCGTAAAGTTATGTCTCTGCTTTCCTGTGGTTGCATAGGCAACGATTAGTGTGTCTGTGAGTCTAGGTGCTTGGCCCCTGAAAATGTTGTTGTTGTTGTTGTTATTATTGTTATTATTATTGTTATTGTTATTATAGTGAAGTTGATATTCCCTCTGCTATAACCCACTTTATAAATACATTAACAAAGTGGTGATTTAAACAGAGCATTTTCAGATTACTTGGGTATAAATAGTTCCTATTAAGAAAGACACTCATACTCAGTCTATAGACTGAGCTAGAGGTTCATTTGGGGACTAATCACCAGGTCGTCTCTCTCTGCCTGAGAGCTATTTTGGGTAAATTGGTGGTCTGGTAAAGGTCAAGCAACTCCTCTAGTTTCAGTTATTTTGGAAAGAGAAAGAACCACTGTGTGTCTTGGTACTTAGCTGTTTTTTTTTTTTGTTTTGTTTTGTTTTTTTGTCTCTTTCTAGACCTCTCATCCTCGCTTGTACAGTATTCCTGTGGATCACTGGATTTGGTGTTGAAAAAGAAAACCTCACCTCTTCCCAGATCATGTCACAAACACATTGTTGGGAAGCCCTGCCACGATCCCTCAGCTGCACAGAGAAAGCCAACATCACAGAGACCTCAAGGTACATCCAGATCATCACATATTTATTCAGGAATGTGACAAGGGCTTTGTTTGTGCTAATTACACATCGACGGCCTCAAGTGAGGAGAGCTCAATTGCTGACAAAGTCGTATGAACATAATATGTTGCATTAGAAGTGTGTAAATTAACTCAAGCCTACGTTCCACGCTACCCTTATTTTACATTTTCTCTCACTCTGTATATTTTTTTGATTTCTGTTGGCTGTTAACTGTATTTAGAACCATCATCTACAATCTAGTTGTAATGATTGTGCAGCCCTTAGATTTATAGGAAGTTGTTACTCTAAATGTATAGTAATTGGTTGTTTATTCACCTTCCTACTATTGAGCTGTGTTTGCAATTACAGCTAGCCAATTTCAGCTGTCCAAGTCCCCTGTGTTTCATTGATGTGGTTGTACATTTAGTTTTTAGCACGTGTGGAATGCACATTGTGTTGATATTATGCCAACGCTCTCCAAGAGCTGTCCCAAAACTCCTTAAGGAATATCAGTGACTGCTCAGTTATAAATGGAAGTTTTTAAAGGCGTAATTATATATTATATACAGTCCTCCAAAACTATTGGAAATTTATTAATTAATTAATTTGTTCATTTATTTGTGCTATACAACAAACACATTTGGGTTTGAGATCAAAATAGGGATGTGGCATGAGAGTTTAAGATTTCAGCATTTATTTCCTTTTGTTTACATCTAGTTGTGTTAAACAACATTAAATATAGAACCTTTTGTATCAGACTACCCAATGTTCAGCTGAGCATAAATATAGGAACTGATGAGTCTTAAGTAAGACTCAAGTAAATTGTAAGTCTGAAATAAGTTAAAGTAAATAACACTTAATATCTGGTTGCATATCCCTTGCTTGCAGTAACTGCATCAAGTAGTATCAACTCCATTGACATCACCTGACCGACTCGATGTTTGTTGCTCAGTGCACCAGAGGTTTCTTTCTTTTTCAGAACATTCTAAATTGTTGTATTGGCTATGCCAAATGTTTGTGCAATGATTGATTTTCCCTCTTTTCTCAGCTTCAGAATGGCTTGTTTTTCTCCCATAGACAGCTCTCTGATCTTCATGTTGGCTTATCCTTTTTTAAAAAGAAATGCTGTCTTCACAGGTGAAACTGAAGGCTAAAACCAAGAGTATATGTTCAGCGCTATTTATTGTTTAAACAATCAATGTAACAGGATGCACTGTCCCAATATTTGTTCTCGCCTACAAATTGGCTGGTCTGATTCCAAATGTGCTATGTTCTATGTCGTTTAACACATCTACATATAAATGTTGAAATTCTAAACTTTCTTCTCAAATTCATATTTTGATTTCAAACCCAAATGTCTTCAGGGAATTGACCTTGCTATTCCAATAGTTTCAGAGTAAAGTATGTGAATGTTATATTTTATAAAGATTTTAGTATAAATAAAGAAGCCAGTATTAGTGTATTAATCTTTTTCTCTTAACCTGCCCCACCATTGTACCATTGTTGATGACCACTGAGCTAAGTTCCTTCAGTGTGGGACAGCACTTAGCTCTTCAGCTACGATTAAGAGTTGGGTTATAATCAGTCATTTTTAGTGTTATGTTTTACAAGAACCAGTCTGAGGCCAGAACTACAAAAAAAAGACACTTTAGAAAGAACATCTGGGATGCCTGCCCTCATTTATTTACGTGTGCTTTAAGGGAAAATTAATCATCAAAACCACTTTTTTTTTTTAATGGTGCTAGGAATATAGATAGTCACCAGTAGAACCAATAGAACCTATAGAACAACAAAAAAAAGTTTTGCTTATTTCAAAACGAACTATCACCTCAGAGCTACACTGTATGTTTGAGTATTTGACAGAGATGATGAATCACCATATTTTTATTTATTTAATGAATTGTTTTTGAAAGAAGGCCAGATTTAGTTTTAGATTTTTTTTTTAAATGAAAAATAAACTTTTGTAAATTCTTCATATTTTGCTACATTTTAACCTATTTCCCAACATGAAAATAGCCATGGTAGCTGGCATGGTGTTAAAATACAAACAAATATTTTTGAAAGAGTCATAATAATGCATGTACACATGCAAGGCGGTAGAGACGGGCTGTATGTTAGGGTTACACAGGATATTGAACTGAAAGTGTCACATAGGAAATGACCGAAAATGGTAATTTCCTGTTTCTCTGAAACAACAGGGACACATTAATGTAAAATATTCCAAGGGGAAATGTTTAGCGTAACTTTACATACTGGTATGACATGAGAGCAGTGCCATTGTGGGGGGAAAAATGTGTCAGATGTGATATTCTTTATCAGCGAGTTTTTAATCGAAGCAACCCATCATTGTGGCTGATAAAATTTAAAAAAAAAAAAAAAAAAAAAAATACAATTCCCCACTGAGAGATTTAAACTAATGTCAGTACATTTTAAACTCCGCTTGTTTCATAGAGTAACACTATTCAGTCCATCCAGAATTCGCAGAGTTTTTTTGTGATTGTTGCGGCCAAAAATGCTCGATTTTTGTCGTGGCTATTTTTTTTAAATTTGCGATGCAACTTTTTTGTGCTTTTTTTTTTTTTTTTTTTTTTTTTTTTTTTTTTTTTTTTTTTTTTGCAGGAAACTACTTGAATACGATCTTTCACAGTGATGTTTATTGGTAAATGATACCTTTTAGCTGTACTCATGTTCGATGCATGTGAATCGAAGAGGGCTTTGGCTGAATATGCGTTGTAATGACACGCCTTGGCCCGAATCTGCGGAAGATCCATTGTAATTTTGAAAGTGCAAGTTCCTCTGAATATTGCTGGACTTTGCTTGATTTTGTGTTAATATCTGCCACTGCAAAATCCTGGAGGGACTGACTATTAATGTATTACTGCAGGAGCTGTAAGCACTTCTAATAAATCTAAGTTTTGTGGTTGCTACTAGTATATCTTGTACTAATAATGTGCAAGAGTTTTTTTTTTTTTTTGTTTGTTTGTTTTTTTTTAATTAATAGGGGATAAAACATAAAAATCTGAAATCCTCAATCCTCCTCATTTTTAATGTAAGCATTAACTCTCTGCCGCCTTAAGCATACTTATTCATTAAAAAAACAATCCGATCTTAAACACACAGTGGATATTTCTTCATTTCTATTTCTTGTTACTTTGTTTTTGCAACTGTTGTTCGTGTTCAGTTTCCCAGAATTCTTTCCCTGCTACTGTATCATTTTAGTACCAGTTTTGCTGTTCTTAACCTGGTATAGGTTTTAAAGTAAACTGTTACTGGTATCTTAGACTTGTTTTCTTGATTGACTGTCTTTGTAAGTCTAAGCAGTATTTAAGTAATACCGAAACCCTCATGGCATCACACCAGGGGGCATTGTTAGACCGGAAGTACCCTATTTATTTATTTATTTATTTATTTATTTATTTATTTGGCCTTTATTTCAATTGTTTACATTAGTTATTTTAATGATGATAATAGGGTACTCTAGAATAATTCACAACATTTTAAAACGATTGTCAGGGCCATTTTTGAGTTTTAAAGAAGCCTTATTATTAACATGGTCTCCGCCTTTGTTTGGTTTTGGACACCATGGTAATTGGACGGTAACAGGTCTTACTATTGAATGTACCTTCACCCCCCCTCCCCCCCAGAGTAATTTGTTTGCATGGGTTTAAGTTAGTTCTTATTTATTTAAGCACATGTGAGTTAAAGATTTAATTCATCATGTCTGTGCGTTCTCGCTGTTATAATTCACATGCGGCTGTATGTGTTTCTCTGATGTCTTTTTGAGTAGTAGTGTGAGAAAGAGGAAGGAAGTGTGAAGAGCACAGCTCAACGACTGCACATATCTGCACACAACCATAAGTCTAGTTTCTCACTCACACATGCACTATATCAAACACGTACTACACAAACAGATACTAATTTTATACATTTTGCATGTTGTGCATTTATGCTGAGAGACTTCTGAGTTTATGCTGAGAGTTAGAAATAAAACTTTGTGGGTTTGTGTTCGGATGACTGTATTCTTGTGCAACCACAGTATGACTGATTTTCTACTTCCTGTTCACAAACCAGGAAGCTTTTGGTTGTGTGAACAGCTAGTCTGCACCTTTATGTTGTCTGTTTAGAGCTCTGTTTATCTGTAATCAGTGGACTTGGAATTAACAACATGGAGGCTTCATCACATGGCCATCTGCTGAGTAATTCGAGGTGGTCCATCATCATGCTGCGAAAACTTGTCTGACACTTTTTTTTTTTTTTTTTTTTTCTTTTCTTTTTTTTTTTTTTTTTCCCCTCCACCCATTATTTTTTTTTTCTCTTAGTGCCCCCTAAGCCCACACATCTTCTGGCTTTGCGGCAGGACAAGTGGCCACAGCAAATCCCTCCAGCGCCTTGTCGCCCTCTCCCAATCCCTCCGCCCAAACCCAAAAGGCTCACATCACCGCAGCAGAAACATCCTGCCAAGAGTGTGTGTCTCCTCATTGACAAGTTTGAAAACTCCAGGTAAGGATAAAGTATTTGTATGTGTGTATCTTCACAGTGTCTGTATTGGTAGTGCCATGTTACTGTATTATTACTACATGATATACCTGCAAAGCTGTGTGTGTTTTGTGGGCAGAAATATATTCTTTGTCATCAGAAATGTTTGTTTTGTAGTGACTACTGGTTACTAATGACTCATTCTGCCTCAACTGCTGTTTTTTTCACATTCTTTCTCCTTTTTGTATTCTCTCTCTCTCTCTCTCTCTCTCTCTCTCTCTCTCTCTCTCTCTCTCCCTTTTATTTTTTAAACATGTATCCAGATAGCAACATAGTGCTCTATTAGCAAGAGAAACAGTGTCCCTAATACATGTGAAGTTATACATAAACGATACATGCAGCTAAAATGTAACTGCTGTCTGTATGTACTGTTACAGTTGGATTACAATACTGTACATCTTAGTAAATACACCTACATCCATTTCAATTTTGTGTAATTTTACTTGTGTAACAGGATGCTCATTTTCAAAGATGACTTAGTATCACGATAAGACTTAGTAATAAAATAGTATCAGGGAGTGTTTAAATATCTACATTATGAAAATACTAACACTGCAACCACCCAGGTAATGTCAATGTACATAACATTTAGCTAGCTCTACTGCTTATACTACATTGTAATGCAGCATGTAGGTGATGACAATAATTGCATACTAACCAAACTAGGAATCTAATATAACAATTAAATTACTGTACAATAATTGTACACGTAATTGGCAATACATGGAATGCAATGGCAAACAAAGTAGACATTTCCTATGCTTTTTCTGTGTAAAAACTGGAGCATTGCAGTATTGTTTTCAATTGCATTTGAATTTCTGTACTGTGTACAGCTAGATAAACTGATGCACGTACAGCTAGATAAACGTTAGGTAAGTTGCACAGTAAGTACTTTCACAGTGCTGGTAAATGTTGATACTATCTGAAAGAAAAGTCCTGTTCAAAAATAAGCAGTTTAGACTAAAATGTTTAGCCTACACTCTGCACTTTTGTGGTTTTTTTGTTTTTGTTTTTTTGTTTGTCTCTGGGGTGGTACCATTATTAATGCATTTTTGTACCCGTAGTACTATATATCTTTTAACTTGAAAAATGGAATATTATGTACCGTATCAAATTATCAAATTGATGCACATATTGAGACCTTTTAAAGCTTTATTCTGAACAAAAGTTAAAGATACACCTCATGCATCTTCCCAGGTAAGAGATTCACACTAAAGGTACAAAACATGTACCTTTGAGGGTACTACCCAAGAGACAAGGAAAACTAGCAGTGTGGTACTGTACCTTTTATTATTAAGAGTGTAACTCCATAATTGCAAAAAATATGATCAAATGTTGATACGTATGTATTTCTATACGGCTGTATTCCAACTGTAACAATGCATACCTCATCATCAGTTATATTTGCATGTTATATTTGCATGTTTAGTTGATATGTCATCTAGGCCGTCTTTTGTTTTGGTGTTTTAACATGAATAATTAATGTTGTAACTGGGTCAAATCTTCTAATAATAATAGGAGGATTTCATTGATCAATTTTATTGATGTAGTAGACCTGTTTATTCAAAGCAACTTACACTTGAGATACGAATCATACACAGAGCTGAGCGGTTTAAGGTTAAGGGCCTTGCAGTGGTTGTTTGTGGTTGGTTGCTCTATGTAAATGGAGACTTGCTATGCTTTTAAATCCCACCATTTCATGTACATAAAAAGGAAAATAACAGATGTTGATGTATGCATGATTGTTTCCTCTTAGGGCCCCAATTCTGGGAGTCCAACCCAAAAGTGCACTCCGGTTGCACCTGAGGATGGAGGCTCCAGAGCCTGAAATCACAGAACAGCCTCATTGTAATAAGTCAGAGGTGAACGAGTCTGGGAACACATTCATCATGGATGAAATTTCACTTAAAAAGGATATGGAATTACCTGCTTTAGACTTTTTAAGAATAGACTGTGTCAGTGACACAGACAGTCGAGACAAACTTGACCAAGAGTGCCACAGTGGGGATTTGGATGTTAATCACAGTGATTCTGATGATAACCACAACAATGCAGAGCATACAGTTGAAGACCAAGGACATGATGTTGGAAGTTTAATAGGTGGCCCATGTGCAGGGCAGGTTAACAACGTGACGGAGGCAAGCGGAAAGATTCCAAATCGTGACAGCGGAATAGACAGCCCGTCCTGTGGAGCTGAGGGAGAGGCATTTCCAAATGAGGTCCCCATTGAAGAGGAAGAAAGGAACGACAGCATAGCCACAGAAACGGAGAGTGTGTCTTGTGTCACCACTAGCAATAAGCGGGACTCAACACAGGACGAAGATAGCGACTTGGATGAAGGGAGCAGCGAAGATCCAGAGAGCCTAGAAGTCAAAGTAAGGTTATATACACACAGACACTATCACTCATTATAAGGGTATAATTGAGACTTGTTAAATTAGCATAGCATTTGACATAAGGCATAATATTCAATATGTAGCAGACGTACCACATGTCAACTTCCTGTTTCTCCCATTTATCTTCTTCCCTAAAGTAGCTGGTGTGGTTTTGATAAGTTTAATGTCCCACAAAATTGCATTTTAGAACTGACATCTTAACCGCATTGTCTTGGCCCTTGGTGGTACATTTTTGTGTGCTGTGGAATGTTTGTGAGGGTTTGCCGTTGTGCAGTGTACAAGTACAAAGCCAATTAAATGCAGGTAGCATCTAACCAGAAGTGCAAATAGCAAAGTAGCACGGAGTTATTTAGTGCAAGAAAGAGACAAATGAGGTAGGAGGTAAAGTACAAAGTGATAGAACAAATGGCATTATATACGAGTAACATGAGTCCAGAGACATGGGTTAATGTAATCAAATACAGTACAGTTGAACATATGTGCAGATGGAGTGGTGTATTAGTGTGAAAGTGGGTTCTAGTTGGATCTGAATGCAATCCAAAAACACTACAACTGAATATAAAGTGCAAGTTAAAGGATGTGCAAAAGTGTATATAGTTAGTCCATGTCCAATGAGCAGTTGGAGAGTTTGGCCAAGGGGGATTAGCATCGTTAAACAGATTGACAGTTGATGGGAAGAAGCTGTTACTTACCCTGCTGGTGTGCTGCTCATTGGAATATGTTTTTTTTTTTTTTTTTTTTTTTTTTTTTTTAGTCCATTTATTTTTGTTTACATTTGGTATACCATCGACCCAACCAACATATTTACCGACATTTATATTTGATTTAGAAAATACTGACTAAATAAAAAAAAAATTACTGTGTATATAATAACTGAAAATAATGACTGAATTATCAGTCATTTTACCATGATGACAGCAAAACAGTAAATATTAATTCATATAAGTAGAAATGACTGTGTTTCTCATTTGTTTTGTATTTTTGGATAATTCGGTATTAGCTGTTTTAAATATGAGCACATATCAGACAGTGACTTCACCAGGATAAACAAAGAAAATGGAGGTACTGAAAAGTCATCTCCTTCACCTTTCCTGTTTTATTATATTGCTCTGTCTTGAGTACTAAGTTATGTTGGTAGCTTCCGGAGTGGTTGTAGTCACACCATTGTCATTCATTTCATGCCACCTTATGTTTATGCATTTGTGTCTTCCTGTTGTGAATTCTGACAGGTTACGGGCAAAATTAGTATCAGGTTCTGCTCTTTCAACACTGTATATTTGTCAAGCTGTTCATCTCTTTCCTTTAATCTGTCGCGGTCTTCCGTTCCCCAATACTTTGCATTTTATTGAAAAGCCTCTATGAACAGATATGTTTAAAGTCTTCCTAAAATGCAGTGCAAATTGGGAACAAAGCATCGCAAGTCACCACAGGTGTGGGTCGGACTCCACTTTTACAGAAAGCAAAGAACAAAAGACGTATTCAGCCACAGTCTTCATTCTAAAATGCAAGCTGCTGGTGAACAAGTTTGCTTTATATTAAAGAAACCAAGATGGTCAAGGACCAACATTTGGGATGAATTTAATCAATCTTGAATGAATTTGATCTTTGTGATTGCAGTTTTGTTGCAGAGTTGAGGAATCTATTTAAGTAGCTTAATGTACGCTTATCATAGATCCTGGACAAAGTTGGAGGGAATGTCACTGCAAAATAAGAGCAGGAGAAACAATAGCAAGACGTATGAAGTGTTTGGTCTTTTTTTTGTTTTGTTTTTATGTTTTTGTTTTTTTAAATCCAGGTGTGTCAGGAAGCATTCATTCTTTCATTCTGATCTCCACCGGAAACATCCTATACACATGCACACACAGAACACACCCTAACTGTGTGTGTGTGTGTGTGTGTGTGTAATTGTGTAATTGTGAGTGAGAGAGAGGGACTTCACATTTTTAGTGATTCAGTTTTCATGGGGTGGCACATTTCCAGATGGGAGGGACTGATAAAAGAAAGTAAATGATGAGTAGCAAAGTTCCGTTTTCACCTAGGGGGTATAGTAAGCCCTACAGTCAGGTTTACATGAGGTGAAGTATTTGGCTTTGTTGGCAAACATATCTTTACAGTTTGTCTCTACCCATCATCCCCCATTTCCTGCCTGCTTTGTGTGTGTGTGCGTGCTTGCATGCACGTGGAATGTATGCATCACCATCACAGCTTTAATAACAACAACAAGAGCAACAATAATAATAATAATACATTTTTATTTATATAGCACCTTTCTCAAACCTACATTAAAAAGCTGATCATCTATGTCAAAAAATTTTTTTTTCCTTTCATGTATAGGATGAGTACCACTGAAAGCACAAAATCTAATAATTTGTTAATATGAAAGCTCCAAATTTGCAAAGTATTCTTTAGATCATATGATGGAATAATCATATGATTTATATTGTTTACTAATGTTTACTGTTTACACATTGTTTTTGATTAATATTTTTCTGTTATGGGAAAGGAGGTGGAGAGAGGAAGGGGTGGAGTCAGTTGAGGTCACCTGCTGTTAGAGCGGTAGGTAGGATAGTTGATGGGTTAGGAAGAGAAATAATTGAAAGTTCATGGAAATGTGGAAATCACTGTAGAATGCATCAAAAGATATGAACGTGTGAAACTTAATGAGGGGCATTTTAAATTCTGCATGTGTTTCAGATTATTGGATGCAATCTCTCTTGACCTTTGTGGCTATTTGTTGTTCACATTAAACAAGTTTGATTAATTATATTTAAAAACACGTCAGCTGGACTCTCTGCTTCATCAGCCACAATAACAGTTTAAAAACTTCGCAAGATGCAACAACATTAATTAGGCCTTTGCTTTAATAACTTCTGACTGTGTAAGGAAAGCTTTTTTAAGACATTATATTTATGCTTAAATATTAAGAATAAGATATCTGTACTGAGTAATCGGTTTAAGGTCTAACCAGACACACACAATGCGTCACTTTTGCTTTTTCATCACTTAAGTTATGGTTTGTAGGAATACGTGTGGAAACTGTAGAACTGTACACTGAAAGAAATGTTTACTTTTGTCTCTAGCTGGAGATTTTATTGTTGATTTTGCAGAACACCTCAATACCTAAGGGATCTCTACAGACCCTTGTCAAATCAGTGACCTACAAGAAAACTTCAGTAAGCATTGTTCAGATGCTGAGAGCAATATTACTTTTCCCATCTCATTCTCTTTCCCAGGGTTTGCAGTCTGAGTCTCAGAAGCTGTTCAATATCGCACAAGAACTCCTCCATACAGAGGAAGCTTATGTCAAAAGACTCAACCTGCTAGATCAGGTAAGTCTCACGCTATTTCCTGTTTCATGCATCTTACTTCTTTTTGCTTCTAACCCACGTATATATATATATTTTTTTACCCAAAACCCCTGTACCATGAGTCTCTAACTAATACTTCCGTATTCACTTCAAAGACAAGTCAACTAAATGATCTGTACTTGTAATATACTCAAATCTAAAATGGATTGTTCCAACCTTTTTTACTGGAGTGTTAAAAATATAATGCAATAAAGTCATTTTAATTCACATGGTTTCCATCTTTATCATTTGATTCCCAAGCACTTGAATGATTTTTTTTTTTGTGTATATTTCCAGAAATATAGTTTCATTCATAATAATCCAAAATGGGTTCCTGGGTTAATGGGTGCCTTTTTGTAGTTAATAGGACATGAGGGATAAACATTGTGTCTTTTATTTAAATCTATCCTTTATGTCTGACCTACTATTTTCTGGGTAAAGAATAAGTTATTAGTGCACAGAGGTTTACGGAATTTTTAAAAATATTTTTGGTTAACACGATTTCTCTCTCTCTCTCTCTCTCTCTCTCTCTCTCTCTGATATTCTCATTATAGGTGTTCTGTACCAAGTTGACAGAGGCAGGGATTCCTATGGATGTGATTAATGGGATCTTCTCAAACATCTCCTCCATTTACCGCTTCCATCATCAGTTCCTGCTGCCAGAGCTACAGACACGAATTACTCAAGAGTGGTGAGATTTCTTTATTTCTGTCATGTCGTACATGCACAAGAACAAAGGTTTATTTTTCTTTTTCAATCATTACATATGAAAGAAACAATGCAAGTTGTGCATCCATTTTTTTTTTTGCATTTAATGTGTAGTATATAGCTCATTAGTATAACCCAGAACACAAAAAGGAACAAAGCAAAATATAAACCCACCATGCGATCATTTGCATATTCTTAAGGGGTTAATCTGTATCCTGTGTTTATATGTTTCTATAAAGCTGCTTTCAGACAATGTCCATTGTTAAAAGTGCTATACAAATAAAATTTAATTGAATTTAATTAATTGTCGTTGTTTACTTTGAGTGTGAGCAGCAGATACATTTTGGCTGAACTATTTCCTCAAAATGTTGCTTGTTTTTGGTGAACAAGTTATAGTTAAATGTATTTGCTGCAGGGTATGAAATTAGCACCCGCCAAATGTGGCACTTTGACGGGTACATTTCTTGCACAAGGGCATGTAGGGCCTACAAAAATAGATATCTAAATTTGCGTCATCTAGTTGTACTCGTTCCTCCCTCAATGCTCGTGATTACCAGTGGCTGAACAAACATTATACATCACTTTATGGCTAATATTCTGCCTAACCATTTCCTTTTGTATTCCACTGAAGAAAGAAAGTCATAAGGCTTGAGGATGAGTAACTAATGACAGGATTTTCATTTTTGTTTGAACTATCCATAAGTGCATACTTGCAAAGTATTGCATGTAGAGGGAAAGGATTGTGTTCTTATGTATAATTGGATAGTTGAGTGTTTTAAACTTTGTTTACATCAATTATATCATTTAAAACAATGTTTGTTAAAATGACCAGCCACTGTGGCAGGTGAAGGAAAAAGTTAATTTCAGACCCTGATTGGCTGTCTTTGACAAAAATGGCCTGTGCGCGTGTGTTTTTAACAAGTATAATATGGAGGCAGATGACTATCTATGTCCTTATCTGTGATGGTGGAGAAATATTTTGTGCTGGTGTGCATTTGTATTTATGTGTGAAAGTCTGTCAGTCAGTCTGGCTTTACAGTATCAGTTTTGTACGTGATTACATGTGCCATTGTATTTGTGTATCTGACTGCCTTTTACAGGAACACAACTCCACGTATAGGTGATATCCTGCAGAAGTTAGCTCCGTTCATGAAGATGTATGGGGAATATGTCAAAAACTTTGACCCTGCAATGGACTTGGTCAACACATGGAGCCAGAGGACTGTTTTCAAAAGCGTGGTTCAGAATATCCAGGTCAGAGTCGGTGTATGGATGTGTGTCATTTGTGAGCTGGAAAATGTATGGAGTTATATAATGATCAACATAAAATTTGGTAATAACTTAACTTCACCTGGACCTGTCAGTAAAACTAGTTAGAATCCTTGAACATATCTTAATAGTTCAGTAATTATGCAGTGGCTGTTTTCAGTTACACTGGAGTGAACCTAATCAAGCAAGTCTCAGTTTTACCTTTAAAAGATTCAAGTTAAAGCCATGCTCCTCAAATAAACCCTCTTAGTAACTAAATTGCTTATTTTGTGACAAAGATTATAAGAGAGCAAAAAAACCCAACTTTTTTTCCCCCCCTGTAGTTGATGAATACTCAGCTGTTTTGTGTGTGTGTGTTTGTGGGCATGCAGAAGCAGGATGTATGTGGTAACTTGACACTGCAGCATCACATGTTGGAGCCAGTGCAGCGTATTCCTCGTTATGAGCTCCTCCTCAAAGATTACCTGAAGAAACTGCCCAATGATGCACCAGATAGGAAAGATGCAGAGAGTACGTTAACTAGTTTGTCTACAGTGTATCCAGAAACACTTTTTGTGCTTGTGTTTTTGTGCTTGTGTTTTTGTGTATGTGTGTGTGTGTGTGTGTGTGTGACCAATTTCAACCCTTACAACACTCCACGCTTCCTCTTCCTTTTATCATGTTCCCTTTAAATTGCAGAGCAGACATATCTGCATATACAGTATTTGGCCCTTATTATATGATGAAAGAGAGACTGATTTTGAGTTAAACAGTATAAAATGATACTTAAATATATATGAATTTGCAGTAGATTAAATTAGCTTAACAAATTTACTATAGCAGTAAACAGTATTTCCTTTCTAGAATTTGGCCTAAGTTTATCTTGAGATTCTACAAAAATGCCTGCTGTCTGAAACATGAACAAATCTTGAAAATGTTGTCAAAATCCTTGCTGAGCCAATACCAAATTGATGCATTGAAATATATACACTACCAGTCAAAAGTTTGGAGACAGTTGTACACAAAAATATAATTGTGCCAACATATTAATTTCTTTCATTAGAAAACTAACATTTTATTTTCAAAAATTTTTTGTAAATGGATGACTTGTGGCTAAATATTCCAAAAAATTGCCAATAAGTGTCCCGCATAGGTGGGAACTCCTTTAATACTGTTTAAAAAGCATCTCAGGGTGATTTCTCAAACTGCTTGAGAAAATGCCAAGAATACATTTCTGGAAATTCTAGGCAAAAATATGCTAAAATGCTAAATTATTTTGATTTATTAAGGATTTTTTATCACAACATAATTCCCATAGTTCCATTTGTGTTACGCCAGAGTTTTGATGACTTTATTGTTATTATAAAATGTGTGGGGGGGGAAAAATTAAGAATGAGTGTGTTTAAACTTTTGACTGGTAGTGTATAATCTACATGACTGTGTTATACATTTGTATGGTTGATCATCCAATTTTCTTATTATTCATAGGTAAATTGTCACCAGAAATATTCCCGATAATCTCAAATGAACCATAAAAGTTACGTTTTAGCATGGTCTTCATGTAGCCATAAAAGGTCTTTCCATTTCTGTATCTTGTGTTTATGTCTGACTGTGTCTACCACCAAATCCATCCAGTGCTGTTAAACCTGTGGTCATCTTCATCCTGTGTGTTTCTAATCTTAAACCATGCAATTAATCAGTCACTGGACACTTTAAATCTACTGTGTGTGTCTGTGTGTGTCTCTGTGTGTGTTTTGACTTTATCTGTCTCACTCTTTCAGAGGCTCTGGATTTGATCTCCACAGCGGCGAACCATTCTAATGCAGCTATTAAGAAGATGGTAAGTGTAGCTGTTTTTTCCCCGCACTGTCACCATGCTGTCAGACAGGATGCACCGTTTCCACTTCCTGTCTATGTTCACTTATAACAGTCTCATATGCAAATGTGTTTTCTGTTACATTCTCACATTGTTTACCTTGTCTTGCTCTCTGCTTGTGTTTCTCTCATCCTTACTATGTTCCTTTGGTCTACTTGATTACACATTGGCCTTTTTCTAATGAAGGGTGATTTTTATTTATTTTTTATTTAATAAAGCAAATAATATTTTAATAAATTTATGTTTTTAAAAAATAATTTCTAAATATAACTGGATGGTAACAAATGAAACAACCCTGTCCACTTTAATAGGAAACTGTACACCTGCTCATTTATGCAGTTATCCAAAACAGCCAATCATGTGGCAGCTGGACAATGCATAAAATCATGCAGATACAGGTCAAGCGCTTCAGATAATGTTCACATCATTCATCAGAATGGGGAAAAGGTGTGATCTCTGTGACAGAATGGTGCGAAAAACTAAAAAAAACATTGAGTGTGTGACAGTTCTGTGGGTTGAAACACCTCATTGATGAGAGAGATCCGAGGAGAATGACCAGACTGGTCTGCGCTGACATGAAGTCTATAGTAACTCGAATAATAACTATTTACAACTGTGGTGAGCAGAAAAGCATCTCAGCATGCACCAAACATCGAACCTTGAGGTGGATGGGCTACAACAGCAGAAGACCACATTGGGTTCCTCTCCTGTCAGCCAAGAAAAGGAATCTTTGATGTGTTTTGCATGCTAAGATGCTTTTCTGCTCACCATGGTTGTAAAGAGTATATTGTACTAATTTTCCTGTTTTTAACCTGTGTAATCTATCCAACTGTCTAGTGTAAGATTGTATGTTTGCTTGCTGTATCTGAGAGACAGCAAAAGATGGCGTATGGTACATGCTAAAAGACTTTTAATGTTGTGTGCATCATTAGGAGAAGATGAATAAGCTTCTGGAGGTGCATGAACGATTGGGTGGGGAGGAAGACATTGTTAATCCAGCTAATGAACTTATCAAAGAGGGTCATATAAAGAAGATGTCTGCTAAAAATGGCACAGCCCAAGACCGATACCTCTACCTGGTTAGTCTTTATTCATGAGTCACTGTTCATCTCCTTGTAATCAAACATTCACAAAAAGAATCCTTTAAAAAAAATGTGCAGAAAATTGTCCAACATTCATACAGTTTTAATTGTCTGTATATGCTCTCTTTACAGTTCAATAACATGTTGCTGTATTGTGTGCCTAAATTGCGACTCATGGGACAGAAGTTTAGCGTCAGAGAGAGAATTGACATAGCAGGCATGGAGGTATACCCACAATTACTGTCATAATGATTTTTAATTGGAATTAACACACTCTGTTATAACAGTATGTGAAAGCGAGAATACTTAGCTGTAAATGCTTTGTGGGTATGTGTATATAAGAGCTAATGAAACATTACTATTTCAGGTCCAGGAGAATGTAAAGCAGAACCTGGCTCACACTTTTACAATCATCGGCAAGCAGCGGTCTCTCGAACTGCAGGCCAGGTACGTATGTGCTATCCTGTGTGTGTGCATGTGTGAGTGTACATGGATGTTTTTTTATTGGTTTAAAATTGTTTTTCTTATTTACAGAAATGCTGAAGAAAAGCAGGAATGGATCCAGGTAAGATGTGTCTGTGTGTGTGTGAGATATATATATATAATATATATATATATACATATACACACACACACAGTATCTCACAAAAGTGAGTACACCCCTCACATTTTTGTAAATATTTGTGACATCTTGTGACAACACTGAAGAAGTAACACTTTGCTACAATGTAAAGTAGTGAGTGTACAGCTTGTGTAACAGTGTAAATTTGCTGTCCCCTCAAAATAACTC
>JANDJT010000190.1:8212053-8228136 GCA_024331685.1 Stegophilus panzeri | reverse complement strand
CATTAAGGCTCATCTGAATTTTGCCAAAACACCCCTTGATGATCCTCAAACCTTTTGGGAGAATGTTCTGTGGATTGATGAGTCAAAAGTGGAACTGTGTTGAAGACAGGGGCCCCGTTACATCTGGTGTTAACCTAACACAGAATTCCACAAAATGATCATCGTACCTACAGTCAAGCATGGTGGTGGGAGTGTGATGATGTGGGTATGCTTTGCTGCTTCAGGGCCTGGGCAATAATTGAGGGAAGCATGAATTCTATTCTCTACCAGAAAATCATAAAGGAGAATGTCTGGTCTTCAGTCTGTAAGTTGAAACTCAAGCATAACTGGATTATGCAGCAAGACAATGATCCAAAGCATAGTATTATGTCCTAATCCTAGAAGTAAATGAAAAACTGATCTGCAGTTATCGGAAGCGTTTGCTTTGTTATTGCTGCTAAAGGTGGCACAAACAGATTTTAAGTCTAAGGGGGCAATTAGCTTTTCACATGGGTGATAGGTGTTGGATAACTTTTTTTTGCTTAAATAAAAACAAATAAATGAAGACTGTATTGTGTGTTTACTCAGGTTGCCTTTGTTTTATGTTGTATTTAGTATGAGACACAAAAACAGAAGAAATCAGGATGGGGCAAATACCTTTTCACAGCACTGTATATTGGTAAGAATTCACCTTTGAGTAAAATACACTGATGCAAAACGCAGCAGCCTTCCTTATGTTTTTTTTGTCTGAAAAGTGGCCTTTTACATAATATGCTGCTTTCTTTACTGACATACAAACATTTTTCAGTAACATTTCATTTTGTGCTGTAAATCTAATGTTTTGAAATCTAAAATGTTTTTTTGTACTAACTCGATAATGTAGAAGTCATAGATAGATAGATAGATGGATGGATGGATATAGAGCAGATATAGACCCCTTTGGTAGTTGTAAACAAAAAGAGATGTGCACAACCTGGTTGCAAAAAGAATCGAGTAGCCTAGCAACCTGATGCTAGAATCTATCAAGAATTTTATTTAAAAATCGGATTTACATTTAATAAAATGTTATCCACGTATTATTATAGATTACCACTAAAAGACAGTGAGTGCTATTGGGCTAAACTAACCCTTTCAAATGGTATGAAGATAATTATAGCTTAGCACCGTGTCAGTGGCTTAGCAATGGTCTAGCCTGTAAGACCAGACATACACGCACCATCCATTTTATTAGGAACATCTGCACATTCATGCAGTTATCTAATCAGCCAATCATGTGACAGCAGTGCAATGCAAAAAATCATGCAGATACAGGTCAAGAGCTTCAGTTAACGTTCACATCAAACATCAGAATGAAGAAAAAAAAGTGATCTCTGTGACTTTGATCATGGATGTTGATACCAGTTGGCCTGGGTTGAGTATTTCATAAGCTGCTGATCTGCTGGCATTTTCCACACATAACAGTCTCAAGAGTTTACACAGAAGGTGCGAAAAAAACAAAACAAAAAAAAACACCATTGCGTGAGTGACAGTTCTGTGGATGGGAACACATTGTTGATAAGAGAGGTCAGAGAAAAATGGCCAGATTGGTATGAGCTGCCAGGACGGACTCATATAATCACTCTTTACAACTGTGGTGAGCAGAAAAGGAACTCGGCAGGCTCAAAACATTGAACCTTGCGGTGGATTCGCTACAACAACAGAAGACCACATCAGGTTGCACTCCTGTCAGGCAAGAATCTGAGGCTATCCCTTACAGGCACAGTCTTACCCAAACAGGACAGTTGAATATTAGAAAAAAAATCACCTGATCTTTTTCCAGTCTTCAGCTGTCCAGTTTTGGTGAGCCTGTGCACATGATAGCCACAGATTCTTTTTCTTGGCTGACAGGAGTGAAAACTGATGTGGTTTTCTGCTGTTGTAGCCCATCCACCTCAGCATTTGACATGTTGTGCATTCTGAGATGCTTTTCTGCTCACCATGATTGTAACGAGTGCGTATTTGAGTTAATATAGACTTCCTGTTAGCTCAAACCAGTCTGGTCATTCTCTTGTGAACTCGCTCATCAACAATCTGTTTCAGCCTGCAGGCCCTCTGCACACAGGATGTTTTTTGGTTTTCGCTCAATTCTGTGTAAGGTCTTGTGACTGTTGTATGTGAAATTCCCAGGAGATCAGAAGTTTCTGAAATACTCAAACCAGCCCATCTGACACCACGGTTAAAGTCACAGACATCACACTTTTTCTTCATTCTGATGTTTGATGTGAACATTAACTGAAGCTTGACCTATATCTACATGATTTTATGCATTGCGCTGCTGCCACATGATTAGATAACTATATGAATGTACAGCTGTTCCTTATAAAGTGGAATGTGAGTGTATATACATATCTCATAGAAACTCTGAGCCTTTGTACTAGAGAGAAATTGATGGCATACTAGTCTGTTGATGCTTACAATTTAGTGTTTTTGAATGTTCAAGTGGTTAGCACGGTCACCTCACACCTCCAGGGTTGGGGGCTTGATTCCTGCCGCTGCCCTGTGTGTGCGGAGTTTGCATGTTCTCTCCGCTGCAGGGGTTTCCTCCCGGTACTCTGGTTTCCTCCCCCAGTCCAAAGACATGCATGATAGGCTGATTGGCATGTCTGTAGTGTGTTTATGTGATTGTGCCCTGCGATGAATTGGCACTCCGCCTTGCCTCCCATGCTCCCTGGGATAGGCTCCAGGTTCCACATGTATGATAAGCGGTACAGAAAATGAATGGAACTAAATTAATTAATTTTTGTTTTGTAACATGGAAATTAAGGCCAATTTACAAGCTATATAGTACAATAGAGTACAATAGATATTTGAATTAACAGCTTTTTATAATAGTATGAAAATTATTGTTATATGGAATTTTATATTATAACTGAAATGTGGTGATTTTCTCATTATGTTTTCTTTACAAAGGGCAAAAATATTTAATTGTTATTAACAATGGTATTTTTTTTATGAATGACACTTCTCATTAGTTCTTTAATTATTTCACATATTTTCCCTCTTCCCTTCTCTTATTTTTATGTTCTTCTAAATATCTTCTATTAGCACTCGAATATGATGAAAAGAACTTTCGCCTGGCTCTGCTTTTGTCTACTGTAAGCATAGCCATCATACTGTTTATGAGCATAATCTTCATCGTTCCGTGTTTGCTGAAGCTTGTGAAGAGAGACCATATGAGACAACTAGAAAGGTGAGATTAGGGAACAGAACATGAGTGGGGAAATGAGGGGGGAGACCAGGCTGGTCACAGCCCTAATTTGTACATATTTGACTAAAAGACCATTCCCAGAATTCATATAACTTGTACAAAACACATTTTGTACACATGCACAGTTTATTGTCACTCATACATATGGGTAAAATCCTCACTGCAAAAACGCAGTAGAACACACAACCTTCTAGTGCATACATATAAATCTACATGATTTGGCAGGTGACTTATTACATGCTTATTGATACATAAGGTGGCTATCATGTGCTATTGTTAGGGCTCTATGTGGGATAATTTACAACTGGTGAAGTGTGCTGCCATTTATTTAGCTTCAGATTTTATTTGATAGCTTCAGTTTTGAAAAACGTATCCAAAATAATAGTATAAATAGCCTAATTTAAATAAGAGGGAGATATCCAGTTCATATGCACATTTACTAAATTGTTTTTTTTTAATCGTCTAGTGTTTCTGTGTTGTATATAATTCTTATATTCATTCAAATTATATTAATGTCCAGTCTCTAGAAATAATGTTCACATTTACCTTACTGGCAGCAACTTCTATACGACCTCTATAGGACAACGTCCTGCCACAACGCACATGTTGTTTACCCCTGTATATCCAAACTTTTACTCTGTCGTCACCTGATCTGCTTCTCTGGCCTGATTTGGGCAGCTCAGGTAGTAATGTTGCTGCCCAATCTGTATCACGTATGCATTAATGGTTAACGCATGTGCAAAAACGTCACGTTACAAAACTTGAGTGCAAAGTTTATAATGTATAAAACCAAACCCTGCAATACAAACTTTTATCACAACATAAAAGGCATATTAAAAAGCCTGTTATTATGAATAGTATGTATTTAGTAGTCATCCATTTTCCTTGTAAAATACATTTAAGATGCTTTCCACTAGATTTAGGAGCATGGCTGTGGGGATTCCTTTTATTTCATTCACAATGTTATATTGTATTTTTGATTATAGGAATATTAGTATTAGAGTTTGTGACCACAGAATGGTTGCTCACTATTTCATATTTGCCCAACATTCAAGAACAAGGATACTCTGATAAACAGATATACAGTATAAAGCCTTTACTTATATTTAATCTTAGCCATTTTAGAGCCCATTGTTTGGGAATAATATAAGAAATAAAGGTTCATCAAAGATTTACCTGTTTTTTCCATGTGTATGTTCTGCATTCTCGCTGAGATTTGGTAACTGTGAAATACTGAACTGAACTTTAGATCAATTAATTTCCTTCATCTGCCTCAAAATGTTAATTTGATGACAATCTCATTGGTCATCCATCCTCACAATTATTATTTTTTAAATATACAGCATGTAACATGAACTGTGGTCTGTGGAGTGCACGGTGACCCAAACACACATACACAGAATGCACATATAGGTTCTGATAGTAAAAGTAAATGGCTGCTTTTAAATAATGGCTTTTGTTAAACGCCTTATTGAAAGTACATTAACCCACCTCATTCAATCAGATAGAAATTTCCCTGGCCTGAATTACTTTATTCTATTCTAGTTGAGGTGTACACATGGACATTTTCTATTCTATCAGTGGGATTATTAATGGAATATTAAGGTGCATGTAAAAAAACAAACAAAAATAAAAAACCGCTGATGATGTGGATAAGACCTGACTAGCAGACTTCATCCCAAAGATGACGCTGTCATGTCTAGTCATGTTCTTTTAACTATTCTCTTCACTATACTCTTATACTATACTCTTTCAACTATTAAAATTGTTTTAAACAGGTTTTTGTAAAAAATGAACTCAAGAGAACTCATGTCAGATCTTCTTCCATGTTTAATGTAATATAACAACCAACAAAATTCAAGTAAAAAAACAAATAGAGACATTTTAGAGAAAAAAAAAACTCATCATCTTTTGAAGCCAAGAAATGGATTTGTGGTTTGGGTCGTTATCCTGCTGGAAGGTGAAATGTTTCTTCTTCTTCAACTGTCTAACAGAGGTCTGCAGGTTTTGTGCCAAAATAGATTGGTATTTGGAGCTATCCATTATTCCCTCTACCTTGATTAGAACCCCAGTCCTGAAGAGAAGCAGCCCCTTAACATGATGCTGCCAGCAACATGATTCACCGGAGTATGGTGATGTTTGGGTAATAAGCTGTCCAAATTTTGCACCAAACATATCGTTTAGAATTATACCCAAAAAGTTCTATATTGGTCTCATCAGACCATAACACATTTGCCACATGGTTTGGGGTGATTTAAGCTGGGATGTTATCTTTTTTTTGTTTGTTTTTTTCTTCCTTCTGGCCAAGATGATGTCAATAAAATCCTAGAGAAACTTTATTTGGGGTTAAGCGGAATCACTTAATTGATGACAAGTATATGATAATTACTTCTGAACATGACTTTGAATATGATTGGTTAATTCTGGCACAGTCACATACCCAGTTATAAAAAGGTCTTCACACTTATACAACAAGGTTATTGTAAACTTTTTTCTTTTTCTTTTTTTTTCCATAAAACATTTGCATTTATTTTTCCACTTGAATTTTGTTGGTTGCCATATCACATTAAAGGTGATTATGACTTATCTTTGTTTCTTGCAATTTTAATAGTGGTTTGTTGACTTTTTATATCTACTGTATGTGACCGGTTGTGCATGTTTATAGGGAAAGGAATTGGGAAGCGGACAGACTTTGGCACCAATTAAATGAAGAGGAACAGAGAGAATCTTTCTATAATCAGAATGGCAGAATCAATAACAACAACAACAACAATAACAGCAGAAGCAGTAGACAGGAGCAACATCAAAGGTACTGTTTAACTCAGTCTGTACCTAGCATTTGGCTTTTCACATTTAGGGTTCTGTGAGCTGCATGCAGGTATGGCACTATCCTTTAAAACACACAAACCCTAATAGACACAACACCAACAGTAATTTTGCTAACAATTCTTTAACAGTCAGACCAGCTTTCATTAAGTGTATCTCTCTGTTTCATAGGTGTTGTCAGAAAAACTACTCTGATCCTGTAACCATCCACCACTCGCAGCCTACCCTGAAAAAAAGCCCCCCCAACTGCCCTGTGTATAACCATATATATTAGCTGTACCATAGAACCTCATATATCACACTTTCCACCTATTCTCTATGGTGGGATATGACTCTAACTTTGGACAGTCACCATGGAACTGAGCCATACCATCAGCACACAGGAGGTTCAGGTCTCTGCTGAGACTGGGCAGAGAAACTTTGAAAAGGGAAACATCCGCATGCCCCACAAATCTGGGCTGTATAAGTATCTGTTCTTTAGCAATTATAGATGAACCATTAATATAGTTAATGAGATTTAAAAAAAAAAAAAAAGTTATAGCTATGAGCCAGCAGACAGCTTGAACTTGACCAAGAATGAAAATGTACATTAACACAGTTGTTACATGATGTTCTTATAACCTAAGGAAGTTGGACAACCTGAAAGAACCTCCAAAAATCTGAACAAATTTCCATATTATGTGCTGCTTGCCCCAATCTGAAGAAATATTCAACTGCTATAATTACGATTTTACTTATGTATTTTTGTTCCTAATAATTTTATTTTGAGAATCATTTAAATGTTCCCTATTCTTAAACTACACTTTTCTGTACAAAGTTCTGTACAGTTATGACATGAATCGACATTGCTATGTTGTTACAATGACCTTTCAGTCCTTTACTTTATAATTGCTGTACCATGTTGCAGTGTTATTGTTCCAAAATTCCAGTGAGAAACAAAGCTGTTTTGAGAAGCTTTTGAAATTACACTATATGGCCTATATGTGCTTGCTGAACACCCAAGTCCAATTAATATGGACTTGGGCCCCTATTTGCCGCTATAAAAACCCTTTACTCTTCTGGGAAGGCTTTCCACTAGATTTTGGAATGTTGTTTGGGGATTTGTGCCCATTAACTCACAAGAGCATTAGCGAGGTTGGGCACTGATGACCGGCAAGAAGCCCTGGGGTGGAGTCAGTGTTCCACTTGATCCCAAAGGTGTTCAGTGGTTCAGAGGTTAACCCTTGTGTGTCCTTATGGACAACAGCACAACTTTTGCAAAAGGTGGTTTTTATATTGGAATTTTAATATTTCACCCTCATTTGCTTTCATAAATCTATTTTAAACTAGGTACACAAAATAGTTTCACTCGAGGACAAAAATGTCCTCATTGAAATCCATTCAAACTGTAATATTTAATCCCTGTGACATTTAAGCATATGTAACTGGTTGTTGTCTGCGTTGTGTTTTCTTTTAACCAAATAAATAGGTGGACGGCAACTGTGTTGACTCTCCATTTACTCTCTGACAAAGAGATAACATACAGTGTGTCTCATACAGTGTGTGCTTTCGCCCTCAACATTGCAAACACAGTGCGGAAAGGGAAGAGGAGGTGCAAAGACAGGAAGTTAACATTTACACACTGCAGTCAGAAAATTAAAGGGGAAGATGCATACATACACACAGTCACTTCAGGTATACATTTTTTGTGTAATTCTATATATTTATTGTATAGAATACTTTCCATACCTGTTACACATAAAATCATGCATTCTGTATTAATAGGCTTTTATTTTGTTCACAAGGTTTCAAAACATTGAATTTTTAAGAAATTTCTGAAAATTTACTATTTTCTCAGGTTTTGCCTATGGGGAAAATACATGCTTTTCCTTTTTTTCTGATTCTGCTGTATTATAGAGCACTGCAGACCAACTGAATAAATGATACATTTTTGTTCTCTATGGACCTATGTGTAACTTTTTAAATTGACGTACAAGGGTTAAGGTCAGGGCTATGCAGGCAACTTGAGTGCTTCCTAATGAACCTTGGCAAACAATGTCTTTATGGACCTCACTTTGTGCTGAGGGGCATTCTCATGCATGAACAGGTTTGGTTCCAGTGAAGGAAAATCATAATTCTACAGCATGCATTGACATTCTAGACAATCAGGTGCCTCCAGCTTTGTGGAAAGATTTTGGGGAATGCTCACATATGCTGTAGTGGTCGTGGTCAGGTGTCCACATACTTTTAGTATGTGGACACATACTTGTAGTGTAGTTTTGCATTTTACTTTGTGAAAGTCATCAATCACCAAAATGAAATAAGGGGAAACGTAGTGTAATACTATCAGAGCAAAGGTGCAGTATCCTGATAGATATGAGATCTTAATGATAATTCCTTTATACAACATAAATTTTATACAGGAATAAAGAAAACAGTGAAAATGTCAGCTGCAGCAAGAAGACTACAGATTAATTTATACTTCTTTGTGCATGATGTACAATACATGTACATTACACCGGTTCAAACCTTCACCTTTCAGATTAAAGACTGAGAAAAGCAAAAAGTTTTTGCGGGTCATTTTGCCCTCATTCACTACAGGGGATCACGAATCAGAAAGTTAGGTTCATTTGGGGCTCTACTGAGGCATGATGGCCAAGTTGCAAGTAATCAGTCTCATGAACAGTATAAGCAAATATCTTTTTGTGGATACTTTTCCACTCATTAAATAAGTGAATGTGATATTTGCAGACCTGAACAAATCAGTTGCGTAGGGGATGTAGCTTAGTGGAACAGTGCATGCTTTGCATGTATGAAGTCCAGGGTTCAATCCCCTGCATCTCTAATTGCATGTTTTGGCCTAATAATGGTCAGCCAGAGTGTGGCGCTACTGAACAAACACTTCTGTCTTGCCCTTGTTGCATGTGGCTTCCTTCAATTTAAAACCCATAGGGAAAAATCTGTGTTCCAAGGTGCACAACAGAAGGGTGCTGCAGGTGATCTCACCTGCCTTATGAGTACAAGATTCATTGACACCCCATCGTGTACTGTTCCTTCTATGCATACTGATTATTGTTTGGTTTTATCTCATCGCATCTGGATGGATTGTGAAAATTGTTTTGATGTACTATGATGTGCTAGAGCCGGTACCTTTTGAACCAACTGCCTCAATTAATTTCATTGTGTCGGAAAGGGGGTCATGAACCAGAAGGTAGGGCTCAGGTAACCTGTCATCCTTATTAGTACTTGCTTGGTTTGCTGGTGTAGGGGATGTAGCTCAGTGGTAGAGCGCTTGCTTTGCATGTATGAAGTCCAGGGTTCAATCCCCTGCATCTCCAATTGCAAGTTTTGGCCAAATATTGGTCAGCCAGACTGTGGGGCTAATAAACAAACACTTTTGTCCTGCCCTTGTTGCATGTGGCCCTCTTCAATTTAAAACCAATAGGGCAAAAGCTGTGTTCCAAGGTGCACAACATAAGGGTGCTGCAAGGCTTTTTCTTGTTTTCTGTTGATGATCGTCTATGGAAACTCAGTAGGCAAGGCATGTCAGCTGCCTTATAACTGAAAGTTTCATTGACACCCCATCGTGTGCAGTTCATTTCAAACATTCTGATTATTGTTTGTTTTTATATCACCGCATCTGTATGGATTGTGAAAATTGTTTTGCTGTACTATGGTGTGCTAGTGCTGGTACGTTTTGAACCAATTGGCTCAATTAAGTCCATTGTGTCAGACAGCGCGTCATGAACCCAGAGTTAAGGCCCAGGTGATCTCTGTCATCCTTGTTAGCACTTGCTTGAGCTGCTTGGCTATAGGATGTTGCTCAGTGGTAGAGCACATGCTTTGCATGTATGAGGGCCAAGGTTCAGTTTCCTGCATCTCCAATTGCTTGTTTTGGCCTAATACTGGTCAGCCAGAGTGTGGTGCTACTGAACAAACACTTTTGTCTTGCCCTTGTTGCATGTGGCCTCCTTCAATTTAAAACCCACAGGGCAAAGGCTGTGTTCCAAGGTGCACAACAGAAGGGTGCTGCAGCTGGTCTCAGCTGCCTTATGAGTACAAGTTTCATTGACACCCCATCGTGTACTGTTCCTTCTATGCATACTGATTATTGTTTGGTTTTATCTCATCGCATCTGGATGGATTGTGAAAATTGTTTTGATGTACTATGATGTGCTAGAGCCGGTAACTTTTGTACCAACTGCCTCAATTAAGTCCGTTGTGTCGGAACGTAAAGGATATAAAGTGTAATCAATGTGTGTAACTACAAATTTTACTAATGTTTGGATATGTTCATCAGGTATAATCTGGTATGTATACCCAATGTATACGCAACAGTTAAGAATTACTTGTGGGAAGCATTATATAAACTCATAGTACACTTGTTGATCAAGTTATAAGTGTATTGAGTTAGAAGAATTCTGTGTCTTACTAAACAGTAGGCCTAATTGTTTTCTGTGTCAATACGTACCTCTACACAGCAAGCATAATCTAAAACTATAAAAAACTTCTAACAAGTGGTATTCGAAATGTGTATATTAAATGCTTTGTGTTTGTCTAAAGCAGCTTCACTCTATGGCAGTAAATTAAGAACCTTATGTTTGTCTAAAGCAGCTTCAGTTTGTGGCAATAAAAGAGCAATTAGGCACATACCAGAAACTGGGTTTGTAATCAAAGCCTCCTAAGCTTGCAAATCAGTGTCAAAAGAAGAGATAAGAATTCCAGGAGACCCTCTGCAGACTGTCTCACTTTATTGTTTCAATAAAGTTCACTTACTTTTTGACATCTACAAGCCCTCTGTCTCTGAAGTTTTTTGACTTAGGCTGGAAGGATTGATTTTCCTCAACAAACGGGGGTCATGAAACAGAAGGTAAGGCTCAGGGAACCTCTGTCATCCTTATTAGCACTTGCTTGGCTTGCTGATGTAGGTGATGTAGCTCAGTGGTAGAATGCTTGCGTTGCATATATGAAGTCCAGGATTCAATCCCCTGCATCTCCACTTGTGAGTTTGGCCAAGCAGTGGTCAGGCATCCCAACTTTCATAGGTATCCAGCAAGAGTCTGGTGCTAGTGATGAAGTACTTTTGTCCTGTCCTCATTGCATGTGGCCCTCTTCAATTTAAAACCAATAGGGCAAAAACTGTGTTCCAAGGTGCAAAACGTAAGGGTGCTGCAAGGCGTTTTCTGTTGATGAACGTCTATGGAAACTCAGTAGGCAAGGCATGTCAGGTGCCTTATGGCTACAAGTTTCATTGACACCCCATCGTGTGCAGTTCATTTCAAACATACTGAATATTGTTTGGTTTTATATCATGCATCTGTATGGATTGTGAAAATTGTTTTGATGTACTATGGTGTGCTAGAGCCGGTACCTTTTGTACCAACTGCCTCAATTAACTCCGTTGTGTCAGAATGGGGGTCATGAATCAGAAGGTAAGGCTCAGGTAACCTCTGTCATCCTTATTAGCATTTTCTTGGCTTGTTGGGGTAGGGGATGTAGCTCAGTGATAGAGTGCTTGCTTTGCATGTATGAAGTCCAGGGTTTAATCCCCTGTATCTCCACTTGTGAGTTTGGCTGAACAGTGGTCAGGCATCCCAACTTTCATAGGTATCCAGCAAGAGTCTGGTATTACTGAAGAAGTACTTTTGTCCTACCCTTATTGCATGTGGCACCCTTCCATATAAAACCAATAGGGCAAAATCTGTGTTCCAAGGTGCACAACAGAAGGGTGCTGCAGCTGATCTCAGCTGCCTTATGAGTACAAGATTAATTGACACCCCATCGTGTATTGTTCCTTCTAAGCATACTGATTATTGTTTGGTTTTATCTCATCGCACCTGTATAGATTGTGAAAACTGTTTTTATGTACTATGATGTACTGCAACTCACTACTCTCGGGCTTCCCGGCCAGCTCCATCAAACCCCTTCAGATGATTCAGAATGCTGAAAAAAAAATAAAATAAATAAATAAATAAAAAAAAAATTGCACTTACACCTATACTCTGCACACTTTGCTTCTTCTGGAACTCAATTAATAGATCTTGTATGGTAGCACTACTTGTATTGTTCTCTGCTTGATATATCGCTTTGCTTGTATTCTCTCATTTGTAAGTCGCTTTGGATAAAAGCATCTGCTAAATGAATAAAAGTAAATGTAATGCTAGAGCCGGTACCTTTTGAACCAACTGCCTCAATTAAGTCCGTTGTGTCGGAAAGGGGGTCATGAACCGGAAGGTAAGACCCAGGTGACCTCTGTCATCCTTGTTAGCACTTGCTTGATTTGCTTGACTAGGGGATTAAGGTCAGTGTTAGAGCACATGCTTTGCATGTATCCGGTCCAGGGTTCAGTCTCCTGCATCTCCACTTGCATGTTTTGGCCTAATACTGGTCAGCCAGAGTGTGGTGCTACTGAACAAATACTTTTGTCTTGCCCTTGTTGCATGTGGCCTCCTTCAATTTAAAACCAATAGGGCTGTGAGGGAAATTACGCATTTTAACTTTGTAATAATTTTGTTCTTGTTCTGTTCATGTTCATCTGAGGATAACGCCTAAGAAGGCCATGTCATGTCAATGAGATCAGTACAGAATGTTTATCTGCTTACACAGACACAAACATGTTCTTCTGTTCAAGGTTCGTCTGCACATATTCTAAGACCCTAAAACAAAGCCTGTTTGAACTGCCTCAAACTGCTTATTTTCGGTACACAGAAGTGTGTCATGCTCTGCGTTTCATATATATATATATAGTACTGGTTCAGCACAAGCGCTTTAGAGCGCTCTCATTATTCTATCCTGCTTTATTCTATTCTGTATTAACCAACTTTCTGTAATAAACCTTTTTACCTTCAGAGGACAAGTCTGCGAGTGTTGTCTAATTTCCATGACAGGGTAAAAGCTGTGTTCCAAGGTGCAAAACGTAAGGGTGCTGCAAGGCTTTTTCTTGTTTTCTGTTGATGAACGTCTATGGAAACTCAGTAGGCAAGGTGTGTCAGGTGCCTTATGGCTACAAGTTTCATTGACACCCCATCGTGCACAGTTCATTTCAAACATACTGAATATTGTTTGGTTTTATATCACCGCGTATCTGTGGATTGTGAAAATTGTTTTGCTGTACTATGGTGTGCTATTGCTTGTACTTTTTCAACCAACTGCCTCAATTAAGTCTGTTGTGTCGGAAAGGGGGCTATGAACCAGAAGGTAAGGCTCAGGTAACCTCTGTCATCCTTATTAGCACTTGCTTGGTTTGCAGGTGTAGGGGATATAGCTCAGTCGTAGTGCGCTTGCTTTGCATGTATGAAGTCCAGGGTTCAATCCCCTGCATCTCCAATTGCAAGATTTGACCAAATACTGGTCAGCCAGAGTGTGGTGCTACTGAACAAATGCTTTTGTCCTGCACTTGTTTCATTTGGCCCCCTTCAATTTAAAACCAATTGGGCAAAGGCTATGTTCCAAAGTGCACACCGGAAGGGTGCTGTGAGGATTTTGCTTGCTTTCTGTTGATGAAATCTATGGAAACTCAGTAGACAAGGCGTCTCAGATGCCTTATGACTGAAAGTTTCATTGACACCCCATCGTGTACAGTTAATTTCAAACATACTGATTATTGTTTGGATTTATATCACAGGATTTATATCACAAATCATACTGATTTGTATGGATTGTGAAAATTGTTTTGCTGTACTATGATGTGTTTGTGCTGGTACCTTTTGAACCGATTGGCTCAATCAAGTCCATTGTGTCAGACAGTGGGACATGAACCCGAAGGCAAGGCTCAGGTGACCGCTGTCATCTTTGTTAGCACTTGAGTACTTCTCACATGTAGGGGATGTAGCTGAGTGGAAGAGCACATGCTTTCATGTATGCGGTCCAGGTTCCAATCCCTTGCATCTCCACTTGCATGATTTGGCCTAATACTGGTCAGCCAGAATCTGGTGCTATTGAACATATACTTTTGTCCTGCCCTTGAGCGTGTGTCCAAATGCCAGGTAAGGGCACGCCTCTTACCTGAGTGCATAAATGACCTGTGCATGCCCCTCTTCACTAAAGTGAGCAATTTCGCTTCTCGTGTGGCAAGTGGGACAGGCTTGGTGGATCTCTACACTTGATGTTTCAGAAAACTGGGGTTATGGACAGTAACCTATTGATCTCTTTCACCATCTCGCGTTCGAGATCCACCTTTGGGAGAAATGGACAACTCCCCGGTTGCCCGAGAAGCCCACTCCTAGGACAGAGTGAGCTACTGGGGCCTTAGTGACATCGAACTGCTAGTATCTGACAAATATATGGGGAGAGGCCCAGATCACAGCAGAACAGATGTCCTGCAATGAGACTCAATGAAACAGACCCCACGAGGCAGTCATGCCCCTAGTAGAGTGTGCTCTGAGGCCCTCTGGAGGCTGCACTCCCTTCGATTCATATGATAAAGTGATAGCTTCCACAAGCCAATGGGATAGGCATTGCTTAGAAATGGAGTTCCCCGTCTGCAGGGGGATGGGGGCAGAAAAGGAATAGCTGGTCACTCCTCCTGAAAAGGCTAGACACAGAACATTCAACCTCTGATCCTCCACAGAGGAGAAGGGAGGAGGATGAAAAGCGGAAAGCTCAATCACCTCGCAGGTGAATGCTGGGAAGCACATGATGCCCCTGGAGGCGGGGAAGAAAAGGCTTCAGAGCCTTCCATACTGTAATGAGCTCCAAATAGTTTATGTGGGATGAGCGGACCTTGTTTGCCCATACGCCATTCACTGTTCTGCCCTCCTGGGGGCGTTCCCCCCCCCCACACTAAGGACACATCTGTCGTCACCACTTCTGGCAAAAACGCCCCAAGGGGAGTGCCATGAGCGTAAAACCCTGCGTTCCTCCAGTGGCGCAGGGGTTCTGAGCATGACACTGTGACGGAGTAGCTGAGGTCTCCTAGAGCGCTGAGGTGAAGGGATAAAACCCATTTCATGAATGCCCTCATTCTCAGAAGGCCCAGAGGCAAAACCTGAATGGCTGAGGCCCTGTAGTCTTAGACATGTGCGATAATGCACCCTCGCCCCCTCCCTGAATTGTGAGATACAATTCATTAGGGAGTGAATGCGTGCTCACGATAGACGTGTGCGCATAGTTATGGAATTCAGCTCCAAACCCAGGACTATAACATTCTGAGCGGGAGTGAAATTGCTTTTGCTTACATTCACTCTGAAATTGAGCGATGTGATGTGCACAAGCACATGATGAGTGTCTTGCACCACTTTCTCTCTGGAATCGGCTATGATAAGCCAATCGTCTATAAAAGTTTGAATCCTTAGAACCATCATTCTCAGCGGGGCTAAACCCACCCCCGCACACAGACAAAACACTCTCGGACCTAAAGACAGACTGAAAGGAAGAACTGTGAATTTGTAATTTATGCATTGGTAGGGAAAACAAAGGAATTTCCTGTGCAGATGATAAATGCTTATGTAGAAAAAGCATCTTTCAAATCGAGTCAGTCATTCTGATGAATTAAGCGAGAAAGAGTGCTCTCTGTCAGCAGTCTGAAAGCGTATTTCCTCAAATGTCTGTTCAATACTGAGATCCAGAATAGGACAAGTGAGCCGTCTTTTTTTGGAACCAGGAAATACAGAGAGTAGAACCCCTGATGATGTAGGGGAATCACTCAAATCGCCCCTTTCTCGAGGACGTAGGAGATTTTGTCTTTCAGAATGTGAGTGGTGCTCTCCTCTGTATGAGAAGAGATAGCTCCACTGAAATGTGGGGGTTTCTTTGCAAACTGAAGTCTGTAACCCTTGGTTACAGTCAAGGGCGTAACCATGGTATGGACATTGGGGGGGGTCCAAGCGTCCCGCAACATCCAAAGTTTTATACTGAAAATTCACATATTTAGAACATAGTTTAGGATTACAGTTACCGTTTGAATTCACGTGATTTCTGAGTGATATAAGCTCCCACAGCATGGGGAAATTGTAGGCTGCTGTGGACGTTCTATCAGCAGATGTATTCTCTGCTCCATAACCTACCATGAAACCTACTACACCAAGTAGAGGCGAGCTAAGATGTGTGCAGGC
>JANDJT010000190.1:8179419-8211953 GCA_024331685.1 Stegophilus panzeri | reverse complement strand
GTGAGGGTTCACAACGAACTCGGCGGGAGGATATGCAAGTGAATGTAACGTTAATGGTCAAAAACTGGAACTGACGTAAGCCTAGCCTACTTCGTGGGTGTGCAAATATCAAAAGTTAATTGACGTTCTTAAGTACAAACCAAGCCATGGTATGATGCCTTCTATACTAAGCTAAGATTACCTACTATTTAGATATCTAATTACTTAATGTCTGGAGAAAAAAAAAAAAAAAAGCTCGTATGTTCTGCTACACTTTCCTTCGCTTGGCTGCTGTCTCCATTTCTTACAGACTGAGCGGCTAAAATATATAAACGAACTTGCGTTGAGTATGGGCACAACCAAGTGTACAATTGGAGGTGGGGGACACACCTATTTTCCTTAACAAACGGAAATATATTAAAAAGGAATAGACGTAAATAAATAGAATAGATGAAGAAAAGACAGATCCTTTGGCAGGATTCATTAAAGCGGGACATATAGAAAATATTTTGTACTGTATATTGGTGGGGGGGACAGATTGTTATTTACTCAACATTGGTGGGGGGACACCCCCCCAAAGAATGCGTGGTTACGCCCATGGTTACAGTTCAAATCACCTACTTGGGGCCCGGCACACACTGCCAAGCTGTTATGTGATTGAAAAGTATTACCACCTGAGCCAGAGAATCGCTCAGAATTGCGCATGCGCCCAGTTCGCCCATTTGTGATATAATGGCCCCATCTTGCGGACAGCTTGGGGGCGACATCTGGGGCTGCCGTCTCCCCGAAATTAATTCGTCTGATTTGTTTGATTTTTTTTGTTTTGTTTTGGAGAACACTGGGGCCGAAGCCTTTATTAAATGCGTAGAAGCTGTGTGGTCACACTGCTTGTGCACATCTCCCTGAATGCCCCGCCGATACGGGGAGGCCCTCCACCATTAAATGGGAGGGGAAAATCAGACTGGGCAACACGGGGAATGGTGAGGCCACTAAGAACACTGAGTGGACACCCATTTATGGCGGCTGACCCCATCGACAGAAAGCCACCTTTTCTTGGACGGGTGGGATAGGAAGGCAAAACTCGAGTCAAGAGGTCTGGCCGCCCGAAAATGTGGTCTCAAAGCCCCCTGGGTCTGTGCATCAGGCCGGCCACTTCCTTTTGGGGTTAGAGGGAGCAGGGCTAGGGGGTTTCTTGGATGCAGCTGCAGCGAGAGACGTTCTCCCCCAAGGCCTGGCAGAAGGGGGATTACCCTACTGAGCTGGTGGCTTGTTACGAGGTTTCGGCCTGCCGGCATTCTGGAAATGGTTTCCTGCAGGGGGATTAGGTAGCTGTACAGGGAGGCCTGGCGCAGCACAGATTTCCTCGGCAAACACAGCTTGAGAGCCTCGTCCTCCTTCTTTTTGTCATCACAGCGTTGTTGCATCAAAGTGACAGTAGGACAAAAGAGGGCCGGCCGGGCTCCACCGGCACTCCTGCAATGCGCCGCTTCTCGCTATCGAGGAGAGCCGATAAGTTAAGCCAGAGCGCATGCTTGCCAATCAGCGAGAGAGCTATGCAACGCCCGCTCACCTGGACGTCTTAGCATGCATTGCAGAGGACGAGGACATTAATGGTGACGAGCTCCTTCTAGAGCGAGGGACAACCATTCTCTAGTTGCCGCCCCATGTCAACCAGTAGCTCAGCCTGGTAAACTGATAGAAAGTCCTGACAGCCGAGGCCTTATAAGAGGCCTGGTGGATGGACGCGGAAAAACTGTCCAATTTGCTTGGAAGAACGTGCTTTGGGGGGCGGAGCAGGCTGCCTGGGGAGGGGTTAAGGTATCTGCTGAGGGAGGGCTCAATGGGGGGTGGGTCAGGCGCGCGACTGATTATCCATGGTGGGAGCCGAAGCCGGTTTAGTATGCACCATGGTGGCGAAGCACAGAGCTCATTCGGGTCCGTAAGGTGGGCAGCCGTGGGACAGGGGAAAAAAAGGAGGAGGTGGGTAGCCTCACAAGCAGTGTGAGCGTGGGCGGCGTGCAGCGAAATGCATGAATAAAATAGGCTTTTCCCCAGATTTCTACCAGCTCTAGCTCTGTAACCAGTGGAATGTAATTTTTTTTTTTTTTTTTTTTTTTTTTCCACAGCAGAATGGTACTGTAGAGGACTTATTTCTGTCAAAATTTCAAGCTTGCATTTTGTCCCCCACCAGAGATATTCAACCCAGAAGTGAAGGGAATTTTTTTTTTTATTGAATGCACTCTCACCTCCATAAAAAAGAGAGAAGTCTCAAATCTGAAATGTTGTGCATGCACACTACACTTAGGTACCCCCTAAAAAAAAGTAAGGCTGAAACTCAAACCCTTCCCATTATAAATTGTCCCTAAAAGTGGAACTGAGAGCAATCTTCAGCATTACATTTAGACTTTAGTTCTCAGTCTAAAGAACAAGAATGTGCTAAATGTTTATACATGTCTATGTACCATGTAATGTTTTGCCTTGCCGATAAAGGTAATCACTCAATTTTTAAAAATTACAAAATGGTCAAGCAGCCAACTTTACAATTATTGGACCACTTGGGCTGATCCCCCAAAACAAACAACGACTGAAAGAAGCTGTGGTAAAAGCCTGGAAAAGCATCACAAAAGACAGTTTGTTGATGTCAGTGGGTCGCTGGCTTGACACCGTTATTGCAAGCAAGAGATATGCAACAAAATTTGTTATTTACCTTAAGATGATCTGTATCAATAATTTTGCTCACCTAAAAATTGGGTGGTCTGCAACCAAAGGTGCCATGTTCCAAATTGTTTAACACATCTAGATGTAAATAACAGGAAATGAAAGCTGAAATTATCATCTATCATCTTATATTCGACTTTTGATCTCAAACCCAAATGTCCTCAGTGTATAACAAAAACAAAAGAACTGTCTTTGCTGTTCCAATACTTTTGGAGAGGACTGTGTGTATATATATATATATTGGAAAACTGACTGCACAGCTGTCCCATATGCCAGGTGTATGTTATTCCTGTATTATTTCTTTTACAAACAAGCACATAAAAGGTCTAGAGTCGATTTTTAGTGTGAAATGTTACAATATGTTGTATTTCATTATTGAAATTATATTTTAACATGTAGCTGTACTGTTTGATGTATAAGTGAAATTTAATAGTATTTAAGTGCACCCTGCTTAATGTAATGCAAAATATATTGTGTTAATTAATTCATTAATTATATAATTCATTTATTTCAAAGACATTAAAACTGAAAATTAAATGTCAAAATTGTTTTTGTAGGCCTACATGTGTTTAAAATGAATGGGATTAGTTTAAATTGTCTTAGTAGCAATTTTTAAGTTAATTTTTTAAACGCAAATTTCTCCCTAGTCATTCACAGGTTAATTTTTCCTCATCTCCCGCCTCACCTCTGTTGTTGTCACCTAGTCGCAAGTCTAGCTTGCTTTCCTATTGGATTATTTCGCCACATCGAAATATGGGCGTGGAGGCGATAGAGCCTACGAAACGCCTTGGCTAGAAATAAAGGTTTTGCGTAAGAAAATTCGAGGGATCTCGAAGCACAGCGAACCAGAAATTGTAGGCTATTTTATTGTATACACGCGGAATGAAAACGCAAAAATACATGTTTAGCCGCAGGTTCGGACAAATGAGCTCTCTCACAAAAAGACAACGCAAAGCGTTATTTATTCTTTAAGGACGCCAGGAGACAAAACGAGGCAAATGGTGGTCTACTGATCTGTCGAGATGGCTTTCCAGGGAAAAGAGCAACGGTGATAACTTCAGATGACATCAGATGGAAAGTGGCATTTGATTTATGGCTATTAGTAGCAGACTAGCTGCGGATGTAATTACAAGGCATTTCATTGGAATCGGCGAACTGAAAAGGCTACAGATTCTGGGCGTCATTTTCATTTCATTAGCTTAGGGTGGCAGCTTGAACGTTTGCCGGTGTTTGCTGACTGGGCATTAGAGGTAGATTGTGCGCGTGCATGTACGCACCTGCCTAAATTAAGCTAGCTGTAATTGCGCCAAATTATCACTCATTTATTTTTGCGCAGGCAGCGTAAGCGAAACGATAGCTGTGTGCGTATATATAGCAAGGTGTTCTGTGCTTATTTAGTACATTTTAGATCAACTCAAGCTGTTAAGCCTAGATATTGTTCCTTGGTGGATAGTGCGAAATCGTCCCATGTTGAACTGCGCCAGAGCGCGCACGCTGCATGAACTCGGCCGCTGCGCCTCCATGGTGGAAACGACGCCGCTTCACGTGAACTGGAAACGCTGTTAGAAACACGCTTCGGAGAAGCTCAATTAACATGGAGCCCGGCAGCGGACCCAAACCCGCTGACGGCCCTTTGATCTCCAAGTGTCCCTCCGTTCCCAATTCGCAGTGCGAGCTCAACGGGAACATTTATGAGTCCGTCAGCGAGGGCAACGTCAATATGATGGACGGCTCGGGCGCGGTGCGCGGTGGAAGCGACCCGAGCGCTTATCCGCCGCTCTCGAGCTACCGGCGAGCCGCCGGTCGCCAGCGCTTCATCCGGAGAAGTTTGTGGTTTGCGGACGACGAGCAGGCGCACGAGGCTCCGGAATACGACGTGCGGAGTGACATGGCCACCGTTTGTCTGCGAACAATTGTGGACCGGACCAGGGGCGCTTGGTCAAGCTTGCAAGAAGGCTCGAGCACTGAGCGTCAGGCTGGACAAAAGGACAGCACCACGGAAAGCACGAGCGCAGACGAGGATAAGGACAAGGCCAGTTCTAGTGTGATCGCAGGTGCACCAAACGGCGGAAAAAGCAGCATAAAGACCGCGAGCGAAGAGAACGAAGAAGAGGCCGAGATGAAGGCCGTCGCCACCTCTCCCAGTGGCCGTTTTCTCAAATTCGATATCGAGCTTGGTAGAGGCTCTTTCAAAACCGTCTACAAGGGCTTAGACACTGAGACCTGGGTGGAAGTGGCGTGGTGCGAACTCCAGGTAGGTAAAAGGTGGATTTGATGGCAATAAAATGCATACAAACCATTGCATTTGACGGTTGCAACCTTTATTTAGCTATTTAAATGTTTTCTCAGAAGATAAATCATTAATCATAAATCATTATGCTTCAGGCAGGCAGCTGGTTTCTGCCTAGAAACTAAATATGCTTGCATTGGTCATGATCTACCTGTTGCAAAAAAAACAATCAGGATTTGTCTTAAAATATTTATCCAGCTACAGTGTAGACAATATGCAATGATAACTTTATCCACAGACACTGCCAAACCCTGCATTTGTCAGACAATGCATAATCTCAGTAGTAATAAAAAGAACTTCACAGCAAGGATTTGTTCTGGGGCTCAGCCAACAGCTCATTAGCAGTCCATGGTCATGACTAAAAAAGGTAACTAACTTTTGTTGCTTTTGCTTGCACTTCAATGCTGGACTTGTGGGTGCAGAGGGGAGATGGCAGAAATGTGCAAAGCAAAATGCCATGTAAAAGACAGTTTCCATTCTGGACCATTTTCATTATGATCTTATGATATATTGTATAGCAACTGTTCTCAAACCAGTCACCATTTAGTGCCACCAGAAGGAATTGGGTTAGCACAAAATCAGTAGATAAATAGACAAAGTATTAGACACCTGTTCCTAATTTCCATAATTTGTTTAACCAATATGGGTGCATTCATAAGTGAAAACTGTTGATCTGGCATTGTAATATGCTGTAACATGCAATGCTGTGAAGCAGTCAGGAAGAGGAAATTATTTGGTAATATTTCCATAACCATTGATGCGTTCATGGTGTGGTAATACTTTTTATTTTTTTTTATCATTCAAACAATGGTACGATTAGCATCCTGGCTGAAAAAACCCTTTAGGAACACTCCTAGAATTTGCACTGGTTATAATTGAAACTGTAATGGTCCCTGTGGGTCTCTACTTGTGATTTGTTGCCTTCTATTGGTGGCATGTTATGTCTAGTGGATACCATTAAGGACCAATAATGGTAATGGTTTTAATGGTTAGCTGGTGGTTTCCACTACAAATACCATTACAAACCATTAGAATTTCTGTGATGGTTTCTATAGTTTTTTTTCAGCAGGGATGTATTAAATACAATAGGCTACAGTAGGGCTGGGTGAGACTGATATGTAATATTGCTATTGTGACAAACTATCACAATAGCTTTTCTGAGATAATGTATATATTGGGATAAATAAAGACTGGAAGCCGCTGATCTGATGTTAATTTTGTACTTAATCTTTAAAATGCAAATTGTGGATCTCCCCCTGCTTTTTCACCATTTAATACACTATATGGCCAAAAGTAGAGTATGTGAACACAAGACCATCACACCCCACAACCCCACTGAACACTTTTGGGATAGACTGGAATGCTGACTGCACCCCAGGCCTCCACAACTGACGTCAGTGCCTGACCTCACTAATGCTCTTGTAGTTGAATGGGTAAATCCCTGCAGCCACATTCCAAAATCTAGTGGAAAGCCTTCCCAGAAGAGTGTAGGTTATTATAACATTAGAGAGGAGACTGGATCTGTAATGGGATGTTCAAAAAGCGCATATGAGTTTGATGGTAAGTTGTCCACAACCTTTTGGCCATATAGTGCGCATTTGAAAATGTATTTTATAAATAAATATTTTTGTAGAAATTAAAAAAGCATAATTAAAAATCTATTAAAAATGCAACACTTTTTGTTAGCAACCTTATATTGTAATACATATAGTGTATCGTAGAAATTTTTGAGAATCTTGATGTGATATTTTTGTCATATCACCCACCCCATGCAGTAGAGTGGAGAATGTTAATTCAGGCTCTTAACAGCTGAAACTGCAGCCAGCACATTGCTGGAGAAAGGGGTAGAATGGACAGTTGGCAGGAAATCAATTTATCAGCTGTTGAGAACAGGTTGAGACAAATGTACAGCTAATTCTTTACTATTGTTGCTATAGTGATGTGAATGAATTTGCAAATGTCCAATCTCGTGTTAAAAAAAAAAAAAAAAAAAAAAAATTACAAATATTTGTAAAGTACTGGGAAGAAAAAAAGAGGGCAGGGCCTAAAATATAGTAACTGTAAACAATAAGGAACAGGTTCACATTATTAATTGTATTGTAAAGAGATTTACATGTACAGTATTCTTTTATTATAATACTAATTCAAACACTAAGTATGAAGCTGCCCATGTCCTAGAGATGATGATGATGATGATGATGATTCTTTGTTTCATATGTTAGCTTCGATTGAAAACATTTCTGACATGATTTTTAGTCATCGGTTTTAAATTTATATATAATCCTCCAGAATTAATTTACTAGTGTATTAGTCCTTACCTGATAGAACTTTTGTCCAGACAGCTGAGTACACAAATCAGTACATTTTGGTGTTACCTCCCATAAGATTTTTTTTTTTTTAAATGGGATTGAGGTTCTGTGATTTTGAAAGCCTAGTCAAAATGTCCCAAAGTTTTATCATGCTCGGTGAAATCATAGACAGATTTTGTAGCCTACATTTGTTACCTAAAAGCTGTTATTAGGAGATGGGACTAATTTTATAGTATGGGGAGCTTATAAATCCATATACTTGGAATGCTACTTGACTTTTCCCCTGCCTTCATAATATCCACATGTTTTTTGACCAAGCCTCAAAGTCATACATGTAACATGTATATTAAGATGATGCAAATAGACTGAAGGCCTGTGTGGTGCATGTTTTTGTTAATACACCAAACAAGAATTTTACATGCCTACTCCATAAGCCAATTCAATTTTAAAATCCTCCTTCAAGTTTAGGCCAAACTTTAATTATGAACACACACACACATTTTCTGCAATTTGATAATCTGGGTTATAGCTCGCTGGTCTAAAACATGTATATTGCCTGAATACATGAGTCTGGTGATCACCATTTGGCTTGTGGTAAACAACATTGTTGATTCATGTCCAAATGCTTGTCAGGAAATTTGCATACCGTATCTTGATGATCATAATGCCAAGGTATTTAGAATGATAGATTAAATCTTCACAGTTTTTTTAACGGGAGAGAAACAACTTGTGCAATATTTCCATTTATAGTGCGTAAGATTAGAGTAGTTTCTTTGTTCAAAATGAACTAAAATATTACTGTTTATTCAGGGGCCAAAATACTTTTCTATGCATGATAGAATGCCTCTTTGAGTCACCCTGACAATCTTTGTAATAGTAATTTACAGTCAGCTCTGTGTCAGGGGTGTTGTGTTGGATTTGGTTAGAAATTTGTACACATACACCAAAAACCAGCTCAGACACGTCAAATGACCTCCTACCTTAGCCATGAAAAAGTTCTGCACACTGCACAATGATGGGCATGAGATGGCATCAAGGGACAGTGAGTGAATCAGTAACAAACACTTGGGTTCACTTTCCTCCTACCTCCCAAATACATGCTGATCGGGGGCTTGGCCATGCTAAATTGCTCATAGTTGTGACTGTGTGTGCATGGTGACATGTGATGGAATGTCATCGGATCCAGGGTGAATTCTCACACCTTGTGCACAGTGTTGAGGCATTTCATTCAATATTTTAAAGAGAGATTCACAATTTACCAAAAAAAAGCATCCTTTCCCCACTGTCAGAGTATTCTGCAAATATATGTATAATATAATGCAAATAACATAAGCAGTAGTTTCCTGAAAGTGCTAGTTACAAAGTCCAATTTGTATAACAATGTTTATTTAGAACTTAAAAGTGTTGTCTTCCAAGATAAAGAGCTTATTTACAGGTATAATTGCCATGGTTCGAAATGATCTTTGATCCATTGACTTGGTTAGATTCTGAATTTCTGATGGTGGAATTCTTCTTGCTGATGAAATGGCATACCACAGTTCATCATCTGAAGAAAATTAATATCAAGAGGCATAATTTTTTTTTGCTTGACGATGCTCCATAGGTTCTTAATGAGATTTGAATTTGGTTAAAATGCTGGTCAGTCCATCAGACAACCATTTTCAAGCACAATTTCATTAGGTACTTTTAATGTCCTGTGTTTTTTTTTTTTTTTTTTTTTTTTGGTTTTAGTGCCAGAGGCTTACTTTTTTCCATGGTGCATGGATTTTTTGTTGTTGGAAATTCAGTGTAAGCACCTTGTAGTCAATTTTATACTTCCAGGAACACTTCAGGGACCAGCTAGCTTACAATCAATTATTCCATGCCAAAACATTGTCGTAGCAGTCCCTGAACCCTTGTTCCTTCCATCAAGTCCATAAAGAGTTTTGAAAGCCACCTTTATGTATGTCTGGGCCCATTCACCTTGGGGATGGCCTTCAGTGGAAGTTGAATATCTGCCTTTACACATTTTGTAAAGTGGCAGAGCATCCTGCAAATTTTGATCTGTACACTCTGCATACATGTGCTCACAGATACCCATGGTTATCTAGCATTGCTTTGATTGACAGTGGAGAGAGAGTGTGCCATCCGTCCCAAACAAAAATATGGACCATTTTGCTGCCTTCCTGGCCACTGATGACTGTGGCATTGTAGGTTGTTCACAATCTCCTGACAATTGGGACAATGCTTTTCTGTTGTGCCTCTTGAGATCCACCTGCATGTATCCTTAATAGATTATGCAACAGTAACCAGATATCAAATGATTGATGGCCTGTGGAATGACTGAATCTAGTGGCCATAACAGCAATATCTTGGCCATTTAAAATACAAAAAAATAAACAGCTGAGAAAGTGTGAATGTGTGAGTTAGTCTCACATACTGATGGGATTGTTTAAGCTATGCTTATTTGTGTGTAAATGTCTCATGCTTTTCTTTCTCTTAATTCCTATCACTATGATCTCTTGCACTTTATCTGCCAAGATGCCAGACTGCTTTATAATATAAAGCAATTGGTAAATTTTATTAGCCTGGGCGAAACACAGTTGGGGTCTTGCAAGATTTTCTTCATAGATTCATTTTGGTCCTGATTGAATTGCTAGTTTGAGAGTTATAAGAGCACTCCAGGAGACGATATTTGAAATGGCAGGCTTGGAATTTGTACAAGAAAATCACAACAATGGTCTAATCCATGTTCCTATATTTTTGGTTATAGGAAAGCAACTTTTGCTCACGTCATAAAACCTTTTATCTTCTTTCTGTATTTCTTGCCTGTGGCTTTGTTCATGTCTTGTGAGTTCTTAAACCTCTGTTGCCCGTTTCTCATGCTTTTTTTTTTTTTTTGATGTAGTATGTTGTAGTGGACTGTGAATTATGCTCATAAAGTACTGTGCAGAGAGATGCTGCACAGTGGAATACTGCTGATGCTGCTGATACTGATATTAGTACAAACAGGTTGAACATGTGGATGTAAACTAACATATAGCTTAGGATATGTTGTAAAGATTAGGAAATTCCTAACTTTTTTTAAGAAAGTGTATATCTTTTAATAATAATTTCCGATGGAAGTGTTCTATATTGTCCTAATTTTGATTTTAAAAGGTAAAGTAATTGTAGCAACATGCTGTCCCACAGCAGTGCACATAGCAAATACGTTTCTTGTCATACAAAAGTATGCATACGTTACTGCTAAGGCATTCCTTATGAAGGTGTATTGGAGGGCTGTTATCTGTGACTTGTTTGGTCTGTTGAATTGTAGTTGTCTCTCTCTCTGAATACTAGCATGCACTCAGTATGAAGATGGCTTTCTACTTTCACTCACATTCAGCTTCCATATCGTTGTCATCTCATTCATATTCTTCACTTTGTTAATACCCACTTCTGTCATCTCAGTACAGAGATTGAATGTTAAGATTAAACTCTTGGCATGTGGAAAAGAAGAATTTATAGCTGAATTCAGCTAAATGTTCTCATTGTTGTTTTTGCCTACTAGCTATAGTTCATATTGTTAAAGCCTGCCTAAGGACCATTTTACAATTTTGTGATTAAACTGTAGTTCACATAGACATGATGCAGAAAAACCTTTTAAATGTAAGTAGTATTTTTAAACATTTTACTTTCTTTATTTGGCAGCTGTTTCTTAGTAGAATCCAATTCAACCTGTTAAATGCAAACAGCAATACATGGACTGCAATAAGAATATAAGAAACCTGTTTTAGAACATATTAAAAACTTATCAAACATAAAATTATTTTAATGTTTAAAATTACATGATCTTCAGATTGCATGGATTCTCAAGTATTGCCCCATCCCCTATGTTATGTTTGGGCATGGTTTGGACTTTTGACATTTATTTGCTGCACCCCATCTATGTTTTTACCCAAAAAAAAAAAAAAAAAAAAAATTGCACAAAAAAACCCCTCCAAGTCCCACTAGGAAAGATTATCATGTTTTGCTTTATTGCTAAATCTTAAGGCAGATCCTTATAACATGATTATAGTAGTGCTACACTTGGCAGAGTTTATTATTGATTGTTTGGATGTAATTTGGCTTCTTGTCCATAGAGTACTTATTGGATGGTCTTCATATTTATTTTTGAGAGCATATAGGCTTGCATGTTGGCCAGGGATACTTGGGGGGGACGTGAGAAAGTGGAAACTGGCATTTAGGAATATATCACGAAAATAGGCTATTGTATTTTTTTAAATATAAAATTAGGACTACACTAAGATACATTGAAAATGAATTCATCAATTGAAAATATTTCAATTTATTTGTTATTTATTGAGCACCGGATATATGGCATCAGGAGCAGCGTCTGTGCAGCAGTATTGTAGGAGAGGTTGGGACAAAATGGACAGGTGGTTTCTTAAAAGAGGATAAACATGCTAAAAAGAAAACCAAACTAGATCCTCAAAAATACCGCCAGTTTTGTGATGAATACATAGGGATGTATTAGATTTACATCTACTTCACATGAGTAGATTTACATCTACATCACATGACCCTCCCTCAGCACAGTGCTTTTTATGCAGTGAGCTGCTAGCTAACAGCGCCATGAAGCCATCTCCTCTTCAACGGCGTCTCCGGAATAAACATCCCCTTCAGGTCGGGAACTCTGGAGTTTTTTCAGAAGAAAACTCAAATTCACATTATGTCAAGAGAACACGAAAAAAGCCCCAAGTACATCAGCAAAAGCACTCGAAGCATCGTATGCTGTTTCTTTACTTTTAGCGAAAGCTAAAAAGCCATTTAGCCTAGCTGAGGAACTGGTAATTCCTGCTGCAGCTGTGCTCACTGAAACCATGGTGGATAAAACGGCAGCAGACAAGATCAAAACTGTACCGCTGTCAAATGACACCATTTCGTCTAGAATTGACAAGAAGGGGATTGATATTGTTGAGCAACTGGTGGATAACCTCAGGGCTGGGGAATCATTTTCACATAAATTGGATGAATCGGTTGATATCAATGGACAAGTGCAACTGATTGCTTTTGCAAGATATGTGGATACTAGTGACATTTGTGAACACATACTTTTTTTTGCAAAACTCTGGAGGGGAGAAGAACTGGACAGGATATTTTCAACTTGTTAGTTTGTTTTTCTCTGAACGTGGAATCAGCTAGAAATCCTGTACCAGCATGCGTTCCGACGCAGCATCAATAATGACTCGTATGAAAGGCCTCATGGCGCACATAAGAGAGGAGAATCCTGAAGTTCTGTAGACACACTGCAATATGCACAAAGAAGCCCTGGCATCGAAGATGATGAGCCCAGATCTTAATTCTGTTTTTGAATGACGCTCTCAAGGCAATAAACTTAAGTTGAGACCACAGAATGCACGTCTGTTTTGGAGATTGTGAGGCCATGGGATCTGAACACACTGAACTTCTTTTACGCACTGAAGTCCGCTGGCTTTCGAGGGGCAAAGTACTGAACAGGCTGTTTGAGATGCGAAATGAGGTATTATGTTTTTTGTCAGACAATATGCTTTGTTTAAGGACAATAATAGGATTACCAAACTAGCATATCTAGCAGACATTCTTACTAAACTGAATGAGTTGAATCTCAGTCTGCAAGGCAATGAGACTACAATTGTGAAACTTTATGACCGAGTCAGTGGTTTTCTCAAGAAAGTGGAGCTGTGGAAGAGACTGTGTGCAGAGGGTGATTTTATTTTATTTTATTTTATTTTATTTTATTTATTTATTTTTTAGCTGTTTTCCGCAGTCTGATGCTTCCTCGTCAGTGAGAATATAGTTAGAGACACAGTTAAAAACCTTTTTGGATGGACACTTGGCTAACGTGGTTTTATAGTTTCAAATCATACTTCCCTGATGTAAGAGAGAAGTCTGACCAACTGGATTTGGTTAGAAATCCATTTACACTTTCCCAAAACAACTGTATCACACTACCTGTTCACCTGAGGGAGGATCTATTGGATTTATCCATAGACTGTGGGTTGCAGACTACTTTTGAAAACTGTTCCCTGACTGAGATTTGTGTGTGTGTGTGAGGAGAGAGCACCCTAAGCCAAGGAAAAAGGCTTTGGAACACCTACTACTATTTGGCTGTACCTACCTCTGTGAAACTTCATTTTCAGCAATGATTTAAAAAAAAAAAAAAAGGGAGAAACAGACTTTGCATTGAAAATAGTCTGATAACAGCTACCCTGCCACTAAGAATGTAGAAGATCTTAAGAGAAGGACAGGCCCATGTATCCCATTGAAAGGATCACTGACAAACTGATACAAATAGGCATACTTGTATAGAGACATGTGTGAATACTGAACTGTTAGTTAATGCATTTAACACTTAGTTGAAACACACAGGGGAAAAAAACGACTCGCAATGAACTTTTTATTGATTGAACTGAAAATATCTGAATTACCTTGTACTGTTGTGCCTAATTTTTAATTATATAAAACTAGAGTTGTGTAAAGCTACTGAAACGTTTATAACAAAAAACCTCCTCAGGAGGCATCAGATATAATAACTGTCTGTTATTCTTAGTCAGGACACAAATTGGCACCTGCTGGCTGCTACACTTCTCCACCCTCTGGAGTATTTTAAAGCAAAATGTTGTCTGGTCAAGGGGTACTTGGCTTGAAAAATCATAAAAAGGGGGTACTTAAGCCAAAACTGTTTGAGAACCACTGTCTTGATCCATTCTACAAAACAATTGTTTTCACACTCTTTTATTTTATTTTTTTTTATACATGGGTGGTATCATTTTAAGCCTACTTATATCATTTTTTTTCCCCCCACAACATTTTCCCATATATTTTTTGCATGCTGCATTTTTTAAGAGTGGCCCATTAGAACCATTGCTCTCACTTATAATTTAGCTTTAGCACAGTACAGGGTATTCTGTGAGCACTGCTGTCTTTAGTGGTCATTTGATGAACAAAGATCTTGTGTGAAGGGTGATGAGGCAGGGTGGGCTTTGACCTTGACTTCTGTTGTACTCTTTTTGGCCTCAGTGTTGACTTGAACGTGATTGCTTCCACTGGGTACTTTGGCTTTGATTTAAAAAAAAAAAATTCAGCATCATATCCAACACACATTTGCTTAGTTTATTGAGTAATCAGAAGACTGAGATTTTCATTCAAGGAGATTTTTTTTTTTTTAACTGAAAGATTAAAGTCCTGTTTAGTTTTAATAGGGCATCTGATTTTCAGTGACACAAAAGTGATTACAACAGAAAAATATCATAACGATATTTTTGTTGATATATTAGAACAATTTTTTGCACATAGTAACCTGTGCAACATAAACAAGGCATTTAACTGACAGATTACTAAAACACAAAATGAAATACACATTCTTAATGAGAAAGTGGGGCTATCTCCTCTGTACTATCCGGTTACACTGCGGTTTGCAAAAATGGAGGGCTACAGCATAGTCGGCTTCTTATCTTTCCTTTGTCTGAGTTACTGTAGAGCAGAGAATACCACTTCGCATGTATCTGTAGTTGTAAAGAGCAGAAGCAATAAATCACATGCTATACTCAGCATTGGGTAGTCACCAGAGAGGCCAATCCAAAATTTGGACAGTTTCTCATTTTTGTGGAGAGTTTTCAGCATGCTGTCACTAGTGAGCTGCAACATTTCTGATTCCTCCCCAAGTGTTTGGTTTAGTGATGCTATTGATTCTGGGGTTTCAACCTCGAAAGGATATTTAACCACCTCTCATTATTTAAGTCATCAAACTTCCCTGGTAGAAAATGGTGCATAAAATTCTGTTAGTCAAGATGTTCCTCACGCCAGGTCAATGTGTTTATTCAATGTGGGAAACGTAGTAAGATGGGGTTTTTATATGTACAGTTGCCACAGCTTTAGTTAGTACGTTTACATGGACAACAATAATCCAATATTAACCCGATTAAGAAACTACCATGTAAACAGCAATTATTGATGACCTTAAGCCGATTAAAGTCAAACTCGAAGTAAACACAAATCGATTTAAAACGTGTGGAGTATTCCTGTTTTAGTCGCATTATCGATTTCGAGTTTTCACCGCATTTTGTGAAAGGACACGTACACACACGGCAGTGCGCAAATGTTTTACGGCAAACAAGAAAGCACGGCTGCGTCCGAAACCGCGTACTTACCTTCTATATAGTAGGCGAGATGCATGTATTTCAGCTACTATATAGTAGGTAAGTACGTGGTTTCGGACGCAGCCCACGGCTTCAAGCAGTCATCTATTTGCACGTATAGCATGACAAATAATTAACTGAACTTGAAGCTTTCGTAAAAATTTAAAAATAAAAACACCCAAAACTGTATACGGTACCATAACGAAGACAAACTGTATGTCGATAAGTGAAATTCTGGAGGGAACATCGGACGGCGTGGCGTGGTGACGTAATGACCTGTACTGTTAATAGCTCTATGTTCTATAACATGTGAAACAGGAACATGAAAGGAGTATTCTAAAAGCAACTCATGTAAACACCTTAATCACAATATTGTCTTACTCAGAATAAGGTCAATAATTAGATTACCGCTGTCAATGTAAACGTAGTCAGTGACTTCTGGAAACTTTGAATTTCTTCCCAGCCTGTTTAATGACTCTATTTACATACAATAAACAACAACTTTAACATTTAATTAACCACTTCACCTGGGCTAACCAGATATAAACTATTCTGGATTGCAGCAACATTATTCGTTTTACATAACTCAAAATCCACTCAAGGGGGTGGTCACATGGCGCTTTATTTTGTGGTTGTGACTGACATGCATAATGTCCAGATGGCATGTTATCTTTGCATTAATAAATGCAGCATGGATTGTTGACATGAGTTGAAGATCCATTAGGCCAGAGTACGCTTGACGAATTGTCTTGTTTGCTTTCTGTTCTGATGCAAGTTGTTTTTGTTTTTTTGGACAGATCTACATATACAAGGTCTAACCTTAACCATTAAAAGCAGATCTCTGGAAAATAGCAATTTCACATTACATCACATCAAACATTACACACAACTCAATGAAAGGCAGTCACTGTTAGCTTAGAAGTTTAATCAAAGCTCACTGTGTGTGTTTTAAGATGGTGCAGCTTATTTGCCTGCTGTGAAATATACGGTCATTCGTCCCCCACCCCCCCCTCCATTTTTGTCCGTATACTGAGTATGGAATGGGGTGAAAAATCAGTGTGTGTGTGCTTTATTCAAGAGTGTTCCAATTGGGTGAGCAGATGACTTGGTCAGAAAGCACAGAACATGCCGTTAATGCAATGGATTGTATAGTATTCATAATGTGGGTCACATGGTCAGCTTGTCTTCTCATTTGTGTGGTTGTTTCAGGCTATATTCTGTCTCATGTATACCATGTATAGTCCTGAGCTTGGCATTCTTGCCTCTGGTTTTTCAGTTGGTCGTCCCAGTCAGTGGGTCAAATGAAGATTGTGGTGATCTCTACAAATAAACCCACATTTCCTATACAAAAAAAAAAAAAAAAAACACACACACACAAAAAATTATTTCCTTTTGGTTTCTACATACCAATTTGTCTAACTGCCAGATGGAAAACACAAAGAAGGAGAATGGAAACATAAAGAAGAGTCTGTTTACTTATGCTTATGGCATATAGTTAAGTATTGATTCTTAATCAACTGGCACACTTTTGTATAGCTGATTTAAAAGGTGTGCTAGCAATTCTTATTGGCTAAAGCCAGCTGTTGGGGCTGCATTATTAAATCACATAATTTTGTATTTTGATGTTGTGGTGTTCTTGTATTAAATAAACATGAACATTTTAATCATGATCATTTTAAAATGTAGTTTGTAAAGCATTTTTAGCCAAAAAGATGCATGTATGTGCCCATATGCACAGTCACTGGCTATTATAATTGAGGTTAAGCCCGCAATCTTGCAAGAGGCTGACAGAGTGGAACTCGGTATAGATTATTTTTTGTGACCGACCATATGAAAAAACAAACATTGGCTAAACCCAGTTACAGGGGAAGTGTGGTTGTGTATTATAATATTGTATTTATAGTATTTAATAGCTATAGACTTGATATGAAAACCAATATTTTATCATAAAAAATGGCTATAAAAATTATATTTTTGACTGCAATAAAACAAGTCCTGAGCATTGAGTTATTCCTACAGTAAAACCCATCAACCTCTAAATAAAATGCTTTCATAGTCATATAAACTGCTTTATACGAGTTCAGGATGCCTGAGAGCCAGATGCAAAGCCAGCTCTACACAGCTCACCAACCCATACAAAAGTTGACTTGTCACTGAATTTTGTTCTCCCCTAACACCTTATTTTGTCATCCTCCCCCTCCATCCCCTTCATTTTGAGAGTTTTTATTTATAAGCTTGACTTTAGAAATGTATACACATTGCGACACTGCCATTACACAGAGGTAAACAGTGTGCCAGTGTACAGGATGTTATTACGCTAAAATATTAATCTTTTTGTGGAATTTAAAAACTTGATATCAGAAAAGGTTCCAATGTTAGTTTTGTATTAGGCTGGTAAACTAGAATGAAAGAAAATACAGCCTTTGCCACTATACAAATACACAAATCTAAAGTACAGTGAAATATTTTTGTTTGCGTGTCCCAGATTTGAGGAAAGCTGGGTTCAGTGTGCATGGTGGGCCTTGCTCAATAGTGGTATCCTAAAGGTAATAGGGATTAAAATCTCTAACCTATTGCAACAATCTTATGCTTAATACATAAAGGTTGACTTGGATTTTCCATCACTTATATAAATTGTAACCTATATAAATTAACTTCTTGACCTGGGAAAAGGGTTTGGTACTGGCAAAGCAGTTATTTATTTATTTATTTATTTATTTATTTATTTTTAAAATAAACCTGTTTTCAAAAAAGGTAGCCTTGAAATGCAGCTGCTGGAATAGAGTCTCATTGAAATTTGTGCTTCTTTCCTTGAGAGGTTTATGATCTTTGTCCTGTTAGAAACTACTAAATAATGCAGTGATCCCCCACGGGTCCACTGAGAAGCCCGCGTAGGGAGAGGAGAGTGGGGAGGAGGAGGAGGAGGATGGAAGAATTGCAGAGAAAGAAGGAGAGGAGGGAGGCAGGCAAGAAGAGGTGCCAGGATACATATGGAGCATGTGGGGACAGCTTGGGAACATCAGCTCAACTGTATGCAATAGGCTCTCTGCAGCATTGCATAATTTATGAGTTTCAGAATCAACGGCTATTTGAGCATAACCATACACTTGCACTCAACACATGGACGACCCATAGCAAGCATAAGAATTTTTCTTTTTTCCCCATGAATATTCAGATCTTTCCATATGACGCTCAACATTGAGCCCAGCTGCATCCCATTTTCATTGATCATCAGTGAGATACAACCACAGAGACTACTACAACTACTACAATTCTTACAACTGATTTCCAGCCACAAATTCAGCCATAAAATCTCTGCAGCAATCCATTAAGGCCTTTCTGGTAGATTAGCCAGATGAAGGTAAAATTTGCATGAATAATTCATTTGGAGTTTGACAAAAGAGACATAAAAATTCTATGGTCTGATTGGTTTTAAATGCCAAGCATTACATCTGGAGGAAACCTGGTCACCTGGCCAATTCTATTCCTACAGTAAAGGCCACTGGCAAGATCATGTTCAGTAGGAAGGTCTTGTCAGTTTCAAGGGAAAGTAGACCTATCACGATAACAATTTTTTTTTTTTGGACGATATATTGTCTCAGAAATAATTGCGATAAACAATATTATTGTCATTAAGACCATTTTATGCCACTCATATAATGTTAATAGCATAGTTTTTGTCTTCTGATGAAAATATTTTTAAAATTTTGTCAGTATTTCATAATGTCATTTATTAATTAGTCAAATTTACTGACTTAAATGGCATTGAATATTAGTCAACGGCATTTTAGTTAACGAGAAAATGCAAAAATTAAATCAAATATTTACACACGTGTGTGTGTGTGTGTGTATCATATATAATGTGTGTGTTCTGTTTACTGATTTTTGGTTCATGATTTGGATTTATCTGCTTGCCTCTCAAATAAAACGATTAAACTGCATTTGCATCGGTCTCTACTAACCGAACATGACATGGTGACATTCATTCTAATGTAATCAAACGTGTGTGTAAACACAATGTGCAATATCAAGGTCATGTCTATATATTGTATGCTAAGTCGATAACAAATGCCATGCCTAAGGGAAAGGTTAACAGATTAGTCCTAATGCACTTGCATAGCATGGTCAATGCTGCTTTCAGCCTCAAAATATTTGCAGACATGACTTTTCTATTTCATATATTCTCACTGACTTTCTGTGGACATGGGGCAAAATAAACACAGAATAGTGATTTCAGTATTCGAATACTGATTCCTCAAATGCTTAAAGTATTCAGACATACTTTAACCATTTGAGATTGCACCCATACTCTGGAAACCCAGAAATAGTGGTACAGTGACATTCTCCATCCAGTTGAGCTTGAGTTGTTCTGCAATGAGGAATGGGGAAGATCCCTAAATCTAGGTGTGCCAAGCTTGTAGCATGATACCCAAAAACATGTTGGGCTGTAAAAGCTGTAGCTTAAAGAGGGAATGAGGCACCACTTAGTACTTTGAAGAACACAAGCTTTGAAAAGAGTCTCTGTGGCAAAAGAACAGTTTTGCCATTCTAGAGTTGAGATATATTTTCTTTTTCACCACTTTGCTTAGGACCGGAAACTGTCGAAAGTGGAGAGACAACGCTTTAAAGAGGAGGCTGAGATGTTGAAGGGTCTGCAACATCCAAACATTGTACGGTTCTACGACTTCTGGGAATCTCTGCTCAAAGGAAAAAAATGCATCGTTCTGGTGACAGAACTCATGACCTCAGGGACATTAAAAACGTGAGTCAGATCTGCAGACGTAGGGTTTGGCTTGGGACATATTGATTGCTTACATGTCAAGACCTGAACTGAGTGGAAGTATGCCTTAGGTATTTTTATTTATTTATTTATTTATTTTAAATTTATAATATATATTATATGAGAGAGTGTTTAACAGCTGCTCTTAGTCCTTATCAGTGGCTGTGCATTTCAATGTGAAACCTTTTAATGCTGATTTGATCTAATAACAATAATAATTTACATAATGTTTATTTTAAGAGTACAGTCACAAAGGAGTTGATGATGCTTCCATTGGAGACATCTGCTGCATAGCCCAATTAGGTTTTGCAGACCATAGCAATACCTATATCTGATCTGGTTAGTCAAGATACCCAAGAGAACCACTGTTGTGCACTGATGTAATAAAGGTCCACAAGAAGTTTATTTTTGGAGCTTCCATATGAATGATTGTTGTCAATACCAGCTTATTTAATCATGTCCATTTGGAGATGATATATGATCAATTATGTTGACCGCAGATGTACAAAGAATAGGTTGGTATTTGTTCAAGGATAACAGCAAAGCTGTTCCATATAAGTAGAGTGACTGGACGATGTACTTAGTGGAGACCATGTACTTTGGTCATGAATACAGTGATTCCTCTGTATTTTTTTCCTTTGTCATGGAGGGGAGGGGGGATTTTGTAATTATTCTGTTTTGCTCTGCAGCTATCTGAAGCGCTTCAAAGTGATGAAGCCCAAAGTGTTACGCAGCTGGTGTAGGCAGATCCTGAAAGGCCTTCACTTTCTACACACACGTGCCCCTCCCATCATCCACCGGGACCTGAAGTGTGACAACATCTTCATCACAGGTCCAACAGGCAGTGTGAAAATCGGAGACCTGGGCCTGGCAACACTTAAGAGAGCCTCTTTTGCGAAGAGCGTCATTGGTGAGGATACCAGTGCAATACAAGTATGAGGATGAACAATCTGCATAGAGCTAGTAGGTTTTACTACCATACCAAGTTTAATTTCACTGGCAGAGGTGGAGAATATTGCTATGCTATCTTCTATGCTATGCTGCGACATTTATAGCAGTCCAGGAGTGACTGAAAAAATCAGTTTCTCGAGCGAAGTCTGAACAGTAAACAGAACAACACTTAAGTCTTAAGACGTGTTTTGCAAATTCATGCCAAATTATATTCAAATTTGAAAAGCTTTCATATTCATAGTTAGGGATATTACAGCATGTATCCTGTAGGACAGAGCTGTGTTCTTTGCTTTTTTTTTTTGGGTACCAATGCATGAATATTCATATATTACATATATCACACATTCACTCTTCTTTTGTAGCATTTTATTTATGTATTGAATAAAAACTTATTGGACCACAAAAGGAAAAAAAAAAAAAAAAAAAAAAAAAAAATTATTATAGCAAATATCAAAGCCAATCTAGCACCCTAAACATAACCACGAATATGGACATCTCATTGGCTGTAAAATACTGTAATTTTTCTGCATGAAACATTTAATTCAGTATTAAAGCAATAATGTCAGATTCTGAACTGTTGCTGGAGCCTGCTTTTAAATGTTAACTTGGTGGATTTGGTTCATCCTTATGTTTTACCTTTTTTTCCCCCTTGCTTTCAGGCACTCCAGAGTTCATGGCCCCGGAGATGTATGAGGAGCACTATGACGAGTCAGTGGATGTGTATGCCTTTGGCATGTGTATGCTGGAGATGGCCACATCAGAATATCCCTACTCGGAGTGCCAGAATGCTGCCCAGATCTACAGAAAAGTCACCAGTGTGAGTCCTACCTTTCCATTGCTGACACCAGGTCTAACCTGTGAGGCTCTTCATCATCATTTATGAACTATATACTAATGTATGCATTGATGTATATGCTAATGCTAGGAATGTCACAGTGAGTAGGTAGGGCCATCATTTACGTGATATGTCGCCTCCAGGAAGCTCTTTTGAGTTTCTGGGCAGTATATTTTCAATCCAAATATTATACCACCTATATCCAGACATGCAATGTTTACCAAAAAAAAAAAAAAAAAAGTCCCCACATGGTGTTTGAATACTGCAGGTGCAAGATGGCTTAGCTATTGATTGATTTTGGTGGAAGTGCTCTATTAACAACTGCATTATCTGTTCTGGATACTTTCTTCTTTCATTCATGCATTTTCCTTCTCGCTGTTCTCCCTTTCTCATTTAGGAGTATTATGTACAGTGTTCCAAAGTCTCCATATATAGGAGCTTAACACTTTTTAGTAAAATGTATTTTTATATATATCTATCCATCTATATCACACACAAATAAATATTATACACACGTGTGTGTGTGTGTGTGTATGTGCGTGTAATATAAACAAAGTATGACAATTTTGGTAGACAATAAAAGAAAACATAAAAAGTGAGAGGACCATTTAAAAAGTTCTGATTTCCCCTATGTATGGAGACTTCTGGGACCCCCTGTACTGTGCTTCTTGCATTTTGCTATTTTAATCTCTAGCGTTCTGCTTAGGGACTGGTTAGGACATTCTGCACTTTCAAATGGATTTGTTTGTCCATTTTGTCCGTCATGTGTCTCCTTATTTGTAATTTCGGCACACTTTAAATTGCAGACACCTCCATTTGTTTTGCTGACAGACGTATAATAAGTTAGAGATAACATAATGGGAGAGTCTCCTATTTTTAAGGTGCAACTTTGGTGGGACCACCAGATTATTTTTCTCTTCTCATTACTTTTTCATTACCAGTGCTATCCCCCTTTTATTAGAATAGGTTTCATTAAGTTATATGGGGAAAAAAAAAAAAAAACCCAACAATTTTATGATCTACTGCTTCACATTGCCAGTGATCTAGCAGGAACTTAATAAGGAAGATTTTTACTACTCTGTTCAGTATTGAGTCCTGTTTAAACAAGCAGTGAAAAAACAAAACTATCACATCTTAACATCTTGCCCTCCCCTCTTTCTTTGCAACTTAATCTATCGTTTTTTTTCTTTCTTAGGGTGTGAAGCCTGCAAGCTATAACAAAGTCAAGGACCCTGAGGTCAAGGAGATCATTGGCGAGTGTATTTGCCAGAATAAGGAAGAGCGGTGAGTGAAGTGTGTGCGTACGTGCATGAGTAAGTTGGTAAGTAAGGTGGACAGGAAGGGAGAAAGAGTAGTGAATGATGTTGGCTGGCTTGCTCTTCCCACTGCCCAAGGTAGCCCTCTATATATCCACCAGTTCCATTCTGCTGGCCTGTAACAGATGGGCACTTTTCCCACACCATCCAATTTCATTATCTCCAATAGCCAAGAACAGAAACTACTGCTTACATAACACTTCAGTAAAGGAAGGGTAGGGGTGGTGAGGGGAGTGGTGAGCCCTAATTTTGGTTGCATATGTGTTCTTGTACCTGATGAACTTGCATAGACTGTATTTCAGAAGTAGGTGGTACTTATTATATTTATTTATTGTATTTAATCGCTTGTGTATTTGTACTATTGTGGTGTTCAGTACAGTTGCTTTATTTAACAGGAGTCTACTACAGAGTAAACTATATCTGCATCCATAGCAATATGTGCTATGTGATATTCAGATGCAACCAAAAATCTTACAAATCTCCTTAACTTCACTTTTACATAAATTAACATGCAGTGTTGACTCTCAGTTAGCCCTTTTAATCCAAGTGAAGCTTTATAGATGTTTTTTCAAACAACTAGCTGTTGTATTTGTATTGTATTTGTCTTATAGGTTGAAGAATCAGTTTGATTTTACTGTTGTGCTTTGCCTTATTTATGTTCTGACTTATGTGTGAATTTGGCGTTTCTTTCTCCTGCTTTGCCGGCATCCCATTGCACTGATTAATTTAGTGGCACAAAGTTCACTTGTTTAAGTTTAGTTAGTATTAATGTTTGTTCTTTCTGATCCACTAATTTGACTGGTCAAGTGGCATTCCAAGAGTGCTTATTTGCTATACCCGCACTGGGACGTTTCACTGTGTGCATCACTCCACTCATCCATCTTTCAGCACATAAAATTCCACTTCCTATTTCGAAATGGTTCCTACAGTAGTGATGGTGACATCATCAGTGGACATGGAAAATTATACTTTTCAGAAATATAACTTCTGAGTTAAAATATAAAAACTCAGCAGATGGAAAAAGGGATGGCAATTTTATCGGAAGCACCTTTTAACGGGAATGTACAAATAATTGTGAGAAAGCTAGCCATCCATAGACGTGCTATAAAGTGAGAGAGTCTTTTTTTGCATCCGTTTCTGCTGGTGTAGCAAAAATTTACGGAACATTTGGCCAAATTTTGTCCAAAATGTCACTTGATATTAATTTCTTGTTTATAGAACATGTTGTATAAAAGCAATATCGCACTCGCAGTCATACTAAATATCGGCACTGCTGTGATTACCTATGGCTAAATGACTCAATTCAGTATAACCGCACTCGTGTTGCTCGTGTGATATTGCTTAATTATATTGTAGCTTATTTTTTCAACAGCTCTGTTGAATCCTCAAAGCTGATTGGTCAGAGGATTTCTTTTCTGTAAAAGCATGGCTCTGACAGTTCTGGCTGTAATTCAAATGATAGCTTATCGATGTTATCGTTTCTGTAGTAACTCATTCAGCGTGACTTGTATAGTGGATCCTCTGGCTAATCTAAGGCTAATAATAAATGGATTTTAACAGAAAAGCTTAGTTGTAACATGACCGTGGCTCACCATAATACCATAACTTATGACCCTGTGACTCTTCTCTTCAGTTACTCCATTAAGGACCTTCTGAATCATGCATTTTTTGCGGAGGACACAGGCGTGCGAGTGGAGCTGGCTGAGGAAGATGATGGAAGAAAGGCCTCCATTGCACTCAAGCTGTGGGTGGAGGACTCGCGCAAGTTGAAGGGCAAGTACAAAGACAGCGGCGCCATAGAGTTTACCTTTGACCTTGAGAAGGAGGTGCCCGAGGGCGTGGCTCAAGAGATGGTGAGCAATGTTTTTTTTTTTTTTGTTTGTTTGTTTTTTTTTAAAATTGTAACAGTTAAATTACTATAAAACTGCATCATCTTTTTCTGATTTGTACCAGTTTGACTGGTTTTATGAGTAACAAGCTCATTACATTCTCATTTTATTACCTGCATCAGCTTGATTCTGCTGGGATCTCACCCCCACACTCTCGGCTCTGTCATGCCGTCTGTCTGTCTGACTGACTCCTGGAACTGACATTACCACTTTATCTGCATTTCCTCGGATGGTTAACTGCAATTGTAATTTAAAATTAAACTAATATCGACATTTCGTTTTGTAGTTTATTCAGTTTGTGTTAATTCAGTGTTCCAGGCTCTCTATGTTCCCTGGGCATGATTGATCCAGATTGCTTCAAATATTCTTTCTGGTTCTATTTTTAGTAAGGCCAATCTATCAAATATAGGAGATGCAAAGCAGGTGCAGAGCTTCCTTTCTAGCATATGGGTGTAAACCTAAATCATACAGATTTCCAACCATAATTTAATCTATAAAAATTCTAAATATATGCGAGCGCAGTCAGAAACCAGGGCTCTCCTGCATTGATAGAAACAATACTCCAAATGTACAGGGTGTCCCAAACGTTCCCATACATAGAGGACTATGTTTGCCAGCACCATGTAAGTTGTGCTTTCATCAGTGGCTGTTTGTGGATGTCTGCCTCTTGGTTGGTCTGCAACACTTGCAGTCTTTTTGAATTTGTTAAGTTTGGCAACAATGTCGTGTGTGATGTGCTTGCCATGTTTCCTGTTAAAGTTCATCGTAACAACCTTGCGACAGCTCCCCAATCCAGCCATGAGAATGAAGACCTTTGACAAAAGAACAACGTATTTAAATCAAAGTGTTAATTTCCCTGATGTATGGAGACTTTTGGGACACCCTGTATACCAACTCCTTTCTTTCTTTCTTTCTTTCTTTCTTTTTATAATTATTATTTATTTATTTATTTATAAGGATATCACCTCATGGGTCTATCGTACAGATAGCTACAGAATTGCTGTCTGATCGGTTTTCAGATGGTGATACGAAAGTCCTCATAACAGACACTTTATGCTTTAGTTTCTTCAGCCAAACTTCATAACTAGCCTGTTAACTTGATATTATGAAAGTGTTGAGAAGCTTTTAGGGTATAGAAGCCATTATGCATTGTTCTGTTTAGTGCACAAGGTAGCATGCATAATTTGGGGACAGTTCAATTGCAAAAATGTGCACTTGAATTTTTGTGCACAGCAACATTCAATGTCTGGTAAAATTAAAAACTTAATTTCCTTTTTAGATGACATTTAATTTTAGATTTTTTTTAAACTGGTATTATTGTGCCATATTAAAAACATAATAGTAATCCATCCATTTGCATTTGCAAATTCTCATCCTCACACTATAACTCGGCAGAATAAAAACAAACAAACAAAAAAAAACTGTCATTGCAGCCCCATTTGTATGTGCTTTTTAACTGTTCATGAGGTAGACCGGTCGATCATATGTTGTGGACTTGTGGAGCAAGTTCTTTTTTCAGAGGAAGGTGAATTCAGTTTTAAATTTAAATGGTGATGGTGGCGTATGCTCTGTGCTGCCATAGTTTATGAGTAGAGATTTCAAAATATTATTGACCAAGATTAATTATTAATATTTTCAAGAAAATAGCTAAAGGCCCACCTCTTCCGTGAGCACTTAACTAACCCCTAAAATGCCAACCCCCACATTATTAAAAAAAATAAAAACGAAAAGGAAAAAGTACTCTGGCTCTTACACCTCTACTCTGTGCACTTTGCTTCTCTAGAACTCAATTATAAATCTTGCATGGTAGCACTACTTATTCTCCGCTTGATATCGCTTTGCTTGTATTTCCTCATTTGTAAGTCGCTTTGGATAAAAGCATCTGCTAAATGAATAAATGTAATAATTCGTTTGAATAAGAAACAGGATGTGTTCTGCTCTCAATAGTTAAATTTTAGCAACTGTTTGGTTTAATACAACGGGTAATAACGTGTTTGTGATTTATAGTCAACATTTTGCTATAATCTGGGGATTGTCAGAAATGTTTGTGTTTGGCTATGACCACGTACTCTGCTATAGCAGCACAGTTTTTAAGATGTTTTACAGTTTGAATTTACTAGCTAGGTCCCAAAGTCCTAGAATTACCAGTCAGTCATTAACCGGGAAGTATAACCTTTACCATGTTCTTCTGGTTCTATTCAGTTCCTTCGGTCTCATTAATTTATGCTGTTATGTTCATCTACTGAAGTAAAATTAGAAGAATCTATACAGACAATGCAACTAGGTGTAAAGACCAAATGCGGGTTGTAAGCTGAGCCTGTCTTATCTTAGCTTGCTGAAAAACAAATCCTGAGAAACGTGGCACATTCCTTTACATAAAGTTCCAAGGAAGTTTGTCAGATGTTTATTTCCCTGTAAACACTGCTGCAAATTCAGACTTCATAAAAAGAGCATTACCTGAAAACCTGAAGACATGCTCGTATACACACTTTTCTGACCCAAAATGCTCCATTTGGGAAAAGGTTGGCAGTGGCTAATTTTTCAGGTATGTGTGAAAGTCATTTTTTCCAGAGAAGATTTGGAAACAGACTTTCTAAACTAGACCTCACATGCCTTACCCACATGTGGGTGATAGTCATCTCCTAGGTTTTGGTGTTATTTTTCCTTGCTCCTCTTTGTGTTTTATGATTGGCTACTTCCCTGTCTTGAAGGGCCACTGTTGATTCAGGAACCACTGTAAAGACCTTAGGGAGTAGTGTAAATTGTTCTGCATCAGGATGTTTTATATTTAAAGGTTTAGGCTTTGTTAGGCACTATCTATCCATCTATAGCTTCTTATTGGCTATCATTTCAGCAATAATTGGCATGTAATATCTTAAATGATTGCAACTCAGTCTGATGCAGGTTTTTTTTTTTTTTTTTTTTTTTAAACAAAGTCTGTTGTGTGTGTGTGTGTGTGTTCAAGCTGAGTGCAGCATGATTCTATTTTCAGCGTCTCTACTTTTGTCACACTCAGATGCAATCTTCTCTCCATACGCTTTGAAAAATGTTTACTTCAGTTCTAAGCATCTGTCCTTTTATTACCAGAATCACCCACACTGCATAAGTATGTACTTATTTTATTTTTGTTCTTTTTCACTCACTCTGTTAGGTGGAATCAGGTTTATTTCATGAGAGTGATGCAAAGATAGTGGGTAAGTCTATCCGGGACAGAGTGGCATTGATAAAGTGGCGAAGAGAACGCACAGTGTCCTCAGCCATGCAGAGTGGTGTGGCTCAGACAATGCAAGTCCAAGTACCCCTTGGCTCCGTGCCGACTGTGTGTGAACCTATTGGCATGTTAGAGCCTGAGGAAACCGAGGCAGACCAGCATGCCCAACTGGCCCAACTGAGCAGCAGCACTACCTCTGCTACATGTGAGTTTGTTTGTTTGGGTCTGTGTTTCACAGTTTCATCTTCTTGCAGGACATGAAGTGTGTTTAAATGTTTATTCATTTAATGCCTCTGTCCCTCTTGCTCCTTCTCTCTAGCTGACAGTGGTATTGGCTCGATCATATACTCTGACTCCCACAGCAGCAGCTTGCACAGTGTCATTTACCCGTCACTGCAGGAACCCGTTTCCACAGCAGTGCAGCAGGTTTGTATCATTGCTTTTGCAAGAACAATGTTAGCCATTGTTAGGGGTTTTATTAAAACCTGCTTATAAAACTTGAATGAAATTCCAAAAATATAGGCTATCTGCCAATTAATCCTTTAGTTGTCTTTATACTTCTTAAAATTTGCATGGAAGTATATTATGATGCACACTCCTTCTCTAGTACATAATTTGGCTCTCGCCATCCGTTGAAATTTAGATACATTTTCTAGATTTTGTTACAATTCAAACACACACCAAAGTATATAAGCTAAATGAGTATGGATGTATGTATTTATTTATTTTCCTCCCTTACATGTGTTTTGTGTCTTTCATGCTATATGGTGATAGTGCCATGTGACTGGCCGTTTTTTGACATCTCATGACCCTGATTTTGAAGTGTGGTCTTGCTCCCATGGAATTGGGTCTAAAACGGGTTTCCGTCGCCAAAGCACCACTGTGATTGACACACTCAGAGACCATTCATATATCCAGTCAGTTCTCCAGCCAGTAAGTCCAGACTCCAACCCATCACCGCAATTGGAATTGAAGGAGATGAAGGGCAATGATTCTTTCATGGCGAAGTCGTTGCTTTCTCCATTACCATCTGATACTCGACGCCATAGTGACTCATCAGTGCTGCTTTCACCCGAGAGTGAGTCGGACGACGTTGTATCGAAATCCTCGGGGTGTCGATATTGTCTAAATCATGCCCCTTTGACACCACATCCCTTGTGCACATCCTGCCTATTGCTTTTCTTATCTAGGACTAGGACAAGAAAAAGCTCCAGCCCATGTGCGTTAGTCCCCACTCCATGTATATGTGGTGGCCAACTTGTATCTCCAACTGGACTCCTACTTGGAATAGGTGGGCACAGAGGTTCTCTCAATGAGGACTCTGCCCTGTCAGAGCTTAACAAATCCCTGGAAAACATCACAGGCCACAAACATGTCCCAGATCCTGCCTTACTAAGAGTCCCATCAATGGTGTTCGAAACAGGGCCATCACGCTCTGTGCACAGTCACGGTGACGAGAACAAGTTGACAGAATCTCTGAGTTCTGAGCAGATGTCAAAGATGACAACGCACCGCAGAGCGAGTGTGTGCATGGGTGACCGTACTTTCACATATCCGGTAGGTTGGACAGCAAGCATACTTAACTCTTTATGGTTAAAGTGGGCACTGTGCTGCTGCAGAAGGAAACCCTGCACCTGGGGCTTTTAAAGGGTTTTTGCATTCCTCCAATCCCCCCATTTTTCTCCTTATCTGTTGCTTCTTGGTGCTGATTGCATATAAGCTTTTACCCCAAATCTCTTTAACTCCAGTCCAAATCCATACCTTATTTCTGCTTCTTTCCAAGGATGTTGCCAGGTTTAGCCAGTGCATATACATGCATTCTGCCTTAGTGTAATGTTCCTAACTTTCAGCTGCTTTCTAATGGAAAATAACCAGCCAATCCCAGTTCCTTTTAAAATGCTAATCCCAAGTTTTCAAACTCTCTCTTGGAACTTCCCTATAATGGAGCTATTGCTGATTGTGCTTGGCTCCTAACCTCTAAACATTGTTACATCTGTCATTTATTACTGTTGTGAACTGTATGTGAGACTCGGCCTTACTTGCCACTGGTCATTTAATAATTTGGGTAAGAATTGAATAATAAAATATTTGGTGTTATTGTGTAATTTTATTTTTTAGTATATGTGAGTGAGAGAATTTCTGTTTATGCTCTTCTGTTCTGCAGTCCTGCACACTGGGTCTTCAGATCCAGCCAGCATCAGCTGCGTCTCTACAGGTGCCTGGTCATCTGCTCCAGCCCTCACAAAGTTATGTGCAAGCTGTTCCAAACACTGTACCTTTGCAACCTAGCTATGTGCCAGCATGCCAGCCTGTGCAGCCACAGACTTTCTCTTCACTGCCCTCCACAGGACAACAGCAAGCAACAATCATCCAATCAGTACAGTCTACACTGGCACAGAGTGCAGCAAGTGTACCCCAGATGGTGAAGGTACAGAGCTGCCCTCTTACAAGACTGTCTGAGCAGCCAATTGCTCAGGCAAATGCCACGGTCCCACAGAGCTACACTCCTGGTGTTCAGCAACTTGCAAGTATGCACATTTTACCACCCTTGCAGCAAGCTGAAGCTGGCCAGACACTGCCATCATTGCAGCAAGCCGCCCAAAATGTACTGCCTGATCAACAGTCTGCCGGTTCAACTGTGCAACATTTGACGAATGTCCAGTGCAGTGTGCAACCCATTTCAGGCTACATAGCAGTACAGCATGCTTCCACTGTGCAGAGTTTCCAGGAAGCTGCAGCACTGCAGCTAAGCATGCAAGCCTCTCAGAGGGGAGCTCCCAGCCTTCAGCATGGCTTGTCTGGAGCCGCAACGATGGGCCAAGACGATTCTCTTCTGTCTGGGCAAGCAACAAAACAGAAAGGTCTTCATGCAGCTGGCATGATAGCTGCTGGAAAATCAGATTTCAAAGAATCTGCTATTCTAACTAAACCTTCACAAACAAGTCAGAAGATTGAAGTTCCAGCCCAACCGGTAAGTTAAACATTTCTCCAAGATTCATAGTTTAACTGCATATCTGCATTATGACCATCACTATCTGAGCCACCATCCCAGCCAATATAATAGCTGAAAGTGAAATTTAGTTTATTATGGGGCTCGTCATACATGTCTAAGGATTGTTTATAATTTATGTAAATTATTACTAACACAAATTTTATACTAAATGTAACCTAAGTTTCCAACAATTTCCATATCGATTTTCTGCATTTGATATTGCAAAAAGTCTTAGAATGTATTAAAACCTTATTGCTACCTTCAGTGTGACAAATTTAACTGCGTTACTACACCAGAAATTGTTTTTGATCACTCATGATTGATTGACTTGCCACCATGAAAGTGGCTCCAATGGTTAGAATCACCTCACCTAGTCATTATTTTCCTATTACAGAATGTTTCTACGCTAACAGGTTTTTAATTATTAAAGAAAGACACATCCATGCTGGGTTTTTTTTTGTTTTGTTTGTTTGTTTGTTTGTTTGTTTGTTTTTTTTAAACAACCTAAAAAACTTCCAATACCCAGTTTGCATAAGTGTGCGCACACTTTTATAACTGGGAATGATCTTGCATTCGATCACATTCAAACTCATGTTAAATACTAATTAGTATACACCTGTTATCAATTAAAGTGACTGACTACCCCCAAGTAAAGTACAGCTTTTCCTGTAAGATTTTCTGACATCTTTTTGGCAACATCCAACTGGAAAAGCCAGGTATGGGATCTCACTGAAAAATATCAGTCAGGGGAGGGTTACAAAAACATTTCCAAGGCATTGGATATACCATGGAACATTGTAAAGACAATCACTTCTACTCCAACTCATACACTACTCACTGAAGCTTCTCCTTCACTGGCACATTTTTTTTCTAACCTAGCAACAGAAGAGATCCTGTAGGTCTTTGTGTCCTGCAACCCTACCACCTGCCTATTGGATCCAATCCCTTACACAATGCTCCAGACCATCTCACAAGACCTCCTCCCCTTCATCATGACTATCCTCAATGACTCCATAACATCTGGTATGTACCAACTGCATTCAAGGGAGGAAGGGTTATTCCCATCCTGAAGAAACCCACTCTGGATCCCTTTGACACTGGCAACTACTGACTGGTATCACCCCCC
>JANDJT010000190.1:8144049-8179356 GCA_024331685.1 Stegophilus panzeri | reverse complement strand
CCACCTAACCCCCACCCCCTAAAATCCTCAAACACACTGGCTACAATCAACAGTCTCGCTACCTCTCACAGAATAATCGCCAAGATCCTAACCAGTCCCGATTCAAAGCGGCACATTCCACATAGACTACCCTTTTGGCTGTTACTGAGAAGCTACATGCTGCTAGATAAGCCAAACTGTCATCAGTCCTCATCCTCCTTGACCTTTCAGCAGCATTTGACACAGTCAACCACAAGACTCTCTTGTCCACCCTCATGAGTCTCAGAATTTGTGGTGCAGCATGGCAGTGGTTTTCTTCCTACCTGGAAGGTCGCTCATACCAGGTGAAGTGGAGGGGATCCGCATCTTTCCCCCGAACAACTGGACAACTCTGATCCCACCTATGACTACTGCACCCAACCTTGGTGCACCCAACTCATGGGTGGGTGCACCCAACTCATGAACAATCAACTGTCCTTTTCCTCTCACATTGCTAATCTGATGTGCTTATATCCATTTCTTCTTTACAACATCAGAAGGATTCGTCCATTTCTATCCATACAGGCCACTTAGGTGCTGGTTCAGTCTAGTCATTATGAGACTTGACTACTGCAACTCGCTCCTGGCAGGTCTGCCTCAGAGCGCCATTCAGCCTCTGTAATTGATCCAGAATGCAGCTGCTTGACTTTTCAACCTTCCTGTGTTCTCCAACACCATCCTATTGATACCCCCCCTCGACTGGCTTCCTGTAGCTGCCCGCATCAGAACACTGATGCTTGCCTACAAAGCCAAAAATGGACCAGCACCCACTTACCTCAAATCACTTATCATACCCTGCCCTGTACCACGCTTCCTCCAATCCTCTAGCACTAATAGACTGGTGTCACCATCTCTCAGGGAACAACATGGCTTCACCAAAACAAGTTCAGGGTTTTGGAATGACTCATCCAGGGACCTAAATCTGGCTGTGCACAGGAGATGCCCAACCAATTTGTCAGAGTTAGAATGCTTTTGCAAGTAAGAATGGCAGAATATTGTAATTGTATTGTCAAAATGTTCCAAACTGACTGACTCTTTACCCAAAAAGATTGAATGCTGTGATAAAATCTAAAGGTGCTTCAAGTAAGTATTCGTTTAAGGGTATGCACACTTATGCAACCAGGTTATTGTACATTTTTTGTTTCCCTAAAATGATTATTTTTCACTTTTATTTAATAGGTTAAAATTTCACAATAAATGTAGAAAAGATTGACATGCTTTATCTTGGTTTAATTTTTTTTTTTTTCCCACAAACACCTACCATTTTAACAAGAGGTGTGTAGAATTTTTATATCCACTGCACAGTATTGTGCAGTTATAACTCATTATGTGTAGTCAATATATCGGGTTGGTGCATATAGCAACCTGCTTGAAGTGTTTTATTATTCCTATTATTAGTAATATTAAATTACTAGAAATAAATAGCATGTAGTCTAGGCTTTTTGGCACAAGGCCACAGCATCTGCTGGACAAACACCATGGATCTTTACGGACTATAATTTGTACGAAAGGATTTGCTTTAATTAGAGGAGTATTTTTGCTTTACTGGTTTGTTAACATGTATCAAACATGTACTTCATACCAACAAGCACTGTTTGCATATGTTGTAAATTGTCAAATGTTTGGTGTACAGCAAATATTTGGACATAGGATAGTCTAGATTCTGATATAAATTTGCTTTGTATTGGTGGATACAGTGGCAGGAAAGCAGAAAGCCAGTGTATGTAGGTCAAAACAAAAAATGGCAGTGTTGCAATATGCTGCAATTGGCTTTTTGTTTTTCTCCTATAAATTTACTCTAAATATCTGTCATTTAATTTTTTTTTTTTTTGTCTTTTTTAATTTTAACGCTTCTTTCTTGTCACTCCTTAATGGACAAATGCTACATGGTCTCAATCATCGACATTACCTACACAGGCCCCAACTTCTCAACAGTCTTTAGTGCAAAGTTTTGCTGCTCAACAAGTGCAAATACATCAGATTTCCTCGTCTCAGAAGCAAACTCCTCTCACACAGGTAACCTTCACCTATGTCACACAATTTTAATCCAATAGTCCATCAGTTATGCAGTTAATGTACCATGTACATGAAATAATATTCTGAAATTATTCTGCCTAATTGACTAGAGTTTTGTTTTGCTTTTTAATTTGAGTTAACACAAGCAACGTGTGTGACGATGACCATTTATTTATTTGTTTGTTTGTTTGTTTGTTTGTTTGTTTATTTATTTATTTATTTATTTATTTATTTATTTATTTATTTAGTGTACATTCAGTTGGTAGGACTGTTGTTGTCTCTTCCAGTTTTCCTCACTGAACCTTGCCCATTGTGTCAGGGTTCCTCTTCATGGACATGATTCCTTTTGCTCATCCTTTCCTTTTTCTGCGCAGTCATCCTTCCCTCCGCTCTATCTCTCCACTGGCCAACCTGTGCCTGCCCCTCCCTCTGTTTCACCGGGGCCCGACTCGCAGATGGAAGGCACTGTGCCAACACCCCACCCACTCCTACCTGCTGCTTCCTCTGCACCAACACACTGTTCCCAACAAGCCTGTGCACCTCCTATGTTCACAAGTATAATACCCACACTACAATACTCCCAACAGAGCTACAGTATGGCTCCCCAACAAAATGCAAGCTCCATGGCCACACCTTGTTTGCACCCTCTCATGCAGACCACTTCCCCAGTTTACCCTTCCCATCTTACTTCACTGAGCACTGCCTCTGTGTCTGCAGGAGCTCCTCCCGTCTTTCAGGCTACTCAGGTAGTGCGTGCGTGCGTGTGTGTGCACGCGCGTGTCCCTTATGGGATTTAAAACTGCAAGGATCTGAGAATAGATATGGCTGCACTGTCTGCTAATTTGACTTCAGACTGTTTATCTTGGCAAAATGTGCTCAATTTAGAATTCAGACACGCAGAGTTAACAAATGCTAGGCTAATCAATAAATCCATGTCATCAACTGCAGTATCATGACTCCCCTCTGCAGTCTAGGCTTTTTGTGATGAGTGCAACTAAACGTATGGTGGAAATGATCAAGGAAAAAAATAATAATTTTTTTAACCTTTTGGAATTTACCATTTGCAGGTTGGCTTTTGGATCATGCTTTTTGGCTTTTCTTGTTTGTTTTCCCCTTTAGGGAGCTCCCAGCAACAATAACCAGTCCCAAATTCCAGCCCTGGTTTGCTCATGCCAGAGCTCTGCTCCAGTCCATACCACTCTGACCAATGCTGTTCCAGTTCATTCTTCTCAGACAGCCGTCACGGTGGCTCCCCATGCTACTGCTGTCCCTGGCCACTATGCACGAACTGCCCCTGCTGCCCAGCTGACTACTTCTGTGCTGAAAAGCATTGTACCAGATCCTTTGAGCACTGGGGAGTCTCTGGATACGAACCAGGAACTTCAGGCCTCTGCAGTCACCACTAAAATGACTCAGCAAACACAGCCCAGCAGTAACATCACGACTCCTCACATTCAGCAGTGCAGTGAGAGTGGAAGAGGAGCAAGCCAGCCAACCACTGAAATATTTGCGGAGGTTAGACAAAGCAGTAGTTTGTTTCAAAAAGTAATTATTTGTCTGTGATCTCATAATAAAAATACTGCTTGCCCTTCTTCCATGTGTTTGGATAAATATTGCTGTCCTTGCCGTCTCTCTTATGCTTTTCGTCTCCTTTTCATTTGTTTGTTCACTTATTCTCATTTCTGCCTTCTCTCTCTCTCTCTCTCTCTCTCTCTCTCTCTCTCTCTCTCTCTCTCTCTCATATGTAGGAGTGTGCTCTAGATAAGCAGACAACAGTGGCTGCATATGACAGGTACAGACACTCCTGCTATAGGTATAGATAAAGTTGATTATAGTGCCTTGCAATACTATCCCCCACCTTGAAGTTTTACAACCTGAAAATGAAATGGACTTAATTAGAATTGCATAAGTGATAATAAAGAATTGCATGATATTAACACATTATGCCAGTAGCTTAGTTTACTTAACCCTGATTTTTATTTTATTTTTTCCCCCTAGTTGAATAAGAGAATAGCTCTTTTCCTTAATCTTTCAAGTCAATTACAGTCTATAAGATGACTTTATTTAGAACACTGATTCTAAATTCATTTGGGGGGATGGATTAAAACCTTCATCGGGTTGGTTTCCGCCCACAGGCTGCAAGTTTGACACTTTGACAACTTAAAACAAATATCTGAAATCCAGCCGTCTTTCCTGTCACAGTGTGAACTCGGACGCCACCTCAGGAAAAGAGATGAGTGATGGGAACGAGGGAACGCATGGTGGGAGGAGCGAGTCGAGGGTCCGCAAGCATCATCGCAAATCCTCCCGCACACGCTCCCGGCAGGAGAAGACTGGCAAGCCAAAACTGAGCATGCTCAACGTGAGTCTGCACCAACAGTCCAAACTTAAACAAATCATGTCCACTTGCAAGCTCAACTTGATAATATTAATATTAATTTTAATATGCTGCTGTGTTGCAGCTGCATGTTGCATGATATGATGGTTGGCAGGATCTATGTGGCACCAAAAGTTAAATGAAGCTTACGCATATGCAAATGAGTGCTTCTGCCATATTGTGTATAGCCTGTTATGGTTTATGAAGGGAAAGCCTTTTTTATTTAAAAAATTTTTTTTGTCATAACCAAATCTAGGTTGGCCACGGTATCCAAATGCCGCCACGGTATTTGCAAGTCCTGACTAGTTAAAAACAAGAGGTGTGAAATAGTCATGTATCAGGATGGGGATCTCGCACGAACCAGTGTAAGTCACTGGATTGGGATGTTTTTACTCTCTTATAGGTGGGAGAAGGCAAATGGGCCTGAAGCTTGTAGAACAAAGAGAGAGAATTTCCCAACTAAGTTTAGTAATACCATATTAAGTGGTATGTTAAATGAAAAATAAAGTTAAAAATTAAGACACACCTGCTTCATACAAAGGTTTTTCTTTTTTTTTTCCATTCTTTTTTTGAATAATAATAAACACATGACACACATGGAATTATGTATTGACCAAGAAATATGTTAAATCATAACGGTTATGTTTTAAATCCCTGATGAAGCTCTGCACACTCTTCTGGCATCTTCTCCACTAGCTTAATGAAGGAGCTTCACCCAGGAGTCTTTTGTTAAAACTCCCAAATAGACCAAGCTTCTCCCTGCTTCTCCTATATTCTAAATGAAATGCCTTGTTTGGGGAACCAATGTAAATTTAAGTAAAAATGAATTCTTAAATATGCAGTTTGATACGGTTAGCTGTTTATTTCTGGCGATTGTATTTAGGCTTCAAACTTCATAAAAGTTGTCTTTATTTGTGAAAATTATCTTGATGGACAAAACGTGTTAGTGTTGTAAACTTTTGTTGATCACAGTGCTTATATTTTTGCAAGAATCCAAAAGTCTATGTAAAAATCCTATTGGGTTTTTGTTGAGGGAAGCAGTGTGATGCTAACTTCCAGGTTCTGGTACAAAATGACGTCATCCCTGCACCTCTCTATTGGGTGATTTGGCTGCTTCTCTCCTCCTGTAAACACTGTTATTGCCTTTTCTGCACAGGACTGAATTGTTTTCATTTAGTTGCATGTTTATATTTGATGCATATTTTCATTTGGTTGACATTTTTTATTTTTACTTATCCTATATTTTGGGTACAATTTTATTTATATTTTGCTTCTACGAAATGATGCACTTTAAGGACCAGTCTAATTTGATGCAAAGATTTGTACATTAGCAGGAATGTAGCACAACATGGAGGTGAAAGCAGAGGTCTGTTTATTTAAATGTGAACGTGCAATAAAAATGTTGTCCCTAAAATCAATGAATAATCGGGATTATCGTTTTGGCCATAATCGTGCAGCCCTAATTTGACTGGTGGTTGTTGAATTGGAGAGCCAGGAACTGAACTATCTAAGCTGTAACAAATGAAGCAAAGTGTTAAGCTACAATAGACTAGGGGACAAATTTTTATTATTCAGTGACTAATTTTTAAAAAATAGTTGTCTTTTTTTTTTTTCCTTTTTTTTTCTTTTTTTTTTTCTTCTTTTTTTTGTCTTTTTAAAAAAAAATAAAATTCATAGTTAAAGCAAAAACTGTTTCAGAACATTGGTATTTTTAGGCTGTTTTGGACTACACTGTTAACAAAAAAAAGTAAGTAAATTGATGGAATAAATGTGCAAATTTTTACTTTATGATTATCAACCTGATTATGATTGATTGATTATGAACCTGAGAGTGCAGTGTGAGTGGAAGCTCCTTCTAGCTTAATGATGAATGGAGAATGTTCATCCTGTACAGGATTTCACAGGTTTTTTTTAGTGATTGTTGTGGCCAAAAATGCTTGATTTTGGTGTGGCTTTCTTCAAAATTATTTTTTTGCCTTTTTTTTTTTTTTTTTTTTTTTTTTTTTTTTTTTTTTTTTTTTTTTTGTTTTTTTTTTTTTTTTTTTTTTTTTTTTTTTTTTTTTTTTTTTTGCGAAAAACTACTAGAATTAGCAAAATTGTTATTGCACGTATGATATGATGTGCTTTGACTGAGCGTGTGTTGTGATAACATCACGTGATGCGTCTTGGCCCAAATTTGAGGAAAATCTACAGTAATCTTTTTTTTATTTTTTAAATTGCAAGCTGCTCCGGAGTTTGCTTGATTTTGCGTTCATTTCTGTTATCACAAAATAGTGAAAACCTGGCGGGAATGCACAGTAGCATTCACAAATGCAACCTGCTTCTTTGAAAGTGCTCTTTCACACATTGCTGTTCACAGCAGGATTCACTGTACCATAGTGGAAGGATTTTACATTTTATTTAACACTTAAAGGACTTTTTATTGCTTTCTAACAACATTCTTCGTAATACATATAAATGGGAATTCCCACAAAAATCTGAAATCTGTACCAGAAAACAAGCCATAATCACTGTTTAAATGTGCCTAGTTAGTAATAGTTGGAGTTTTCATACTCTGCAGATATTTACCCCAACCGTATATTGGGTAGTGGCAATGATGCAAAGACCTTAATTTATTTTTGAGTCTGTAAATATTAATCGAAGATTAATTGAACCAGTCATGGTGACGTGTAAAATACTGAATTTCTTTGGCGTGCTGTAGGTGTGTAACACGGGTGACAAGATGGTGGAATGCCAACTGGAGACTCACAATCACAAGATGGTCACCTTTAAGTTTGACCTTGATGGAGATGCTCCAGAGGAGATTGCCACGTACATGGTAAGCTTATTTCCATCGTTAATTGGCCTGCTTTATTCCCCCCCCCATTTACAGGTTTTCCTTGTTCTTTTTATACACACTGATTTTTATCTTCTTATGGATCATTAAGTTGTATGTCGTGATTTTTTTTGTTTTGTTTTTTTTAACTGTAGTCTTTTTTTTTTGTATAGATCTACACACAACCATCGTTGAAAAAAGTAAATCTGTTCAATGAATACACTTCCCAGTTTTCAGAGGTTGTGTTGAGCTTTCTTTTGCTCTGTGTGCTATATCCTGTTAGTTTTCCCTTCTTGCTTTGATAAAACTGCCCATCTCTGCTTTGCATTTGTATCTGGTCCTGGTTCCTCCACTCTGTCTTATGAGAGATGCCTTTAAATATTAATTTGTCCTCAGTTCTCTTTAACCCAGCACTTCTATAATTCAAGACCTTCAGCTGTATAACAGTATGACAGTGTAGCATTATATAATAGTCTTCTTACTTTAGATCACAAGTTCCCAACCCTGGTCTTGGAGTACACTGATCCTGCATGTCTTAATGTTTTCCCTAGGCTGTAACAATGTTTTAAATGTATATTTATGTTTAAGATTATCTTTTTGTTTTGTTTTTTTTATTGGTGATAAAAAGATATTCCCCTTGCAGTACCACTCTTGCCCACTGGGGGGCTGCAACAAATCATTTTGTGATTTATTTTATACCTATTTTTCTTGATGAATTATTCACCTCTTCAGTTTGATTTTTTTGTATAGTGCTTTTAACACTAGACATTGTCACACAACTTTACAGTTATTCGGATTTGCATCTAAATCCCTTTAAACACATATATATAATTATATTTTTTTTTATTGTGGTAGGGTCTGTCCCTCCATACCACAAAATATCGCTTGCTGTTCCTGACGGCCACAAAATTGGGGAAGAGATTTGCCATTTATTCCTTCTGTTGACAGCTGTTCCAAGAGTTAACTGTCAAACAGTTGTCTGTTATGTTTAAGGACAGACCTAATATTCTTTGTATTTTCTTTAAATTGGTACATATTTCTTCTCTAGGTTGAGAATGACTTTATCTTGCTGCTTGAGAAGGAGATGTTCATTGAGCAACTGAAGGATATAGTGGAGAAGGCTGAGGACATCCTGAGTGAAGATGCTGAGGGAGAGAGGAGCTCAGGACAGCTGTCACAGCCTCATCAGAACCTCAAAGGGGGTTCGGGTTTTGAGGTGAGCCTGGAAACACTGACATTTCATCTGTTCAGTAAATGCAAAGGCATTTGAGTCACAATTCTAATTAATTGCAGGGAAATTATTCCAGTTTGCAGAATTGAACACAATTACAGTTGCAATCAAAATTATTCAACCCCCATTGCAAATCTACTGTCAAAGTTTACAGACTTTCAGCTGTTTGCAATGAACAAATCAAATAACAACAATTGAAACAGTTCAACACAATGAATGCTTCAAATGGTTTCCCCATATTCAACTGAAAATGCAACTTGATTTCTCCAGTTTCAAAATTATTCAACCCCTTCATAGCAAGCATCTTTACTTCGTAGAGCACCCTTTTGCTGTTATGACCTGCTGCAAATGAAATGCATAGCTTCTGGCAGCATTCCTGAGGAATTCCTCATGAGCAATGGCCTCCAGTTCAGTAATATTCTTGGGTTTGTGTGCTGCAACCGCCACCTTCAAATCTCACCAGAGATTTTTTATGGGGTTCAAGTCAGGTGTGGTGGCCTTGTAGAATCTTCCAGGACTACTTCTGCAACCAAACCTTGGTTGTAATGGGGGTTGAATAATTTTGATCGCAACTGTATATCTGCTCATAAATTCTAGGGTTCCTCCGATCAATCGGCCGCCAATTGGCCGATCACATTCTATGACTCGATCAGTAGTCTCTAAATTTGGCTGATCTCACAAACCAGTCACAATTTTGATGACGTAAAACGTGAGGACATAAAACACATGATGATAAACGTTAGTGCTGCAGTCATCTGTGGTATTACTTTATCTGGGGGGAGGTTAACAGTGATTGTCAACAGAAAGCTTACATATCACTTGTATAAAGCTTGAACGATCGGTATCGGCCAATCATCATGACAAGAAATCGGTAATCGTATCGGCTGCAAAAATCCTGATCGGAGCATCCCTAATAAATTCAATAACGTGTATAGTTGTACAACTATATACTCAAAATATGTGTGGGGTTATCAGTAGAGGTGGACCTGTAGTGGATTTTACCGATACCGATAACTAAGCTGGACGGTACCTGCCGATAACTGATTAATAAACCGATAGTTTTGAAAATTGATACTGACTGAAAACACAACACTCGAAGAAAAATACTGCTGAACTTTATTACAAAAGTAAACAGTACTGACTGTACCATGAAATAAATATTAACACATTAACTGTTAATAAGTAAATAACAGATCCATCCAAACGGAACCAAAAAGTAACACTCCAAATAACGAATAAAAATAGAGACAACCAAAATTAATCAAAAAACAAATCACTCAACAAAATTTCAGTGATGGTTTTTATTTCGCCTCTAGAGGCTGCTCTCGTACTGTATAATGACGGCGGATACTTCTCAGCCGCGGAAACTGAAGCAACAAGGAAAGACTCGGTGTGGATAACCAGTAGTTCCAGCAATCGGTTATCAGTGCCGATTTATCGGAAAACCTGGTCAATCAGTTGACCTCTAGTTATCAGGACTTTCAGGAAGTGCGACCTGATCAGTTTTCTTATACACTGTGCTGTTAAATATTATCCCAGTGCCTAGAGGATGCCATCTGTCTTCGTCTGAGATTCATCACTTAATGCCTGACAGCCAGTACTCACGGTTTCCTTCGTCCTTTAAAGATTTAAGAATCAACCTCTTTTGATGCATAGTTATTAAGCTTCCCCCAGTGTGCACTTTTCCTATGGTAAGGAAAAGAATGCTGACAGGCAGAATGTGCAGAGAGGAATGAAATGCAAGTGTCCTCCCCATGCTTAACAATAAACTTTAATGCTCTTTGGAGATTCTTTTGCCATAAAAAAAAAAACTAATGCTGAAGGCATAAATGAATGCTGTGATGTAAGTAAAGAATAATACACAGGCTCATCCTGTTATTACCCCAGAAGTTTTTGATTCCTCTTGTACCACAGCAGTTGACAAAAATGAACTTTTTTCATTTTATAGTTAAACAATTGTTGTTTTACTGTCTTTTTTTTTTTTTTTTTTTTTTTCCTTTTTTTCTTTTGATGCTAATAAGCCAAAAAAAAAAAAAAAACCTGTATGGTGGTAAACTTAAAAACAGGCTTGGGGAGCAACTGAATATATGTAACGACATTATGTAATCGGGATACAAAAAACTGGTAGCTGTAATCCAATAATTACGTCAAATGTAATCAGATTACAGGTATATTTTGTGTGTTAAATTCCATTTAAAAAATGGAATATCAGGATTACAATTTTTTTTTTTTTCTTTTTCATTTAAACCCAAAGAAATTAATCTTTTGACATAACACACTATAGACAGCTGCTCGATTATAGTTCTGGTTTGGGACGTGACACACATGAGCAACCAATGTATTTATTTTATTAAAACAAATCCAAACACTGAATATGTTTTTAAGCGCTAAACTAAGCTCTAAATAAAGGTATTTTAGATCATCTTGCTTTTCTCTTGACTTTTACATGTAACCTTGAAGTAATCCAAAAATAATCAGATTACATAATGTGAAACTTGGATTACATTTTTTTTATGAAGTAATTTGTAATTAACGGAATACATTTTTAAAGTAACCCTCCCAACCCTGCTTAAACAACTTTACCGCTGACTGTTACGAAGTCTTTTAATTTATTAAATAGCAACAATATGTATATTGTAATATATGTAATCCCTATGAATTGTTACTATAGAAACAATAATTTACGAGCACATTAATGTATGCCTGAGATTTGAATTACATTAAGCCAGCACTAAACACAACCTAAATCCTGCCTCCTGAGCTCGTAAATAAAGCCATATTTCTACCATATTTTTGTACAAAACAAAAGAAATATGCTTTCAGCTAACACAGACCACACATCGTGCACAGGGTTGCAAATCTCTGCTGGGTGCTCCAAGACTAATCATTTTATTAATTTTAATTATAATAAAATAATTGTTTTCCATCTTTTTCAAAAGAAAAATGTCAAACTTTTTTAATCTTTCTGGACTGTAACCAACCAAAAACTGAAGTAAATCTGGTACAATATTATTAGATGTCTGTTGTTAATTGTAGCTTGAATAACATATTTTTGGGAAAGACCTCATGGTTTTGAAGCATACTATAATTACTCATGGGTCACATTATATAGAACATGTTGAACAAGTTTATCAGAAAGCTCCACGGGGTGACAGATTGAGGGGTTGAATAAAGTTCTGTTCTGCAAATTTTATTTATTGTTAATTATAAATGAAAACTGACTTTTACTTGCAGTCCTGATTTTTCAGTGTTTCCAAACCATAGTGGTAGGGTTAACATAAACAAACTGTTCAGCTATAGACTGATATAAATAATTTGAGCACTATAATGATAGTGTATATACAGTATATTGGATATATAGTTACCTGAACATGTATCTAATGTTTAACCAAAGTAATTGCTTTTCATGTTGGTTGTTCTAGGGAGCAAATCCCCAGCAAACTCAGTCTAATCAACTGGTATACCAGCAAAATGGTAAGACAGTTCTAAGCATTCATGTACAGTATATCCTTGTTTATGTATGTATATGGTTATGTAACTGATGTAAACACATTTGAGAAGAGCCATGCTTCTAGTTACACATGGCCACTGGCTTTATAAACAAACAAACAAACAAATAAATAAATAAATAAACATTGTGTAGCAAATGGACACACTGCACAAATTATATAGTACAGTCTGGTGTTTTACTAGAAAGGGTACATATGCTCTGGACAATATGATAATGGAAAGCTTTTAAAGAGAGAGTAATGTACTGTGTGACATGTCCCAGATGTCAAATGTTCTCAGTTTCTGAGTTGATTTTGACCAGGAATGCATGCGTGAAGCTGTTTGTGTTGTAATGGATGTGTGTGTTCGTGTGTCTCAGTACTTCACACTGGAAAACGTTGGTTCATCATCTGCCCTGTGGCGGAGACCACAAATAACGGTGAAGACAATGTCACAGCCAAAGGTATAAATCTATACTCACGTCAAAGGTACATATCTATACTCGTGTGCTAGTACTATGATTGTAACCAGGTAGCATATTTTCAAAAAAGTGGAATAAAACCGTAAACTGTAGACGTATAACCAAGAATAAACCAACATCGAGTCTTAGTAAGTTGTGGGCCACCAGTAGCCACCAGAACAACTTGAGTGCCCCTTAGGATAGATTCTGTGGAACTGTACTGGAGGGGTAAAGACCATACTTCCAACAGGTATTCCCTCAGTTGATTCTCTAATGATGGTGGTAGAGAGTGCTGTGTAAATGCATTGGTCCAAAAGCTCCCGTAGGTGTTCATGTGGGTCAGGAGATGGCATATTTTACATTATTTTCATTCTAATTAAACCATTCAGTGAGCCCTTGTGCTGATTTTGTCATCCTTGAAGAGACCACTCCTATCAAAAGAGAAATGATTCATCATATGTTGATGAATATAAGTTGATCAGTCAGACTAACTGTATTAATTTATTGTAATCCTGACACGTGGACCCCAAAGTGGCAGCAAAACAAATGTCTCCATAGCATAACAGTCACCAGTTTGCCTGTCTGTATTTTTTTTCATTTGCCTGTATTTCTGCATAAATTACTGAGGATAATAGTGATTAACAAACAATAGTAAGTAATTTTTTTTAAATTATTATTATAAAAAAAATTAAAGAGAAAAATATTCAACTTTGAACAAAGTTTTGAGTGGATTCCATGCATAGAGAGACAGTTGAGATTAAAGCTCGTTCCCAGAACCGCCTTGTGTAGCGCTTTTTTTTTTTTTTTTTTTTCTTTTCTTTTTTTTTTTAAATACATTTTTAAATTTTGCATCAGACCAAGATCGTGCATAAGGTATGTGGGGGATTAGAGCATTAACTTATTTTGCTTTCTTGCACTAATCTATGTACAAATGTCAGGTAATCATTAAAAACAGCTATTACTATTGTATATGATCTTCAGTTTGTTAATCCACTAAGATTTTTTCACATCTGCTTTATGGCAATAATAATCAGTGACTGAGTGTGTGCGCTACAGGCTGAATAGCTTGTGTGCTGCAGAATATAGCATGAATGTTAGTGTTTCTGGGCTAGCAACTCAAGTTAAGTATATATGCATGCAGTGAAAGTTGTAAGGTCATTATATTGTGAGTTTATCATGCTGTTCCACACTTAATATGCTCACACAAGGGTTAGCTTGGGGTGTTCTTGAATAAATGCAGCTTGCTGAGTCAGTACTTTTGTAAATTTCGTTTATCTAGGTTAATCTTCATTTTTTTTTTTTCCTTCTCTCTGACTCTCAGACCCAGAGGGCACACCTGCAGCTCAAATGCAAGACATTAGCATAGGTGAAGCCAGACCTCTCCAGAACAAACCACCACTGTCTAACGCCGCCCTCAGTGCCCCCGAACACACCCAAACAGTGGATGATCCTCAAAGCACTCATTCAGCAGGAATGTCCATGGTTGCTGACATCCCATGCTGTCCTATTGCCCCTCCCACTTCCAAGGCTGATATCGTTAAAAAAAATGTACCCCCTCCCCAGCCAGCCAGTCATGACCCCAACCCTGTCTCAGATGCATCTTTGACCCAGGTTCAACCAGTAGTGCTTCAGCAGCCATTTTCCACACCTGTTCCACCTCCTACGCAGTCACAGCCTCCGAGCCCTGCCCATCAAACACAACAAGGTCCTCCTACTACGTCAGGGCCTACCACTTCACACACACAGCCAGGGAGTGGACCAGCGGAGTCTGATGGGGAAGGGCCTCCTAGACTAGAGTTCACTGATAGGACGATAAAGACACTTGATGAGAAGCTCAGGAATCTTCTGTACCAGGAGCATAATCCCTCACAATGTACAAGCTCCACCTCAGATCCTCCTGGCTCACCTCCAGTATCAGACAGCCAAAGCAACGATGGACCACTGAGAAGGGGGGAGATCCTGGTAAAAAAAAAAAAAAAAAAGGAAAAAAAATACCTCTAAGCATTGTTATCAGCATTAGCCATTCAGTGAAATGACACTAATTACAGAATGATGTATTTCTTTTTAGTTGTCATTATTATTCTAAGAGTAACTTGACAAAACACTTATCACGTGTGCCTAAACATTTGATTGGTAGTTTAGTTTCTGCTACTATACATGCCAAAATAGTTTTCAGTGATTAATAAGCAGAGAATATATCTGAAATCCATTTTTCCACAAGCTAACTTGTAAGGATGCCATTTCATTACTTCATAGAATTAAATACTTTGATGTAAACAAAACATAATCTTTGCAATGGCACAAAAAATTAATTTGTTAAAGAGAAGGCAGCACATTTTGTCCTGTGGTGAATTGCCGGTGAAGACAAACCTGCTGAAATGCAATGATCAAATAACAGTTTATTTGGTTGATCTGTTGTGGTACTTATCCTAATTTTCTGACTCAGTTCCTGTGTTTGATTTCCCCCTTTTGTTCCCTTTCTTCAGCCTCAGATTCCAGAGAGGAGTGATAGTCTTGGTACCTTGAGTGACTCTGCTGTTGCCCGTAAGTGGTGTGTCTGTGTATGTTTTTGTATTAGTCTATGGAGAAATTTCTTTAGGATTATTTCAAACCAGGTTTACTTTATTCCATGTTAAAGGAAATAATTAGTGTGAATGAACTGAATGTGAGTAATCAGTAAATGACTGATTTATGAAGAAACTCGTATTTGTTCATGTTCATTAGCCTTAAATAGGCAGCTGACAACTGACTTAGAGGGAAACTCTGATGGACACCCTACCTCGAAAAGCCGTTTCCAGGTAGGAGGACTTATGAAGTTTAAAATTTTTTGCTATCTATTGTAGAGGTCAACCGATAGTGGCCGTTAACTAAGTTGGGCAGTACCTGCCGATAACCTATTAATCAACCAATTATTAAAATTGATACTGAATGAAAACACAACACTCAAAATATTGCTGAACTTTATTACAAAAGTAAACATTGTTGACTGTACCATTAAAATGTACTGTACTTTTTAAAATGAAGTAAATATATAAAAAATTAATATATTGATGGTTAATATATTAATGTGTGTGTATATAAACTATTGATCAATATTAAAGTAAATAAAAGATATCCATCCAAAGTGAATAAGAAAAGTAATACTCCAAATAACACAATAGAGACATCCAAAATGAATCAAAAACACTTCAAATAACACTTCAACAAAATTTGTCAGTGATTGTTTTTATTTCGCCTCTAGAGGCCGCTCACAACGTACACAACCGGGAAAAAGTCGGTGTGAATTTTTGCCGATAAATCTATTGACCTCTAATATATTGCATTTGCATTTACTGGTGTCATTATCTCTAGATTGTTCCAACGGCACCGGATATTGTCCAGCGTTTGGAGTGTGGCAGAATGAGCAGAACTTCCTGCAGTTCTGCAGCACCTGGCCACACAGAAGAAGAGGCTGCAGTGACCACAAATGGAGTTTCCACTGTAAATGAGAATGGAGGCCCAACCATGCAAATGTGCCATAGTAATCGTTATTCAGCTCCTCCAAACCTCTATCAGGTGTGAATGAGAGTTTTCTAATGAAACGAAATTCACTGCGTTCTTATTGCGTCGGTTGGGGAAAGTGTTTCTGCTGAATGTTGAGGTTTTCAAATTGATGCGCTTCCTTGGATTCTAAACTATATAATGTTATTCTAGATCGGACCAGTGTAAATAATCCTATTCTCGATAGAACCAGTGTATATAATCTTATTCTAGATATGACCAGTCCATATAATCCTATTCTAGATATGTCCGGTGTATATGATCCTATTCTAAATATAACCAGCATACCATTATATTCCTGGTTGGAACATTTGTCCGCTGGGTGGCCCTTCTTTCCCTTTTTTTTTTTTTTTTGTTGTTGTTGTATATAACATAGGCTTTCACTTCTGTAGTTCAATTGTTGCTTCTTTTTTCCTTGGTAGGACATGCTCACTTCCAGTGTGGAGGCCATGACCTCAATGCCTCATGCTCAGACCTCCCTGTCTATGGATGCAGCAGCACAGCATGGCCTCCACCTCTCCACAGATTCGGGTGAAGAGGACAACCTGCCCCATAAACCTGCACAGGCCATTACCAGCCAATCAGAGCACAGTGGAAGTGATCTTGTAAAACGTGCCGTAGCTTTCTTTCGTCGCTCTGGCCGCAGCAGCAGCGTGCAGAGCTCTGATTCGCCCAGTCGTCCACCAGTTCTTAATGGCCATGCTCCACGTGTTTCAAGCCATGCTCACTCTGCATATGTCAGCAGTGATAACGATTCTGAATTTGAGGACGCCGACATGAAAAAGGAGCTGCAGAAACTCAGAGAAAAGTAAATAAAGCGCTAATACACATACTCCTGTTTCTTCACTAGCTCAGAAATTGATAGGCACAACCTCCAACTTGTACATGTTTACATAATTTAAAAATCTCGGATGCATTTATTGCCGTTATGCTTTTTTTCTGAACACAGAGAATGCACGTTGTTCATACAGATACTTGAATGTCTAAAAAGAGTTTGATTTCTAAAATTGATTTATTTCAGTTTGAAATGTGCCAATATACCTAACACCTCCAGTCAAGTAAATGATGTTCAACAGAGCATCATGTTATTATGCTGTCAAAATTTGTAATTTTCCAGTGATGATAATGCAAACAAGGAAACCCTTAATAAGGGTTTGTGCTTAGTGAGCCTGCAATGCAAAATATGTTGTCAGTGGAGCCAGCTGTAATGCCAGCTGTTAGCCCCTTTAAAGTGTTTATTAAAAGCACTAGACATAAAGCATAGTGACAGATGGCATCATCAAGTATGATTACCTAATTGCTGACATTGTACAATTATATTCGGGTGCCAGTGCCTGAAAATTAGTTGCAGGCCATATTAAAAGCGAGGACCAAACACACTTTCTTCAGACAAGAAACACATTATCTTCAGGGCAAAATGGAATAAATAACTGTCAACCGATACCAGATTTTAACGATACCAATAACCAAGTTGGGCAGTACCTTCTGATAATCGATTTAATTAACTGAAAATTGATACTGAACAAAAACATAACACTCGAAGTAAAATATTGTTCAACTTTGTTACAAAAATAAACAATACTGACTGCATCATGAAAATGTACTGTACTTTTTTAAATGAAATAAATATATATTAACTATTAATAAATTTTAAAGTAATTAACAGATATCCATCCAAACTGAACCAAAAAGTAACACTCCAAATAACAAATAAACATAGAGACATCCAAAATGAATTTTACAAAAACAACAACAAAAAAAAAACCACTTCAAGTAACACAAAATTTTTCAGTGGCCTCTAGACGCCACTCTCGTATTGTATCATGACAGCAAATCCTTCTGAGCCGCTCCCGCAAGCCGCTCCACCCGATGTGGATTTTTGCCAATAACCGATAGTTTTAGCAGTCGGTTATTGGTGTCAATTACTCGACAAAACCGATCAATTGGACGACGTCTACTTTTTGAGCATTAAAAAATTACAGTCTGACAGCTAGTGTAACATTTGATAACTAGGTAGTTATGTACATGTGTCTATATGTAATTTGGGCTACAGAGTGCACTGTAGAGGTGTGTGTGGGACTGTTTGAGTTTCACTCCTGAAGGAATTCCGACCAATCCCATTTGCTCCTCCAGAACATCCTACTCTCATAAGTTTGACGAAGTCCCTCTTGCTCCTGCAATTATAAGTTCTACTTGTACCTGCAATATTTTCAAACGAACTCATTTGGTTCTGTTAATCATTTAAGCCACATTGTTCCTGATCAGTGTGCACGCTACAATGGCAATTAAACTTTAAACCCTATACACTTCATGATAGAAACATGGGTCCATGTCTCCTTCTCTTCCTCAGGCATATGAAGGAAATCTCTGAGCTGCAAGCCCATCAGAGAAGTGAGCTCGAGCAGCTTTATTCACGGCTTGGACGACCCGTGCCTCCTAGTGTGGGATTCCTGCACGCAGTACCTCCCACTGGCCGCCGCCGCCGAACCTCCAAACACAAGCTGAAAGCGGGCAAGCTTCTTAATCCAACCGTGCAACAGCTCAAATCTAACCGTGCCAGCAGCCCAGGCAAGTCTAAGTGAATGCTTATGTAGACTGTATTGTTCATTTTATTTTTCTAAAGCTAAATCTCTCTCTCTCTCTCTCTCTCTCTCTCTCTCTCTCTCTCTCTCTAGCAGAGACCTGTTCCAGCATGTCGGGATCTCCAGCTAAAAGCTCAGTTTTAGGTAACAGCTCTGTGGCTTCCAGCATGGCTGCACTGCAGAGTCCAGTGTCTGAACCTCTGCAACCAGTCCAAACACAGCAGCCATGCTCGCTCAAAGTCTCACTGTCCTCTGATAACATCTATGACTCAGCCCCACATGCGCTCCAAGGGCAAGGTAACACACACATGCGTACACATACTCTGCCCATATATAGGCCCTTGCTGTGTCCGTGTATAATCTACATTTGTGTCTCTCATACTCACACACATGCTCATATACAAGTCTTTGTCAGCGTGCTTAATACATGAATTTGCATGATCGCATATTACGCAGCATTCTTAAGGGCTCCCTTCATCTGTGTGTCACATCTTAAACACACATGTACATTCACACAGCCCTGTAAGAAGGCTGCAAAGTATTAGATACATTAGGAGTTTAGATGCATTATCAGTTACTGCTATCTATGTTGCACGAACGCAGTCACACAACACACGGCAATTTTCATAACTTGCATACAAGTATTATAATTTTGCTGACAGTTATGTATAATTTAAGAACAAGGAGGCACTGTTGGCCAGCTTAAGAAGTTCAGTGTTGCCACGTGGTGAGCAACAGCCCCAAACACACAAACCAAGACACACCATGAACATGACCATTATTCCTATAATATTTGGCTGTACTTTACTGTCTATGCTGAGATGATGCGGGTCTCTAAAATCTGATGTGTTCGCTGTTACACCACTCTCCCTCTCTCTCTCTCTCTCTTTTCCTTTCTTTTTTTCTCTACCTCTTATATTCGTTCTTCACAGGCTGGACCGTTTACCACCAAACATCCGAGAGAGTCACCTATAAATCTAGTAGCAAACCACGCACTAGATTCCTCAGTGGACCTGTGTCTCTGTCCATCTGTTTGTATTTGTTTTTTTTCCTACTTTACTTCACTCATCCCATCTGTCTTTATAGTCCCTTTTTGTTTCTCTCTCTCTCTCTCTCTCTCTCTCTCTCCCTCCCCCTCCCAGTGTGTAACTTGTCTTAATTTTTCCCCTGTACACACACCAGCTTTTTCATTGCAGAGATTTTCATCCATTCTCATTTGTCCATCATGTTTCCTTGGTCATTCCTGCACCTATTTTTTCAATCACTTCATTCATACAAACGCTTTGCGCTGCTTCTGCGTACCAAATAACATTAACTGTGTCTTCCCCCAAACATGGGCTTTCCAAAACCTTGAATCTTTTGAGAACATGAAAGAACAATTAAATATGTGTGTCTTGCCAAAGCCTTTGTATCTTCTGTACATGTAGTTTCTTTCTTTTCACTGATTGTCCTCACATATGTAAAAAGCCCCATACCGGCATAAGAGGATGATGGGCACGCTGTCTCATGTTTGGAATCGGAAGACGTGCATGCCAGAGGCACAAGCCAGGCTCACTTTGGAGACCGTCAGGGCCGTATTTCAAATTCTTACTTTACTTCCTCATCTCTGGCTCTACACTGCATGACTTTATATATATTTTGTAAAATTAAAAGTTGCCTCTACTACTCTTGTAGAACAGTTTTTCCCTCCCCAAACAGTTTGTGCTTTAATGTGTTTTTAAGTAGAACTTAATTTCAACTGTTTCTCTATTTGTTTTCCTTGAACACCTCCAGCTATGATGACTGACGTGCAGTCCCACAAGTATACACAAGTGTATTCAATGTGGAAAATATATAAATATATCTTTACACTCCCATGCCCCTAGCATATTCAAGTTGTGTTCATTCTTAGTTGTATTGTAACTCTTAGTTAAGTGATTGGGCTAGTATTATACAGAAGTCATGTTCCCACTAGAGGAAAGAGGTTTAGATGTGTTGCAAAAATGCAACCCCTGTCCTGTTTTGACTTGTTTAAGGGGAAAGATTCATTCTTTTCTCCCCCGCCCCCCTTTTTTGTTTTTATTTTTAATTTTTATATATAATCTTAATGATGTCTAATGGACATGTTACATTTTATTAAACATTTTTTTTTTAATTGATTTAATTATATAAAAAAAAAAGCATGGGTCCCTCTTTAAAGTGGCCAATCCCAGTCCTGGTCTTGGAGAACAACATTTTAGTGTGATTTTCTGCTAAAACTGTGCCCTGGATGCTACAAAACATGGACAGCCATAAATAAATAAATTTAGTTCCTAAATAAATGGCTAAAAGTATGTTGTTTTCAACATAACTTGCTGAGTCGCAATAGAGAAATGGAAATCGAAAATACAGTGTGGTGATATGTTTCTTTTTTTGAAAATGGAAATCAGGAAATTGAGTGTAAGTGGTGCTGGGCCTCATGATAAGGTGGAAGCATATAACAATGCTCTCAAAGGCACAAATTGTTGTAAGAACAAAAAAACCCCACCATTCTGTTGTAAGAGAATTGTGTGCTCAATATTATATTGAGCATTAATTAAGCTGGTCTTTCTTATGATACAGATCAGGGCCAGTATTTATAAAGCCTCTCCGAGTAATTGAGTGAGACACAATTTTGATCCGACTCTTACAAAACTAAAAATGCATGAGCAACTTCCAAGAGATTGCATACCCCTGCTCATAACTTTCTGAAAATCTAGTCTGTGGTAGGGAGTTGGAGTTGATGCATTTTGTCTTTGTCCTGTTTCTCTTGAATTGTAAAGGTCAAAGCTCCTTCATCAGGTGTGAGTAAACAAATGTGTTGAAATACACATTCAATTCAATTCTGTTTTATTTGTATAGTGATTTTAACACTGGGCATTGTCACAATGTCTAGACAGGGCACTTTGAGTTTCGACATAATTCTGTGAATTTAATTAATAAATTTTGCTACACTTATCCTGGATGTGCAGTTTTAGAAGGGGTGTTTCCCTGTATTCGCTAGATGCCCATTTGGATAAAATATAGCCTATCTTCCAGAGTGCATAGTGAAGCAGAAAAATGCAGAAAGTAAATACACATTGTTTCTGGTATTGAGTTTACCAGTGTTCTGTATAAAAATAAATAAATAAAAAATAAATTTTTTAAAGTAAAAAAAAAAAATTAAAAAGGAAATTGGTTAATTAATTTTTCTGTTTTCCATTTTCTGTTATCCATTTTACATTCCAGTTTGAAATAATTTTGGGCCCATCTTTTTCACCAATAATTCATATGCTCCCAAGCATACAGCCTAAATAAATTTCCCCTCACCGCCTTCTGATCCTGTATTTATTAACTGATTGGTTGCTGCCTGTGGCTGTCCACCAGTTTGTCCAGTGAGCAAAGGTGTGCAGCGTCTCCCTCCTTGCCCCTAACCCTGTGTGTCTGTATTGTTCTGCCTCTTTATAGGGTCTACTCTGAAACGACTATGTCTAGGCAAAGAGCGCTGTAGTAGTAACTATCCCATTTACTCTTACTCTGTAGCTCCTCCTTCCTTTCGTTTGTTATCCCTTTTATCTTCCTTTTTTGTTGTCTCTTGGCATGATCACAAGAGTGAGCGTTGTCCTCTTCCTTTGTTTGCAGAAGAGTGTAAAAATTCAACAATGAAGTGTGTTGGCACTTCATTGATTTAACTTTCCCCCCTCCCTAGTGCATGGCAATGGATGGTGTCACTTCCCATGAAGTGCTGCTTCTGTTATTTTTGTCTGCATGTTTGATTATAGGATGTGAATCAGCAGTTATATGGGGGAGTTTAATCTTTTGGCTGCTTGTTGTCTGGGGAAAAACCAAATAGCTAGGTAAAATGACAATAACAGGCATGTGTGCACTAGTAGAAAGATGGACAGATTCACATCAATAAGCAGCCAACCGATTACTCATAAGTCATGTCCTTTTCTTTGTGTTTTCTTCATGTTTAAGGTGTCTTGTTTCTTTCATTCTCTCTCTCTCTCTCTCCATCTCTTTCTTTTAGGGTCATCGCATTGCAGTGGCACAACTTCAGCAAGCTCAGCATCCAATCAACAATCAGCCCTCTCTCCTGTGGCCATGCCTGTACCTGATCCTCAGCCGTTTACAACACTAGCTCAGGCTCAGACCAACAACAGCAATAACAAAAAACGGACATTCACTGAAGACTTGCACAAGCTGGTTGATGATTGGGCAAAAGAGACGCTCGCTGCTGGCCCTCAGTCCCGCCCTTCCCTTAACCAAATCAAGCAGCAGCAACGGCATCAGGACTTGAAGGGTATGCCTATGCATATGAGTGGAGCCACAGTTCAGGTACATCCTGCAGTTTTTCCCCTGAATGGTGTTCCTTTTATGGTCCAAAATCAGTGTTCTTTTCAGATTTAGATATTTTTATTATCAAACAGTAAAATCTTACCATAACAAGATTCAAGAAAAAGGAAAAAAAGAGCTAATGTGTTTAAAAGTTTATATAGATCATCAACCTGTGTGTGTGTGTGTGTATGTATATATGTATGTATGTGTATATATAAAATATATATAATGCATGCATGCATGCATACATACATACATACACAAAGTTTATTATATTATGCATTACTCATAGCAGTTGTATTGAGGGACTTTTAAGACTAACATGTATTTTTAACTTACCACTGCTAGGCCCATGACAGAATGTCAAGAATTACAAAAGTATGACACAATTTTGGTCCTTACTCTTAAAAGAAATGAAAAGCTGTGAGATGATTTATGCACAAAGTGCACTTAACTTCGCAAAAGAGGGAGTTATAGTTGACATCTTGTGTTCGACTTGCAATTGCGAAGAAGTTGGGACAGTATATAGAATGCTAATAAAAATAAAGGAGTGATTTGTAAAGATACTTTGTATTTAAACAAAAAAAAAAAAAACGTATAAAGACAAGGTCTTGGGAATATTTGGTAAACCTTTTGTTAGTCAACACCATTCGCCGCTGCATCCACAGATGCAAGTTAAGGCTTTACTATGCAAAGCAGAAGCCATACATCAACACTGTCCAGAAGCGCCGCTGACTTCTCTGGGCTCGGTCTCATCTGAGATGGACAGCAGCACAGTGGAATCGTGTTTTGTGGTCCGATGAGTCGACATTACAAATAGTTTTTGGACTAAACAGCCATTGTGTTGACTGCTGAAATGCATTATGCATTATGAAATACATAATGGATGAATGGGGGGAAAATTCCACTTGCTAAACTTAACCAACTGGCCAACTGGTGTCTTCAGCGCCCAAACGCTTAATAAGTGTTATTAAAAGAAAAGGTGATGTTACACAGTCATAAACAGTCAACTGTCCTAACTTTTTTTGGAGTATGTTGCAGTGATCAGATTTTAAATGTGTATATTTACAAAAAAACTTAATAATAATTCACAAAGTAAAACATCAAATAATGTGTTTTCATTGTAGTAAAGGGTGAATTGAATTTTCAAATAACTGTGTTTTTTTTGTTTTTTTTTTTTGTTTGTTTGTTTTTGTTTTTTTTACATTTGCAATACTGTCCCAACTTTTTTGGAATTGGGGTTGTATGTATTCAAGAGAAACAGGATGTTTCAAAGATCCTTCATCAGGTGTGCGCACACATTAAATAAATGGCACAAGTATTGTGTGTAAGTAAGTGTGACATGACATTATACTGTATGTCTAAGTGTGACATTAACGCATGACTCCTTTATTATAACAGAAATTTCAATCATGAATGTGAGTCCTATACCTCACTTTAAGTAGGTCTAGGTTTGAGAAGTCATAGGTTCTACTCTAAAAACCTGAATCTTGATAAGAACTTGCTTACTTGCTTCTTATTTTGGTGTATAATCGCTGACCATTTTAATACACTAAATGTCACGTGTTTTCACGGGCTTGATGCCTTTGCCATAATTAAAGTTTCTCATCACCCAAATTCATAGGAAATTAGTGATCACCTTATCTCTATTGGTACACTATATTGCCAAAGGTTTGTGAACACCTGACCATCACACCCATATGTAGGTCTTCCCCAAATTGTAGGTCTCCTTCAAAGTTGGAAGCACACAATTGTATAGAATGTCTTGTGTACTGTAGCTTTACAATTTCTTTTTACTGGACTTAAGGGGCCCGAATGTATTCTGGCATGACAATGCCCCTGTGCACAAACTGAGCTCCATAAAGACATGGTTTTCCAAGTTTGTCATTGAAGAATTTGAGTGGCCTGCATCGAGCCCTCATCCCCACTGAACATCTTTAGGATGAATGCTGACTGCACCCCAGGCCTCTACGTCCAACATCAGTGCCTGACCTACCTAATGCTCTTGTGGCTGAATGGGCAAATCCCCACAACCACACTCCAAAATCTACTGGAAAGCCATCTCAGAAGAGTGGGGGTTATTATAACAGCAAAAGGGAGACTGAATCTGGAGTGGGATGTTCACAGTACATATGAATACGATGGTCAAGTGTTCACAACCTTTTGGCCATATAGTATATAATTTTAATGGTAGAACTATTTCAGAATATCACCGTGTATGCTTTCCTAATTTATATGTGCTAAAAAGATATCTGTAGCTTTTGACTTTTTTTTTTTTTTTTCTCTCTTATATTATATAAGCCTTATATTAACTGTACCTTTCTTTCTCTCCCTCTCATCTTTGTCTCATTTCTGTGCATTCAGATGAGGGCTTCTGTGCCCCCAAATTTGCTGCCATTCCAGCTGCCTCTCCCGTGCCCTCTCTCAGCTGCTCCAGGTCCCAGCGTGCCCCCTACCCTCAGTAACACCCCCTCACCCATTCTCCGTCCATCATATTTGCTCCCCACTGGCCCTTTTGGAGGGGCGATGCCAGCTTCTGGGTACCCAACCCAGTGGCCTCAGGTCCCCTGTCCAGTTGGCACAATGGGGCCAGTGAACATGATTGGTGCATCGGGTATGATACCCCTCCCTCCTTTGGTTAACCCTGCACTGCAAACCTTTTCCATGGCATTCAATGGCTCGGAAAAGCCCACATGCAGAGGCAGTGCCAGAACTGTATAACCATACCATCATTACCATAACTGGTGTTCCTCTGTAATGCAAAGCTTTCTACTATGCTATATAAGTTAGAACTATGCCGATCATTCAGTGACTCCCTGGTTATATCAGTAACTTCCTTCTTAGCTGGTTTTGTTGGCTGGTAAATGATCAGTGCCTGTCATAGACATGCTATGGTGTGCAGGTTCCCCAGGCCTCACTCTGAAACTGCAGTACCCATAGTCCTGTTGCATTGGTCCAGTGTTATTGATGTCAGCAACAGTCTGAATTTGACAGCAGACACATCAGTACATAGTCTCAGAGCTTGTAAATAGTGTGTATGTTTGTGTGTGTGTGTGTGTGTGCGCGTGCTTGAACAAGTGCAAGTAAGTCTGCATTTGTCTGGCCTTTATGAATTCTACAGCCATAGTGAGTCATAATTTTATGGTCTCTATCTGTCAGTCTTTTTCACAACAACTCAGCAATCACCGTTTGCTAAGGTTAAGACGGACAGAAACGCATTTACCAATGGCTGCAAGAGTGTACATGCACGAAAATGACACAAACTTCAAAGAACAAATCAGAAATAAAATTAAATTTGGTTACGTGCCTAATTGTAATAGGAAATCCGTACTTGAAATGACAAATCTATGACTGGTAGTTACAGTTCTACTTTTTAACTGTCAGCTGATGAAATTGTTTGCACGCATACACTGAGTGCTGTCTCAGACCACACTGAAGACACAGAAAAAGGAAAAAGCATCAAGGGGAATGTAGTGCCTTGAGAGTTTAACAATTTCCCCATGAAAATCTGCAAGTTAGCCTTCAATCAAGATGGTGCATCCTTTTGAGTCAGTAGAAAACTGTTGTGTTTATTGTAATACCTATTTTTGTTTCAACCTTTTTTCATTTTTTGTTTTTTTGTTTACAATTTAAGGCTTTTCAGAGTACCACACAAGACTCATAGTCGCCAAAAAATGTCTGCAAAGGTCTTTTGGTGTTACAGTCCCCTCATTACAAGCACAGTACAAGTATTCACAGATCTTTATTCCACAACTGTGACCTCAAACACTGGCCACTTGCATGTCTTTGATATCTTAATATTGGACAAGGCTCTGTTACTGCAAAATTTCATTTGATGCAGTGCTTGAGAATGTTGTCCATAGGAGGGCAAGTAAACTTTTTGCATGGTCACTGTAAAGTTTACAAAATTCAGTCCAGGTTTAGCTTTGTTTGTAAAGGTGGGGGTTGCGGGGTTGAAAAGCTGCGTTCACAGAGGAACACACTACTCAAAGTAGCAGTGAATATGTAAGATGGGATGGGGAGTTTGGCTTCACGTACTTAAGTGCAATTTAACTCTAAATCCCAAGAAAAGGAAGGGGCTGAGGATAGCCTTGTCATGAGCCTTATACACTAACCAGGTGAAAGAGGAGGACCTGTGGTGACTTTAGCATGCCACAGTACTCTGTAGCGAGCCATACACTAATTAGAGTGAGTTTTGTTAAGTTATTGTCATTTTTCCCCATTGTGAGTTCTTTTAATGGTGTATGTATTGTATATTTTGAGGTAGGAGGGTGGTGCAATATTTAGTTTACACTTGTTAATATAATTTTTTAGCTTTTTTTCTTTTCTTTTTTTAAATGCTGCTAGAATGACACAGGTGGTCCAGTATATGAAAAACTAAGGTGAGCAGCACTGACTGTACCAACCACCCAAGGTACAAAATTCAGCCCCAATCAAAATCTACCAAAAAAAAATCTATATACTCTGCTGCTGGATGAGAATGATATATTATTGAGTATTAGACATTAAATTACGCATTAAGGTGTGTGTCTGGGTTTTCTTGTTTAGCTAATGTTAATTTTCAATAAGGGGTTCACATTTTTGAGGGATTTGGCCAAGCATCCTGGTGACTTTCCTGTTCTTGCACTTCCCTCTTCCTTAATCTGATTTGCTTTTCGGACCAGCATAATTGGCTTTGGCCCTGCACATGTCCTAGATGGAGGCACTTTTTTTTTTTTTTTTTTTTTTTTTTTTTTTTTTTTCTCTCTACACTGCATTTAAACAGCAATACACACATAGTCGAAATCAAGCAAACTACCCAAAGGTATAAAATCCAACCCTACTCCAAGCCTGCAATCTTGATACTGTGATGCCACTTTATCGTTATGCTGGGGTATGAGGAATTAAACCACACAAGTGCATCCATTTGTGACGGTAGTCAGAATTGTCTTGTTTTTTCAAGTATTTTAATTTAGAATATCGTATTGTGATAGGGATGGCCTAAACTCTTTGCTACACTGGAACTTTTGCACTTGCCCTCTTTTGTAATTTCAAGTTCGTCACTTGGACCAGCATGTTTAGGCTCTACACTACACCCTTCAAAATCGAGCCACATTTTTTACCCTGCATTCGAAGAGGTTGTGAGCCGTGGTTCTGTCAAGCTGTGAATTATACAGGATGCTTGTAATTAATGTATGTACAGTTATTTTGCTTTTGTATTCTTCTTTTTTTTTTCCCTTTTCCCTAACATGTTATTCTTCCATCAATTCCATGTGAATTGGATTTTTTTTTTTTTTATGTCGGCTGTTATGCAGAATATTCTGCTTTGGATGAAATACTTTTTATAGAACGAGATTTCTGTCCTCTGTTACTTGTATTTTTGATCCAGTTGCCATGTCTGCATAAGCATTTACCAGATGTGGAACTGGATTATTTGTTGTTACCATTTTCTACATGAAAGCCATGTTTCATTGCTTCTGCTTCGAATTGTCCATGCAGTTCATTACTTTCTTTAACCCAACCTAAAAAAAGCTGCACTCTGATCACAAAGACTGTATATGTTTAATGAAAGAAATAAATAAACATTATTTTGTGCTTGATAATAGCATTTCTTATGCGTGTGCTAAGTCTTACCTTAGTAATTTAGTTTAGCCCTACATAATGCTAGATCGGTTGAACTGTAGTCAACACAGTTGGTATCTCTAAATCAGTGGTTCTCAAACTCTTTCAGCAGGAGCCCCCCCTTGTGTAGGGCGCATCCCTTTGTGACCCCCTAGAGTCTTCAAATTTTCGCAGTTTCTTTTTTTCTTTTTTTAATAAACACTAGGCTCTTCTGTATGAACTTTCTCAGATAAGATAAGAGACTGTCCTCTATCTAAAAATTATCTATTTTACATATTCTTAGGTTTTATCAGTGTGTGGTTAACAGTACTGTACACTAGTATATCAACATATGTCTCTGTTTGGTGTGTCTTAGTGTGCTGTGTATAATTGATTTCATGTGTTAATATTTTGCATTTTTATGTACATCATAGTGTATAGGTGCACAATCCCGACTTGCATACAGGTAAAATTTTATTTTAAAAAAATGTTCTAGGATTTCTATGTGGCCCCCCCGGTACCATCTGGCAGACCCCCAGCGGGCCACAGCACCCAGGTTGAGAACCACTGCTCTAAATTTTAAGGGTGTGAATGGATGTGTACGATTGTGCCCCAAGTCCTCTGGGATAGGCTCCTGGCTCCCCTTGACCCTGTGTAGGATAAGCAATACAGAAGATGGATGGATGAATTTCAGCAAGTACCAGGATATCTTACCCTCCTGGCAGAGGCAACAAGTATTTGGGTTAGGACTTGGCCATAGATGGAGTTTTCAATAGCATAAAGACCAAACCTGCATCTGAACAAATATATATAAAACCTGTGGTCTGAATGGAAAAGGGAAGTTCTAAAGAAACCTAAGAATATAAAGAAGTGATCTAGATGAAAGCAATCCACCTACAAGTGCTTGATAACCTGTGGGAAGAGCCTATTCTTTCTAGGAAAGCTTCACCAAATATTATTGCAGCTGCTGATACTTTTGCAGCCAGCATTCTGCAGAAAAAGTACTACTTAAGAAAACTTAAATAAAATTACCCAAATAAACAAACTTTCTAAATGTTTTTTAATTAATTTATTAATATTTAGATTCTCATTTTCATGAGACACCAATAATTCTGAAGTTGACTGTATATTTTTGATGAGCCTTCAAGCTGCAAAAACCAGCACATTTAAAATTAAGTAGTTTTACTGACCAAGATTACTTGCAAGAACCTTTTTATTTCATTAATATACATTATTACAAAAGATGAGAATATATTGATGGTTTGGTTTAGCAGTTGGTGGTTTTTTTTTTGTTTTTGTTTTTTGTTTTTTACAAAAACTACTAAATGTACAGACTTGAGTGAACAGTATTACATAACTACATACTTAACACTATAGACTAATGAAGCATAATTAATATTGGTGCTGAATGGAGTCCTTAAGCATGTAACACATTGTGGTGGTAAGTGTGGATGATGTAGGGATGTGTATAAAAGTAATGTTAATAGACTCTGTGTAACTCGATTGCATACTTTAAAAGCAGTGATATTTTTCCATCTTAATGCAATGTTAAACATACATTACTCTTTATTTGACCCATTAGTATAAAATGATAATGTGCATTGACAGCCATAGATCCATTTATCAAATTTTACCACAATGCCAAAATAAGCTTTAAAGCTACATCAATTTGACTTAATTCTTTTGTGCATTATATTATACTGTATTTTGGTGGATTGTATTATATAAACCACGCCCCCTGGCGGCCCGGCTCGAAATGTCCTGGTGTTAAATATGTGGCGCAAGGCATCCGTACAATCTACTGATCCCCGTTGGCAGATTCGTTTGCCATGTTCATAAATAAACGGAAACATGTAGGCACGACGAAAATGTTTTATTTTAACTATATCCTTTTTATTGCGAAATACATGAAATGATCTCCACCCAAATTTACGTTTCATCCTTTATAAATATTATATTCCTATAATAAAAAAACAGCGAACTGAATATCATTAGAGAGAGTTTTCTCGCCAATTCGCCAGAGGCCATCGTGTTGTAATGGCGAATGTGTCAACACGCGCTCATGGCTCCTATAGCCCCTTTTGTTCGTCATAGCCAGTTCCTGTATTATTCTCTTTACAGTTAAATCAAATGCGTTGTTTTATTTTACTTTATCCTTTTTTAAAATAACAGTTATTTCAACCACTCTTGACCAGATTCATAGATATACGCGGAAGCGACCTGAATGTAAATTTCTTTGTGATTATCCTTGGTCGGAAGTGGCGACTGGAGCTCGCGCTGCGCTCGGTGACAAGCGCCTGGAGTAGTGAGTGTTGTTCCGTTCATACCTGCATCTGTTGGGAGAATTATTCGGTTAAAGAGCAAATATTTAATGTAACCATATGCATGCACAGTTTAACCTCGATGTATGTGGGACGCACGGGCATCAATTGCAAATGGTACATTTTGCCGCGAAGGAAAGCAGTTAGCCTGACTGTTAGCCACTCTAAATAGTAATGCGGGTTGATGCAGCAAAAGCATGTTTGGAGTTGCAGTCTGTTTCCAGGACAATATTGTGGGAAAATTCCAAGGTTACGATACTAAAGCATTTCACTCAGTCACACACGCACGCAGGCACGCGCGCGCTAATTCAAGCAGCAGCCGAGGGGAAACATTATTACGAGATGTTGCTCTGCTGCTTTGTAGTCACTTATAGTTACAGTATACTGTTAGATTAATTACTCTGTTAATAGTTACCATTCTGTTTAAGCACGAACTGTTTTCATTTTTATGCTAGAAGTGTACACAAGCTGAAAAAAAATTAACCGAGTGATTTTCAAAACTTGGCTTACTGTTTGTTTACATGGAGCTCGTGGCACGCCAGACAGATCACCTGTTTAACTTCATTCAACTGAAGGAATAGTGTCAGGGTTAGGGTCCCACAAAAACCGCCTCTGAAATACTTTCCGAACATTTTAACCCTATAAGAGGCTTTTTTCACCCCCATGATATCTTTTGTGTTTATGTTTGAATTGTTTTGACATTTCTAACTGGCTGTTGGAATAACGTTAGTCGAGTATGTTTAGCTTTCTTCCCTGAATGTTATCCCTTGGTTGCTTCAGTCTGAGGTAAAATTTAAAAGGTATTATTTCTAGAAAAAAAAATTCAGTCAAGTTAATATTTTGATCCGTGTTTTATTACTTCCCTAGTAGCTTGCTAGACACTTCAGTATTCGTTGTTGAACCAGAGAGTTTACAAGACTTTGGTTTTAAGATTTGATCATTTATTTAAAACTCACTGATCATTTCATATTTGTTTTGGTAATGCATATTGCTGGATCTCATTAAAACCTTTTATGCCTTTTTATTTCCTTAAAATGTCACTTTCATCCCTCTGGATCCAGTCCCTTGAATTGTTTTCTATTGACAACAAACAATAATTGACTCCACTAGCACACTTGTACATAGGGATTTGTCAGTCCTGATATTGGTATCAGACGTATATAGTGGTTATTTGCTAATAATTGTAAAAAAAAAAAAAAAAAAATTATAATAAATAAAAGAAGCTCAAATACCACATGATACTACACTGTAGAGCTGCAACAACTAATCGACAATAATCGATTATGAAAATCGTTGTCAACGAATATCATTATCGATTAGTCGGTCTGCCCATGGCACGGGGGAGATTTACTCATTACGTTACTTCTGTTCCGAAAACGCGCTTTGGAGAGTAAGTACTAAAGTTGTGTCCCAAATTAAGTACTGTACACTTACACTATGCACTGTGCACTCTACCGTCTAGTGTATGCATTTTAGAAAGGTAATATCATCTCAAATATAACACTAGTGTTTTTTTTTTTTACTAACTGGAAGAATAAGCTGCTTCCATACGGACGTAGTGCGACACCGCTAGTTTTAGCCTAATACCCAGAGTCACCGACACTGACTTTCTTCACTTTACTGTTTCTGTCAGCGTTATATTTCATTCCCAACATGACCTCAGTCTCCAACAGACGGAGGAAAAATCATCACGTGACTGAGGAAGAAAGTGTGCGACCTCTAAGTCCTCTAAGGCAGGGGAACATTTTATATTAAACACCTCCGAGAAGATCAAACTTTATAAAGCGGAGTTTGTGTAGTACAAGCATGACAGTGATGCGGTCGCGAGTTGCTTAAAAGGTTTAGTTTAATTTCAATTTATTGTCATTATATGCTGTATTTGCACGCTTGCAAGTGTAACTTCTGTCGTTTATTATAACGGAAGTGATGTGTTAGTAAGGAGGCCGCGGTGATAGAGTGTAGCGCGAGTAAGATCTGTAATGTCTAATTAAAACACAATGATCAAAAGTAAACACAAGTAAAATAATATGCCTAAAGACAGCAAGTAACAGAAACCACAAGGTGCAGTGAAAGTGAGTTTTTATTATTTATTTAGGACTGTAGTTTAATTCGGTGCTTTTTGTGCATCCATAAAAAATAATGCATAAATACTATAAAATAAATGTATATATAAATATAGTTTATATTGTATATAAGTATTTATGCATTTTTTTTTATGGATGCATGCACAGAATTAAACTACGGTCCTAAATTATTAATATATATACACTGGTGTGCGTGTTGGGTTCTTTTCTGTTTTGGACAAACAGTTGTGTAAAGTTTTAGTCTGTAGTTTATATTTGTAACACTCAGTTTGTGGATTTTATTTTAAATAAACAAAAAAAGGTACTGAAAGTTTGCCCAGCCCCATCCGATTAATTGAAAAAATAATTGGCCAACTGATAGATTATGAAAATAATCGTTAATTAAAGCCCTAATAACAATATTATCCTCCCTACATGATATTGCATTGCCACGATATCCAGTGATGTTTATGGCTGATTATATTACCAGACCTGCCTTCTGTTATGCACTTTGTGTCAGAGCGCTGCAAAACCATCAGAGTACAGTTAAACAAGTTATCACTCAAAAATGAGTCCCAATAAAACAAGAGATGACCCAAGTAACGAGTGAATCTGGAATGTTTTAAACTGCAGTAGCAAACTAATATGGGGAAGCTGTGGCCCCTTCCCCAATCTCCCTTGTCTCACTTACAGACGATCATGCGAGGATCCCTTACATTCTGTCAAGGTAAATGGGAATTATTTTAAGTTCATTAATGTGGAATCAAATCTATCAGTGTATATTGTTCCCCAATTTTCTCCATAATTTAGTCTTGGACAATTCCCACCCTCCAATTAGGTCTATCCTATTACCAACCAGGGAGACTTCCTTTTAGGCATGTGAAGCCAGCTGACCTTATCTGTTTGAACTGCTCATGCAACTGTCGCTGTGAGAGTATGCTACCCCTCCCTCTCTGAGAGCATGGCCAATTTTGCTTTCTTGGATCCCGGCCATAGATGAATGTCCAGATCACTGGGATTTGAACTCACGCTCTCTGGATGATACAGAGAATGCTTTTCTGTTGCACCACTCAGAAGCCTAGCAGGGTAAGTTTGACTAACATTAGCACAGGTTTTTGATAGGTTTTCGATCTGGGCTCTGCCTGGGCCATTCCAAAACTTTGATCTTCTTCTGAAGCTATTCCTTTGTTGACTTGGATTTGTGCTTTGGGTCATTATCATGCTGTAAGGTGAAATCATTCATCTTCAGCTGTCTAACAGAGGCCTCCAGGTTTTGTGCCAAAATACGTTGGAATTTGGAGTGATTCACGATTCACTTTGTCTTGAACAGTGTTCCAGTCCCAGCTGAAGAGATGCAGCCCCAAAGCATGATGCTACCGCCACCATTCTTCATTGTGGGTATGGTATTACTTGGGTCTTGTGCCAAAAATGTCTTATGCCCAAAATGTTCTACCTCGTGACTGCTGCCATAGGTCTCTTAGCAACCTCCCTGATAAGTTTTCATCTTGTCCTTATGTCAATTTAGAAGGGATTTTTTGTTTTTGATAATGTCACAGTTGTGCCCCATTTTCTCCACTTGATGATGGCCTTCACGGTGTTCCCTGGTACATCTATTGTTTTGGAAATTCTTTTGTACCCCTCTCCTGATTGATAACGTTTGATAATGAGATCTTGTTCATGTTTTTTAAGCTCTTTGTGGACCATGGCTTCAGCAGTTGGATGAGACAAAAGTCAAGGTCAAGAAAATCCTACAGAAACAGCTGATCTTTATTTGGGGTTAATCAATATAATTTCAATGATGACAGCTGTATGACAATTATGTTTAAACAAGAGTTTGAATGTGGTTGGTTAATTCTAACACAGTCACATTCCCAGTATATTGTACCCACACTAGAGCTGCAACAACTAATCGATAAAATCGATAATAATCGATTATGAAAATCGTTGTCAATAAATCTCATTATCGATTAGTTGGTCTGCGCGCTGCACGTGGGAGATTTACTCATTACGTTACTTCTGTTCCGAAAACATGCTTCGGAGAGTAAATACTAAAGTTGTGTGCCAAATGAAGTATTACACACTTACATTATGCACTATATCCCTACAGTCTAGTGTGTGAATTTTACAAAGGTAATATCATCTCAAATGGATCACTAGTGATCACTTTTTTTTTTTACTAACCAGTAGTATAAGCTGCTTCCTAGTCGACGGTGCATGACGTCATAAGTATGCTAGCATTAGCAGACACCCAGAGTCACCGACAATAACTTTCTTCAGTTTACTGTTTATGTCAACGTTAACTTTTATTCCCAACGTGACCTCAGTCTCCATCAGACGGAGACGCAATCATCACGTGACTGAGGAAGAAAGTCCTCTAAAGCAGGGGTGCATTTTGTATTAAACACCACGGAGATCAAACAGTGCTGCACGAGCACAAACTTATGTTTATATCCAAAATGCTCCACTGTGTGTAAGGGGCAGGGGAAACTGGTGCAAGCTGC
>JANDJT010000190.1:8130210-8142947 GCA_024331685.1 Stegophilus panzeri | reverse complement strand
GTAAGCAGATAAACATTCTGTATTGATCTCAGTGACATGACATGGCCTTCTTAGGCGTTATCCTCAGATGAACAGAACAAGAACAAAATTATTACAAAGTAAAAATTTGTAATTTCCTTCACAGGACATACAGGTGCAAGATGTTGACGCTCAAACTTATCATTCCACATACTCAGTTTGAGGATTGGTTTGTGACAATAGATCTAAAAGAAGCCACGTATTCCATTGCCCAGTCACAGGAAGTTCCTGAGGTTCGGTTTTGGAGGCAACGCGTATCAATATCAGGTCTTCCTTTCGCTAGCTGTATCCCCTCACAACTTCATGAATTGCATGGGTGCTGTGCTGACTCCTTTGCGACTCCTGAGCATCCGTGTGCTAAACTGCCTGGACGACTGGTTAATTCTAGCACGGTCCAGGAAATTGGCAATTCAACATCAAGATGTTGTTCTCGACCCATGTGAGGAACTTGGGGCTCAGGTTGTTATCTAGGGGTTGTAGGGGATTCAAATACGATGAGGGCGTGTCTATTTCTAGCAGGCCTAGGGCAATCCTATCAACATTGAGCAAGATAAACTTAGGTCTGGGCATCTCCTCCAGTCTCTACGGAGACTGTTGGAGCTTATGGCAGCAGTAGCCAACGTCATACCATTGGGCTCATTGCACATGCGACCGTTCAGTGGTGGCTGAATGTCGGGGGTTTCGTCCTCAGAGAAAACCCCTGAGAGTAATCAGTGTCATTCGGCGATGCCTACGTGCTCTGAGAACTTGGAGGTGTCCCCGGTTTCTAGCCCTCATCTAGTGTGGCATATAAATCACCTAGAAGTGTGGGCCGTACTCCTTGCACTGAAATTCTTTTCCTCAGTTGAGAGCTCACCATGTGTTAGTTATGACAGAAAATACAGCGGTGGTCTCATATATCAACCACCAGGGAGGATTACGTTCTCACCCCTTGTTCAGGCAGGCTCAACTACTTCTTCTCCGACCCAGGGGAAGTTTTTTTTTTAGTTAGTCCAGTGTACATTCTGGACAACGGGAATGTGGGGGAAGACATCCTTTTGAGGCAGGGGCTGAGGCTTGGGGATTGGAGGCTCCATCCACCAGTGGGTGAGTCCATATGGCGGAGGTTCGGCCAAGCGGAAGCGGACGTGTTCGCCTCTGGGGAGACAAGATGCTGCCTGCTGTGGTTCGCCCTCACTCCTCCCACACCAAAGAAAAAAAAGGCCAGGGCTGGTCGCCATGGTACACACGTGGCCGAGGCCATGTCTGTACGCCTTTCTCCTGATTACTCTGCTCCCATAGGCTGTAGCGAGAGTTTGCCAAGATCGTGCTACATCTCCTGCTAGTAACACTGGATTGGCCAGCTTGAATTTGGTTCTCAGAGATATCATCTCAAATGGATGGCACTCCCTGGGGGATTCCTGTTCGCAGGGATCTATTGTCTCAAGCCAGAGGGTTTAAATTATTACCCTCGGCCGGAACTATGGAAATTGTGAGTCTAGCCCCTGAGGGGAGCAGCTCATAGATTTCGGTCTCTCAACCGAGGTTGTAGAGACCGTGATAAACGCTAAACTGCACAATGGCTACAGTCCTGGAGTTCTTACAGGAACGTTTCTCAGCAAGGTTGCCTCCATTTTGGCCAGCCACACCCCTATTGATGGAGCCTCTGTGGTAGGACATACCCTCAGTATGACGGAGTGTGTATACTCGTTCCCACAGCGTAATGTTGAGTTCCCTATGAAAGCATGTAACCCTGATAATTGAGAAAGGGAATGAGACATTGTGTAGCTTTGTCATATTGGGGTATGCCTGTAAATTGCATCTGCTCTTCAGACAAAGAGAAGCTGATGACGTGGTTTACAGGTGGCGTTTTATAGTCACGCAACGCCCGAAATGCCACACCACCTGACCACAGCAGGTCTATAAATAGGCCTGATTTTACACAGACTTCAGATACCGGTTGTGCGCGAGGGCGCTTCCCACAGCGTGAAACTCTCACAATGTCTTGTTCCCTTCTCAGGAACAGGCTTACGTGCGTAACCCAGATGTTTCTGTCTATTTCAGTTCATAACTTACTGAAATATTATTGTAGAAACATGAGAAAAAAATAACTAAAAACTTAGTGTAACACTTTCCCAGATTCGGGTGGGAAATGAGGAAGCTTGGAACAACTCAAAAGGAGCTATTTTCTTTATCTTTCACTTTCACTTTTCAGCGGTTTAATTCTCGCCTTGGCTCACTGCAACACAGAACATTAATTAGTATAATTCCTTGCATTTGTTCAGTCCTTACCACTCTCCTTCTCCGGCTCTGCCCTCCATTCACAAACCGGTGCTCGAGCACGCCCAAGCTTCCACAGTTAGTCTTTTTAAATTTGAGTTAACTCTTTATTTCCAATCAAAACATCATCTCAAGTTGCTGGATGCGGGACAAAGGACTAAAATGCTGTGAATTACAACAAAAAGCGGGATCTATGGTCACACTACATGACACCCAGATGTGCTTGTTAAGCATTCTATTCTAAGGGCATGGCATTAATATGCATCCACTTTTCTGGGAAGGCTTTACACTAGATTTTTGAATGTGGCAGTGGGATTTGTGCTCATTCAGTCACTAGAACATTAGCGAGGTGAGGCACTGATGTCCGGAGAGGAGACCGGGTACATACGGTGTCCTACTTTATCCCAAAGGTGTTCAGTGTTCAAGGTCAGGGTTCTGTGCAGGCCACTTAAGTGCTTCAAAACCAACATCTTTATGGTCCTTGCTTTGTACACAAGGGCATTGTCATGCTGGAACAGGTTTGGGCCCCTTAGTTCCAGTGAAAGGAAATTATAATGCTACAGCATACGAAGGCATTCTTGACAATCATGTGCCTCCAACTTTGTGGCAAAAGTTTAGGGAAGGCCCACATATATATGGCCAACACATATCCAATACTGTGCAAAAGTTTGAGGCACATGCAAAGAAATGCTGTAGAGCAAAGATGCCTTCAAAATAATGAAATTGAATGTTTCTACTTTTAAAAAAAAAATACAGCTAAGAGCAGTAAACAGTAGTAAGTGAAACAAAGTCAATATTTGGTGTGATATAAAAATAGTAGTCTCCGGTACAATTTGTGCAGTTTTATGCGGAAATTAGCTGGTAAGTTTTGTTGCGCATCTTGCAGCATCGAGCATCATTGAGCATCTTCGTTGTTTTTTTTTTGTCTGAAAAGTGGTCTCTTATGTAATATGCTGCTTTCTTTAATGACATACAAACATTTTTCTGTAACATTTAATTTTGTGCTAGAAAACTAATGTTTGGGAATCTATAATGTTTTTTGTACTGACTTGATAATGTAGAAGTCATAAAACAAAAAAATTCTGCCTAAAACTTTTGCCCAATACTGTACATACTTTTGGCCCTATAGTGTGTGTAGAGTAAGCCTAGAGTATGTTGTCATGCAAATGAACAGACAACACAAAATGACACATCTGGATGTATTTCACAATTAATGATGGCAATAAAAGCAAAGCAGACTGCAAATTGTGCTTTGTGAAAATATCACGGCATGTCTACAGCATCTTCCTGTAATACATGTAACCTGATAAAATATCTTATGTCATTCAAGCAGTATCTTTTAATATGGAGCATGAAGGTGCACATCTAAGCACACAAAGCAGTATCAGTGAGGGAACGATATTTCTGAAGCATGGAGCAGTGAAGTGAGCATACATGCCAAGGTGTTTTGCGTAAGAGCACTTCAATGTTGCAAGCACTGAGACACATACATCGCTTGCATGTCAAGTTGCCTTGCACGCATTTTTAATGATCTCCCTTCGCTGTGATACTGCTCGGTTCAGTCAGTTTTGCCACCCTTGTTCTCTGTATTAAACATAGAGTTTAAATGACATAACATCTTAAACGTAAAACTCAACATGTGGAGTTCATTTCTAGCAGCACATGGCAGCAAAGAAAGTAAGCACAGCTAAACTTTCATGACACCTCCTGATTGATTAGTACTGATTGATCAGGTCGGTTACTCATTTTGATATCAGTATTGACGAGTACCACAAACATGTACATGGTCTGCAAAAAAAAATGGCATTGATGCATCCCTACTTATAATGGTTAGTTATTTATATAAATTATTATTTTTTATTTAATGAGAAGAAGACCAGAACGAGATTAATATTGTCTCCCACCTTTTGTATTTCTCTTCTTTCATCTGTAAACAGGACTGATATGTAGCAGTCAGTTTTTAGTTATCGATGACGGTTTCATTTTAATGAGAATCAGCCTGGAACAAAACATTCTTCCTTTTATTCATCTTTTAGATGTAAGCTGAAATAACGTGCGCCAACAGCATGGGGCTGGACTTTGATGTGAAAACATTCTGCCACAACTTGCGTGCCACCAAGCCACCGTACGAATGCCCGGTTGAGACCTGCCGTAAGGTCTATAAGAGCTACAGTGGTATCGAGTACCACCTGTACCACTATGACCATGACAACCCACCTTCTGCTCAAGGAACGCCACAGAAGAAGCGCAAAGGTCGCCCAGCTCGTTCCTCGCTACCCACTTCAGGAGATGGCTCTGAACTTGGTAACGCCCACACTATGCCTGGGCACGGTGGAATGCCGGGTAGCCCAGCAGATAACTCTGACCACTCACATTCCCCTGGGAGAGACACGATGACCTACGCTCAGGCTCAGCGCATGGTGGAGCTGGAGATCCACGGCAAAGTGCACCGACTCAGCATCTTTGAGGACCTCGATGTGGTGTCTGAGGAGGACAGTGAGGCTGATGATGGGGTAGGCGGGTCCACAACATGCAATGGTGAGAATGGTGTCAGTGAAGGTGGGACCAATGGAAAGGACAGACCAGACACCCCTGCTGCAGCCAATGGGGGTAAAGGAGCGGGGGCAACACCCAAAGCGGGTAAGCACAAGAGTAAAGAAAAGAAGAAGGATGGCATGCATCATCATGGAAATCCACCAGGGCCAGCTGTAAAGTTGCCTGAGGCTGTGTTTCGAGAGCTGGATCAAGATAGGCCTGATGCACCACCAAGACCATCATCTTATTACAGGTAAACTTGTTCGATCTTGTTTCCACTGTCAGAAAGCTGATGCTGTTTCAGAGAGCCAGTTAACACCTTTAATAAACATGTGCTTATACTGATTCAAGAGCTAAATGTATCAAATTGTCCAGATATAAGAAAATAATGGATGAAGCAGAGTTAATGAAAATCATGACACAAAGCAGTAGGCCTGTGTTTCTGTAGATTTCTGAATTCAAAGTCCTCTGGCCTATATCATGGCCATGTAACTGTGCTTGACACAAAAAGTTGGCTGGTATCGGTGCTAGCCCTCAGCCTCCCCATTTTGTAGATGTTTTATGATCGGGAAGAGCTGGCTGGTGGGTGGGAATTGTTAAATTGACAAAATTGGGGCGAAAGGTGGGGGGAAATGCACATAAAGAAACGGTGAACTCATTGCTTCAACTTAACAGAAATTATACTAATTACGCTATGTTGTGAGAGGGAAGACTATAAAGTTACTTTCATGCCCTTTCAACCTAAAAGTAATTCTTTCAGCAAAACATTGAGCAGCTTGGTGGTACTGCTCATAGTTCCTCACAGCTCCAGGGTTGCCGTCTCAGGTTACTGCCTGTGTAGAATTTTGCATGTTCTCCCTTTGTCAATGTTAGTTTGCTCCAGTTTCCTGCCCCCTCCCAAAATGCAGGTAGGTGAATTGGCTACATTAAATTCGCCCTTACATGTGAATGAGTGTGTAAATGTCTGTATGCATGGGGCCCTGTGCAGTGTCATCCCATTCATGGTTCCTGACTAGCGCACAATGTTCCTGGGATAGGCTCCGGACCCAGTGCGATGAATGAATGATATCTACATTCAGCATTTCCACTGAGGTTGAAATTTGATAGTGAAATAGACAAGGCATGTTTTTATGTTGGCAAGCAAGTCGGCGATATCAGCATCAGGACAGAGAAAGGAGTGTCATTGCAGATCAGGTCTGATGTGGTGTGGATGACTGGATTCCTGCTGCTTCCCATCGCTCACACATTTGGTAATCTACCGATTAACAGTGATGTTAAAATCCTTGTCAATCTTTTGTCTTATTTTCCACAAGGGGAGCAAAAGCAATCTAGCTTAAACTGTTTAGGAGCACTGCTTTATACTTTGATTTCTATTGATTAAGTTTTTGCCAGAAGCTGCTTCAGAAGTTCTGATATAAACACTTGTATATTCTTATACAGTGCTGTGAAAAAGTATTTTCCCCCGTCCTGATTTCTTCTGTTTTTGTGTATATCTCATGCAAAAAAATTTCAGAAATTAAAACAAAATCTAAGATCAAACAAAGGCAATCTGAGTAAACACAAAATACAGTTTTTAAATGATAATTTTATTTATTAAAACAAAAAAAGTTGTCCAATACCAACTGGGCTTGTGTGAAAATGTATTTGCCCCCGTAGTTCCCCGTAATTCCCCAAATCTACGAAACTGCATTCATAATGGGGTTCAGCTGGACTAGACGCAACCAGGCCTGATTACTGCAAACCCTGTTCAATCAAATCAACACTTAAATAGAACTTTTTCAACAGCATAAAGTTGGTTAAAAGGTCTTACCCAGTAACACACTATGAAGAGTTACAAGCTATTTCAAAGGCTCTAGGACTCTAAAGGATCACAGCAAGAGCCATTATCTCCAAATGGAAAAATTTGGCAAGTAGTGAACCTTCCCAGAAGTGGTCGACCTTCCACAATTCCTCCAAGAGCACCGCAACTACTCATCCAGCAAGGCACAAAAGAGCCAAATACAACTTTAAAGGACACACAGGCCACTCTTGCATCAATAAAGGTCACTGTTCATGACTCCACTATCAGAAAGACACTGGGCAAACACACCTTGATGATCCACAAACCTTTTGGGAGAATGTTCTGTGGATTGATGAGTCCAAAGTGGAACTGTTTGGAAGACAGGGGTCCCGTTACATCTGGTGTAAACCAAACACAGAATTCCACAAAAAGATCATCGTACCTACGGTCAAGCATGGTGGTGGAAGTATGATGCTTTGGTGCTTCAGGGCCTGGTCAACTTGCAGTCATTGAGGGAAACACAAATTCTGCTCTTCAGTAGAAAATCCTAAATGCGAATGTCCGGTCTTCAGTCCATAAGTTGAAACGGAAGCCCAACTGGATTATGCAGCAAGACAATGATCCAAAGCATAGAAGTAAGTCCTGGTCCTAGAAGTAAGTGAGAGACTGATCTCCAGTCTCTCAGAAGTGTTTGGTTACAGTTACTGCTTCTGAAGTTGGCATAACCAGATTTTAAGTTTGAGGGGGCAATTAGTTTTTACATGAGTGTTGGATAACTTTTTTTTTTTTCTTCAGTAAAATTTTTTTAAAAAAAGCAAAACTGTATTGTGTGTTTGCCTTTGTTTTATGTTGTGTTTTGTTTGAAGCTCTAAAACTATTTAGTATGAGATATACACAATAAAAGAAGAAATCAAGATGGGGCAAATACTTTTTACAGCACTGTATATAATTATAATTATATATCCTGATATAATGCACACCTGCCAGCCAGACAGAAACAGTATTTTTTGTGGCAATAATATAATTGTCCTAAATGTGTGGTGGCTGCCAGGAAATTTAGTTGTTATTAGCACTACAGCGGCTATTTATTTAGTTACAATTCCTGATAAGGCAACTGTTTCATCCATAGATCAATCATATTAATTAATGATTGTATTATATGATATTGTATTAAAAATCTTTAAAACCCTCCTTTTTTTATTAGGTTGTAAATGGTCGAGTCATGTTGTGGTGGCTTTTCTCCCTCTCACAGGTACATAGATAAATCTGTGGAGGAGCTGGACGAGGAGGTGGAGTATGACATTGATGAGGAAGACTACATCTGGCTGGACATTATGAATGACAAACGGCGTAGTGATGGAGTGACTCCGATCCCTCAGGAGGTGTTTGAATACCTGATGGATCGGTTGGAAAAGGAGTCCTACTTTGAGAGCCACAACAAGGTTTGACAGCCTTTTTGTATGATTGTTTTGCCATATGTACACACAGGCAGATAAGTGATGGCAACTGAAGCCACCAATATATTTGATGTGAGCCAAGAAAATTAAGTTAGGCCTACATTTTGGAAAACACATTTTCTACTTTAAAAATGTCTGATTGGACATTTAGACTTAAACAGAACATAAAAGTTTGTAGCGCTGACTCCAAGAGCCAATTCTTCTTGATTGCTTAAACAATTAATAGCTCTGACTGTCTGCTCTTGGTCTGAGCCCTGGTTTTCACCTGTGAAGACTACATTTTTTTTGTTCAAAAGGATAAACCAAGATGAAGATCAGAGAGTTATCTATGGGAGAAAAAGGGAAAATCAATCAGAGCCATTGCACAAACTTTGTGAGCACTGTGAAGAAAAACCCCAAACCACCCTCCAAAACAATCACCAACAACTTCCACAGGGCAGGGGTGACGGTATCACAATCCACCGTTCAAGAAAATTTCAAGTGCAGAAACATAGAGACCATACCACAACATGCAAACCACTCATCTGCAGTAAGAATCGGAAAGAAATACAGAGATGAGGCACAAAAGTTCTGGAATGAAGATTAACCTCTGCCAAAGTATGGAGAAGAAAAAGGATCCGCTCATGATCCAAAACATATGAGCTCATCTGTGAAACATGGTGGAGGTAGTGTCATGGCTTGGGCTTGCATGGCTGCTTCTGGAACAGGTTCATTAATTTTTATTGATGATGTAACTCATGATGGTAGCAGCAGAATTAATTCAGAAGTTTACAGGAACATTTTGTCTGCCAATTTACAGAGATGCGCATCCAAGCTAATTGGGAGGAACTTCATACAGCAAGGCAGTGACCCAAAACACTCTGCCAACTCAACAAAGGTCTTTATCAGGGGGAAAAGTGGAAGGTTTTAGACTGACCAAGTCAATCACCAGACCTTAACTCAATAGAGCATGCATTTCACCCCCTGAAGACTGATGGGAAAAACACCCCAAAACAAACAACAACTGAAAGAAGCTATGGTATAAGTCTGGAAAAGGAACACAAAAGAAGATTGCAACAGTTTGGGGATGTCAGTGGTTCACCAACTTGATGCAGTTATTGCACAAGGGATATGCAACCAAATATTAATCAGTTATTTGCTTTCATTTACTTGAAGACTAACTAAAATTAGCTCACCAAAAAATTGGGAGGTTTGCCATCAAATGTGCCATGCTCCAAGTTGTTTAACACGTCTGGATGTAAATATCAAGAAATGAAAGCTGAAATTCAGGTCTGTCGTCTCATATTCATCTTTTGATCTCAAACCTAAATGTCATTAGTGTATAGTATGTAGAAATGGCCTTATATTATAATATTGGCAATCATTCTAACTAGAGATGCACCGATACTAAATTTCTCAGTCGATACCGATAACCAATTATTCAGAGTGATATCGGCTGATACTGATAACCGATAACCGATAGTTCTGCCTTTTATGCCTTCTTTTAAATTAATCATAATAAATTCCACAATTCTGAAAAAAATGCAAATAAAAACTTTATTCTCTCCATTTCAACAAGTTGTTTCAGAGAAACTGGTCTCATAAACAGAAAACACATTACTCTAATTAACATTAACACATGAACTAAATTCTGAAGATTAAAGTAAGATTTCTTAACTTATTGAATGTTATTCATTCATATTAACAGAATTAATTGACTGAATTCTAAAACACCTCCTGTTAGACTTCACATTCACTCACCACAAACAAAAGCATTTCTACTTCATCACTGACATCAAACTGGTGATATATAATATCAACTTTTTTATATATATTAACTCATTAATATTAACTTGATATGAAATATACGACTGTACAAATATGTTTTTCTGTGCAAAATATACTTTTTTCCCCCAATCATTTTCATTTAAATCTTTCAATGGTGTACTGGCGCTTTAATTCGGCTAATTAAAATTAGACTCAACGCTGAAACTCCCGCTTAACTGCTGCAGTGTCCGGAGTAAAATTTTGGTGGTGCGGAGATTAGAGATTACAAACTGCAGTTTTGTCATCATTCCAGACAAGAGACACCTTCTTTACACACAGCACGAAATCGATGTGTTTTCCCGCCCTCTTTTGATTGCCAGGATACAATCGGCGCTGATCATGGGATGTTTTTAAATTTTTAAAATCGAAATGACAAAGCATTCGAATTAGAGATGCACCGATGTATCGGCCAATAAAGGCAATTTTTCACATTATTGGCTGATACATCGGTGCATCTCTAATTCTAGCGCTTTTGTCATTTCGATTTACACGGTGACTTGTACGGTAGATGCTCCAAATGAAAGGATTTTGTGTATTCATGTAGTCGTGTAATTGTTTGTGTGTAATTTATATGGTTATGTTATCTGTGTGAAGTCTATTTATTTATTTATTTACTTACTTACTTATTTACTTGTTTATTTATTTAGCATTTTTGGAAAGATTCTCCAGTGTCAGCTCTTTGTAACAATCAGAGGTAAAGCTGTAACTGTTTAAGTTTAACCCAACACAGGACGGTCTTCAGGACACAGGGCTGAAGGTGCCTTTTATTTGTCTTATTAACTTCGAGAGCCTGTTGAGGGAATGACAGTTTATAGATGCTAGAACGAGAGCAATGACAGGAATTAACAGTTCTCAACATTCCACGAAACCATGTAAATCCACTATAAATGACTAATCATTCTTTAATAATTGGAAATTTGTTACTGTTGGCAAATTGATGTGGTATAAGTGGAATAACAATGTGCTGTTATTGAAAAATAATCATAGTGTAAGTACAATTTCTTAACCTTTCAGTCCCTCTCTCTCTCTCTCTCTCTCTCTCTCTCTCTCTCTCTCTCTGCTCTCTCCTATCACCTTCTTCGGATCAGGGCGAGCCGAATGCACTGATTGACGAGGATGCTGTGTGCTGCATTTGCAATGACGGCGAATGCCAGAACAGCAACGTTATCCTGTTCTGCGACATGTGTAACCTGGCCGTGCACCAGGAGTGCTACGGCGTGCCTTACATCCCAGAGGGCCAGTGGCTTTGCCGTCGCTGCCTGCAGTCACCCTCACGTGCCGTCGACTGTGCTCTATGCCCTAACAAGGGTGGAGCCTTCAAGCAGACTGATGATGCTCGCTGGGCACACGTCGTGTGTGCATTGTGGATACCCGAGGTGAGTGTGTGGTGTGTAGGCATACTCCAGCTCATGTGTTTAGCTAAGTGGAATAGTGATGCACTTTTGATTATGAAAACGTCGGACTGACACATTTTTGTTGCATCGCCTACTCTTTGTAACGCTGTCGAAAAGCATGCAGCAGTGCACAGTTTGCCGGTGTGCAAAATGTGTCAGTCTGAGGAAGCTGGCAACTAAGATATATGATGAATTGAATGCATTATACCCCCACTTCCTGTCTTGCATGAACATGCTGTGCAATGATTACCATTTTTGTCTTTGAATATAAATTCACTTTACTGGTGGTCAGGAAATATGTTAATTTACAAAGATTAATACAAAGTTTGACCAGACTGCTTAGAAGCAGTTAGCCTTTTCAAAATGACTGTCACACTCGATAGCATAGTTCACAGTATTGCTTAAATATTTGGTTTGGTAAATTCATTAAAAACAATTAACTATACAGAATAATGGGTTTACTTATCTGCCATTCTTATATACATTATGGCCTGTTGCATGATATTTTGCATGCCAAGCCAGCACAACAAAAACGCTGGGTGTTTTATAGTATGCAATATTTTTTGCAATTACAGTAAGATGAAGAAGCACAGTTATCCTGTTGTAGTGACAGTCAGACATCTCTGTTTTGGCAAATTTGAACCATTTCCCATCTGTCGGTTCTTCCTGCAGGTGTGCTTTGCCAACACGGTCTTCCTGGAGCCGATCGACAGCATCGAACACATCCCGGCGGCGCGCTGGAAGCTGACATGCTACATATGTAAGCAGCGAGGCGCTGGCGCATGTATCCAGTGTCACAAGGCCAACTGTTACACGGCTTTCCATGTGACGTGTGCACAGCAAGCCGGGCTCTACATGAAGATGGAGCCTGTGCGCGAGACTGGCGCCAACGGCACCTCGTTCAGTGTGCGCAAGACGGCTTACTGTGACGTCCACACTCCACCCGGCACAGCCCGTCCGCTGGGGGGTGGAACTGGGAGTGGCTCCTCTCTCAGTGAGGCAGAGGATGAAGACGAGGAGGACGGTGGTGGAGTCGGAGAGGAGCGGGCCAAAAGGGCAAAGGCTAAATCGAGGCGGAAGCTAAAGAGGGCAAGGAAGATCCTAGCAGAGAAGAGGGCGGCTGCGCCTGTGGTGTCTGTGCCATGCATACCACCACACAGGTGTGCTTAATGTTTGTGTGATTCAGTATATACAATGTATGTATACACAGTGTACAATGTGCTGTCATTGCTTCAAAAATGGCATTCCAGTTTTTTTCTTGAAGAGGTATAGAGGTTGACCGATAGTGGATTTTACCGATATTGGTTAAAAAAAAAAAAAAAAAAGCTGGGCAGTATCTGCCGACAACCAATTAATCAACAGCTTTTAAAACCGATACTGAATGAAAACATAACGCGCAAAATGAAATATTGTTGACCTTTATTACAAAAATAAACAGTACTGACTGCACCATGAAAATGTACTGTTATTTTTTTTTATGGAATATAT
>JANDJT010000190.1:8116559-8130182 GCA_024331685.1 Stegophilus panzeri | reverse complement strand
AAGATATACATCCAAACTGAACCAAAAAGTAACACTCCAAATAAAAATAAAGACATCCAAAATGAATCAAAAAACGCTTAAACAAATAGCACAGCAAAATTTGTCAGAGGTAGTTTTTATTTTGCCTCTAGAGACCGCTCTCGTACTGTATAATGACGGCGGACAACGGATGCAACCGGGAAAAGTTATCTGTGTGGATTGCTGCCAATAACTTATGTTCCAGCAAATGGTTATCAGTGCCAATTAATCAGCAAACAGATCAATCGGCCGACCTCTGGTTTAGTATACCGCAGGCAGAGCATTTTCAGTAGTGCTGCTTATGTATTTCTATCAGATAAACCAAGTAGGGAGGAATGTTTGCTTTGTAACAAACAAAAAAGTAAATTATAATCATAAACTTTAATGTTTAAGATTCATTTTTATTTTTTGTTACCATTATATCAGTTCAGCATTTCTTAAGAGATTCAAGACCTACAAACAATAAAAAACTTAAAACCAACTTAGCTTTAGCTTGTCTTCATGCAGGTATTTCGTTGTTGTGGGGTTTGGTTTTTTTTAAGCCTTTTGAAACACAGAGTTAGGCCAAACCTCAAATAGCTTCCTATTTAATAGGAACACTAAATATGGGATAAAATAATAGAAAATGCACAGAAAAAGACTGTCTCTAATGAAAGCTTGTAAGGTCACTTCTAGGAAGCATTTTTGTTGTCACTGCATAACTAATTCACCTGTTGCTGATTTTCCAAAGTTCCATTTTTTTTGTTCCTCTGCATTGTTCTTTATCTTTCCTCATCCTCCACTCTCTCCCTCATTCCATCTCTGTAGGCTAAGCAAGATCACGTCCAATCTGACAGTACCCAGGAAGAGTCAGTTCATGCAGAGGCTACATGCCTATTGGACCCTAAAGAGACAGAGTCGCAACGGCGTCCCTCTGCTGCGGCGCCTCCAGACACACCTACAGTCCCAACGCAATGTCGAGCCTGTTCCTTCTATAACCACGGTTTGTATACACACACACTTATACAAGCCTAAAACTGTTCGTACTGTGATAATAGTCAGTAGAGAAATGCAAAAGCGTGCCATACATTTGCAGGTCTTTTCATTCCGACGAGCTGTGCTATTTCCAAGCTACCTGTTCAGTCCGTTGATAGTTTAAGGTTGGACTACAGCAACTCACTGCTGTCAGTTTGTTCATCACCCATTGCTGCATTTCCCTCCACTGGTTTCCTGTATCTTGTTTACAACACTGATGCATGCTTACAAAGCCAAAAACAGTCCCTGTCTAGCTGAAGACAGTTATCAAACCCCGTTCGGTGCCAATCACTGGCTCGATTTAACAAGCCATCCCTCAAGACACAAGGAAGTCATGCATCAAGCAAGCTTTTCTATCCTGGCACCCAGGCAGTGAAATGACTGAAGAACTACTTCTTCAATAAACACTCAAACGAGTACTAAATTTAGGGAGGGAACCTTTAACCCGAACTCCTCTTTAGCATGGTTGTAACCTAAAGGGGTCATAATATAAACGTTCATTATTTTGTTTATTGGGGGAAATAGAATAGGTTAGCATGTTCAAAAAAGGCATTGTTTGTCACATACTGTACATTATTGCAGTACCTCTATTCCCAGGCTGCCTGAAACGCACCGATTTCTCCAAAGCCGCTCCTTCCGAAAAGTCCAGAGTGCTCTGATTGGCCAGCTGACCCGTTGCGTTGCGATTGGCCAAAAACCTCAAGCGTGAGTCGGAAATGTAATGCCCCTTGGGTTAGCTTCAGCCTCCATGGCTTCTAAAGCAATTCTAAGCTCCTAAGCAACATGTCGTCGGTTTTACCTTATCAGTTCGAGCCCGAGTCAGATTCAGAAAATGCGGATGGTCAAGCGGAACCAACTTTACAAATACGACTTGAGCAGAACATTTCACAGTGGTAAGTTTTTAAAAAAAAAAAAAATTCTTTTGTAACTCTCACCTTTCAGATACGATGTAAATTCCGACGCCCCACCGTCGGGCATAACTATTGTGTGCTTGTGTGTGCTTGTGTGTGTACATGGGTACTCATGTGATATATCTTAGGAAAGCTAAGATTCTTGTGGTTCGATTGATATAAACCATTTCAAGATACAATCACAACAGCAGCTACAATCAACGTTTCTGTCAGACCACCAACATACAAACAAACACTTACAATACTGAGGCAACTTAGCAAACTTTAGCTAGCACGTTAGCAGAGGTCTACAACTGATCCACAACACAAAACTCTGCATTTGAACAGTCAGTAGCAGATACTTCATATTTACAGGTTCTGAATCAGAAGCGCAAGATTGTCCGAGCAAAGTGGGAATTGCCCCACTTTTCAGGAGTAGACTTTGTGTGTAGCCTGTGTTCTCCCAGGTTCAAGAAGCTGTCCTCTGTAAAATGTGTTGTGCACAAGTAAACGTATGGGTTGTACTGCTCAGGAACAGCGTTATAAATAAACAGTAACCACTGATTTGCTAATTTCGTCCGTTTTCGGCAGGCTAAACAAAGGGGTTTTGCTTTTGCACCGAAACACACAGCGTCTCCGCAAAATGGCGATTATGCTGATAGTGCATGCTGTGACGTAGACGTGTTACGGAAGTAATATCTGGAAAATAAATCCCTTTGTGGGAGACTGAGCTTTGTGACTTTGCAGATCTTATACATGCACAAACAGATACATTACACCCAAACAAAAGGAAAACATTAAAAATCATCATATGACTCCTTTAATGGTATTGTTAGATGCTGACCTATTTTTTCTAACGTGAAGATAAGGGGTTTTTGTGTTGTTGTTTTTTTAAATGAGAAGACAATGTACTGGATAAGGATGCATGCTAAATGCAGTAAATGTAAACTGTAAGCAAACATAAGCTCTACGTAAGTCACTCCAGTGATAAGTCACTGAAAACCTTTACTTTAAAAGAAGTATGAATCAACCGAATGTTTACTTGTGTGTTGTGTTGAAACCTGCATGTGGTGCAGAAAGATGGCGAGGAGAAGCATACAGCGCTGAAAGAACAGCTAAAAGCATGGCAGAGACTCAGGCATGACCTGGAAAGAGCCAGACTTCTGGTGGAGCTCATCCGCAAGCGAGAGAAACTCAAGAGGGAGGCGGTGAGAGACCGTTTCTAAAATCCTGCAGTTAGCTTTTGTGATTCTGAATTTTTGTATGTAAAAAAAAAACAAACAAAAAAAAAACACCATTTTGTACTTTTTGTAGCTGAAGATTCAGCAGTTAGCCTTGGAGATGCAACTTACTCCATTCCTGGCATTGTTGAGGAGTACACTGGAACAGCTGCAAGAGCGAGACACCAGCAATTTCTTCACTGAGCCTGTGCCACTGAATGAGGTACACACATACAAAAATGTTACTAGTCAGCTTAACTTGATTATTTTTACTGTTTCATCTTTAGGAATAGACATAAAGGATTTTATTATTCACCTTCATAAGGCCAGACATCCTGCCAGTAGGGAGTGTATACAGTCTTGAAAAAATATTAAGTACACCCCATGGAATTTATTTTTTATTACATATTTGGACTAGCAAACATTTGATCCTCTTTGAAACAGTGCCTATTAATAAATGATACACTACATCAAACAACACAAAGTTTTGTAATAATTCTCACAATTTAAATGAACTAATTCCATAAAATTCAAGTCAGGTGTTCAAGATTGGGTGCCAGTAATTAGAACCTGCTTAGGGAGTGCAGGTGGAACCTGTCTTATTTATATTCCTCTCATATCTAGTGTCTGGTGTTCCCTTTGTAATTGAGGTGTGTGATGTCATCATGCCAAGATCTAAAGAGTTCTGTAAGAACTTCAGGAAAAGTTGTGGATGCCTATGAGTCTGACAAGGAATTTAAAAAGATCTCCAAATTATTTGAAATATATCATTCCACTGTAAGATAAATAATCTACAAATGGCGCAGATTTCAAACAACAATTTGTCCAGGACTGGCCGTCCCAGCAAATTCAGCCAAAGAGCAGACCGTCTGATGCAAAAAGAAGTCTCCAAGAACCCCAAAATTTAATCACAGGATCTGCTAGTAAGGCTTGCAACTGTTGGTGTCAAAGTGCATGCTTCTACAATCAGAAAGAGATTGCACAAATTTGACCTACATCGGAGGTGTGCCAGGAAAACGCCTTTGCAAGACTACAGTTTCCGATGAGCATGTAGGCAAAGACCGGGCCTTTTGGAATAATGTGCTCTGGACAGATGAATCAAAGATAGACTTGTTTGGCCACAGTAACAGAAGACATGTTTGGCGCAGACCAAAGACAGCTTTTCAGAAGAAGCACCTCATACCAACTGTGAAGCACAGTTGGTGTTGCTTCACTTCCTCAGGGGCTGGACATCTTGCATTCACTGATTCAACTATGAATTTCAAAGAGTGCTTGAACATAATGTGAGGTCATCTGTCCAAAAGTTGAAGTTGAACCGATAGTGGACCTTTCCAAAGGATAATGATTGTAAGCACACTAACAAATCCACCAAGGAATGGCTCAAAAAGAAGAAATGGAGGGTTATGGAATGGCCTAGACAAAGCCCGGATTTGAATCCCATTGAAATGTTGTAGAGGGATTTGAAACGAGCAGTACATGCAAGAAAACCCTCAAACTGAAACTGAAAGAATATTGCATGGAAGAGTGGTCAAAAATTATAGCAAGCCTGGTGGACAATTATGCAAAAGCCTACAAGAAGTTATTTCTGCTAAAGGGGGCAATACTAGCTTCTGAGGCCAAGAGTGTACTTACTTTTTTCACAGAGGAATGTCACATTTGTTGATATTTCTGTTGAATAAATGATTGAAAATGCTCCTTGTAGTTTTGTTCAAGTATATATCAACCTCATTAGTAGGCACTGTTTCAAACATGATCAAATGTTTGCTTGTCCAAATATGTCAAAAAAAGCGATGAACAATTTCCATGGGGTGTACTTATTTTTTCATTTGGCTGTATATATATTTTTTTACTGATTTTTATTTGGATGTAGAGTATAACTAATACCAGGATAATAATTTCAATTATCAAATACTGGTGCCTCAAATATTCCAATAACTGTGACCACCATATATTTAGAATATAGTCTTTTAATGGACAGAAAGAATGTGGTCTTATGGGTTGTGTAATGATAAAGTCTGCCTGCAGCTTACTAAATTCAATGCCTTAATTCTGAGTGTACACAATAGGAGTGTGATCATTTACCAGTATTTTTTAGAACAACAGGTTCACAACAAGTCCATTAAAAAAATATTCTAGCATTTTCCTCTCAGCAAATAATTGAATAGCTGCTAAAAGCAAAAGGTTGTACGCAGATACCAGGATGGAACAAAACAGTGAAAATGGATGTACAGTTATTTGTAATGTTCCACCTTTTTGTTTGCGCATGCTGTGTATCTGACACATAAATTCACATGTATACAAATGTGTGTGTGTGTGTGTGTCTCAGGTCCCTGACTACCTGGATCACATTGAGCGGCCCATGGATTTCCAGACCATGTGGACGAGTCTAGAGTCTCATCACTATCTTAGCTTCGATACGTTCGAGGCCGACTTCCTGCTTATCGTCAACAACTGCCTCAAATACAATGCCAAGGACACTGTGTTCTATCGGGCAGCGTTGAGGCTGCGGGAGGCAGGCAGTGGCATCCTGCGACAGGCTCGGAGACAGGCCGAGCGAGTTGGCTATGACTTTGACACAGGCATGCACCTGCACCGAGAGCCCAGCCCCGAATCCCCACGTGAGCGGGAGAGAGAGAGGGAGAGAGAAAGAGAAAGGCAGCGGGAGAAGGAGAGAGAGAGAGAGCAGGACAGGGAAAGAGAGAGGTCCCCTTCTGTTAATGAAGATGGTAAGTTGTGCCTTGTTGTGATCTGTGGAAACGTACAATTTTTAGTAGTATTTTTTTAGATTCTGACTGATGATCTACTGTGTGTCCCTGTATCTCAGACCTGCGGCGTTTGCCGCTGGAGGAACAGTTACGGGTCTTGCAGGCACGTTTCGATGATGTCAGCTCGGGGAAGCACAGCATCGGCCGCTCACGTCGAGCCAAAGCCCTGAGGAAGGAGATGACGGTCATTAAGCGCAAGCTAGCGCATCAGCGGGATGGTGGGTCCAGTGGGGGCAACCGAGAATCAGGAGCATCCGGAGAGCGTGGCTCTAACCTTGCACACCATGCTTCGGGAGCCACGTGTCATGACGAGGGAGGAGAGAGCAGCAGCCAGGAGATTAGTGGAAAAGGTGGGACCAAATCTGTGCACACAGTATAGCAGTATGCAGTTTAAGTGTTCCATTTAACTGATTCCTTTCTCGACTCTGTAATTTTTGACATGCACTTAAGTTAATAGTCTGTGAACAAAAATTTTTACCCCATTTTGGGAAATGCATGCTAAAAGTTTTAAAACTACTCTTCTCTGTCTCCCTTTATGACGTTCTCGCTCTCACTAGATATCACAGCTGCTGCCTCTACACTGGCATCTGAAGTGGGCCGCCGAACCTCGATCCTCTTCTCCAAAAAGAACCCAAAAGCCACAGGACCTCCGAAGCGTCCGGGCCGCCCCCCTAAACGACGTGACTCAATACACAGCTCTGGCGCAATGGGCTCCAGTCCTGTAGGACCTCCACAGCTCCCTCTGATGACCACAGCACGTCAGCGCAAGAGACCACGAAGCCCTCGCTCCAGTTCCAGCTCCGAGAGTGAGAGTGACAATGATCATGTGGGCCTCGGTATGTGCGCACATACAAAACTAATACAACAAACTGTCATTGTTACTGCGTCTGTGAATTCCCCAAATCCTAACTTTTTTTTATTTTTCTAAAAAAAAAAGAGGCTTTTTCCAGTTTTCATAAAACTTGGGAAACGTTGATTAACCAAATTTTCCTGTCAGATTAAAGCAAAATGCACACGTTCTTTAGATTTTAAATTAAACAGAAATGTCCATATGTTACAATATAACTCTTTAAGGGTGCAGTGTTTGATGGTTTCCCATTAGGTTCAGTTTTAATGGTGTATGTACGAAATCAAATAGTTTTAAATTAAGCATAAGATATTGAAAGTTTGATTTCATCTACATTACCAGTCAAAAGTTTAGACACACTCATTCTTTATTTTATCCACCCCAATACCCCCCACCCCCCAACCACACAAACAATGTAGAATATTACTAAAGTCATCAAAAATCTGGAATAACACAAATGGAACTATGGGAATTATGTTGTGATAAAAAAAATCCAAAATAAATCAAAATAATTTTATATTTTAACATCTTCATCTTTTCGTAATATTTCGCTCCAAGTCATCCTTTTAAAAAAACTTATTATTTTTTTTTTAATAAAATGTTAGTTTTCTAATGAAAGAAATTAATATGTTGGCACAATTTATATTTTTGTCTACAACACCGATTTCAAACATTTAATCATACACCTTCAGATCAAAAGGTTTTTAAGATCATGAGAAACATTTCAGTCAAGTGTCTCCAAACTTTTGACCGGTAATGTATGGCTAATGTGGATGCACTCTTGGACAAATTGTATTCATATCATTATAGCACTCTTATGTCTTGCTACTAATTGTAAGCTTTGTAATGATTTAAAATGATTTTGTTAAGCTTTGCTCCCCAATACTGTCTAATCTTTTTCAATGCTAATGGCTAATGATATAATATTTCTTTTCTTTTTTGTAAAAAATAATTGTTTACCCGAAATATGTGATGGTATATTTAAATTTGGCCAGCATAATTAATCTTACTACACAGTACTGCGTTGGTCCCTGATCACTATGTCAAGGTTTATTTTATGCTAATGCTCACCTGGTGATCACATTATCCTTTACTAATTTGAGTGGGCACCATGCACACATATTTACATGCTCATTCAGATTTAGGGGCAATTTAGCAATCCAATCTGTCTACCTTCATGTTTTTGGGAGAGGAAATTGGAGAACCCAGAGGAAAGCCACACAGATACAGTTGTGAATAATCTCTGTAGAATTGGTTTGACTAGGTTATCTTCACATTATCTCTCAGGTCTGCCTAGCAATGGTTTCGATGGTGGCAGTAAGCCTGTGACTGAGAGTTTCCTGGTATATAGGAATGAGCCACGTTATCCCCGCTCCAGCTCTGACTCAGAGTCTACAACCAGCAGTAGCAGCAGTGCCGCCTCTGACAGAACAAGGTACACACACACACACACACACACACACGCCACAGCTAGTGTGTATATAATCTATAACCTAGTAGTGGGAGGTTCGACAGTTGATCTGGTGTACTGGTTGTAATCCTTCTTAAGGTTTGGATTTTATCCATACTTTTATACTGGTATTAAACATTTTACAGGATTAAACAATGTATTCTTCAGCGTATTGGCTAGTCATGTGATGAAGAGTTGTAGAGCCCAAAATATTGTCAACATATATTTGTATTGATGGGGAAAAGCGTAGTCTCTGCTAATGGAAATATCTAATTCTGAGCCTTCTCTCTATCTCTGTCTGTCTCCCCACATTAGTACCACTCCTTCAAAGCAGGGCCGTGGGAAGACTGCATTCTCGCGCTCGACCTTTCAGGAGGACAGCAGTGAGGAAACCTCTGGAACAGAGAATGACTCCTATTCAGTGGGAGGGACCAGAGGAGTTTCACACTGTGAGTATAGCTACATGCCCACACACACTGATGGTCACAGAACTGCGCTCATTAATATGTGTTTGCGTCTTCAGTGGTGCGAAGCCGGAGTAGGTCAGGTTGCTGGATGGGCCCAACAGACTACACCACCCTAGATGCCCTCGATCTTGTATGGGCCAAGTGTCGAGGATACCCCTCTTATCCTGCTCTGGTACGTCTCACACATAAGCACCTAGACTTACTGACTCGCGTAATGGAAAGGCCAAAGTGTAGAGAAAGAAAGGATCTGCTCATGATCCAAAATATACAAGCTCATTGTTCATTGTCATGGCTTGGGCATGCATGTCTGCTTCTGGAACAGACTAATCTTTATTGATGATGTAACTAACGATGGTAGCAGCAGAATGAATTCAGAAGTCCACAGAAAAATAAACAATCATAAATAAATAAACAAGTCATGTGTGATCAGGATATTGAGATGTGTTCAGATATTCAAAACCACCTCTAAGCCACTGAATGTCACTGTAACAGCAGCTTTGGACATGGGTTGCAGTTTGTCTGTGACCTAACAATCAGTTACACCAATTTGAACAAACAGACTATCTCCAGTAGACTAGTATACATTAAATACCAAAATGCCTTAAAGCTACAATATAGTCCCCTCTAAAACTGTTAGAACAGCAAGGCCGTCTTTTTTTTTTTCTTCTTCTTCTTCTTTTTTTTTTTTTTTTTTTGCTGTAGATTGAAGACATTTGAGTTTGATATCAAAAGAAGAATATGGGATGAAAGTTTAGTATTTCAGCTTTTATTTCCTGGTATTTACATCTAGATGTGTTAAACAACATAAAACACAGAGACCACCCACTTTTTATGTGAGCAAAAATATTGGAACATGTGACTGGCCAGTGTTTCTGGTTACCCAGGTGTCCTGTTAGATTGATTATTTAAACAATAATTACAACCCCAATACCAAAAGAGTTGGGACACTATGTAAAATGTGAATAAAAACAGAATGCAAGGATTTGCAAATATCATAAACCCATATGTTATTCACAATAGAACATAGAAAACATATCAAATGTTTAAACTGAGGAAATGTACCATTTTAAGGAAAAAATAAGGTCATTTTGAATTTGATGGCCGCAACACATCTCAATAAAGTTGGGACGGGGTCAACAAAAGTCTGGAAAAGTAAGTGTTACTAAAAAGAAACAGCTGGAGGTTAATTGGCAACAGGTCAGTAAGATGATTGGGTATAAAAAGAGTATCTTAGAGAGGCAGAGTCTTTCAGAAGTAAAGATGGACAGAGGTTCGCCAGTCTGCGAAAAACTGCATCTACAATTTGTGGAACAATTTCAGAATAACGTTCCTCAACGTAAAATTGCGAAGACTATGAATATCTCATCATCTACAGTACATAATATCATTAAAAGATTCAGAGAATTTGGAGAAATCAATATTGCATGCCCGTGATCTCCGAGTCCTCATTCGCCACTGCATTAAAAACAGGCATGATCACTGCATGGGCTCAGAAACACCTCCAGAACTCATTGTCGTTATTGCAAGCAAGGGATAAGAAACAAAAAATTAAGTGTTATTTAATTTCATTTACTTCAGGACTTGTGTTACTTTATTTTTGCTAATCTAAAAATTGGGTGGCCTGGTACAAAAGTTTCTATGTTTTCTGTTGTTTAACACATCTAGATGTAAATACAAGAAAATACCAGAACCTGAAATCTTATATCTTTTGATCTCCAAACCAAATGTCTTTGTTGTATAGCACAAAGAAATGAACTGGCCTTGCAGTTCCAATAGTTAAAAAAAAAAAAAAAAAAATTAATGGAAAAAAAAAAAATCACAATTGAGTCATGCGAAAAAATACATTACTATAATCTCAAGTTTCTAAGAGCTGTTCTGACTCACCCTGACACTTCTCTAACAGTAAGTCAGAATCAGTGCTGTGTCAGGAAATAGCAGGAAATTTGTACACGTGTGCCAGCTCAGATGCATCAAACAATCACAGCCGAACTATGTAAAACGAAAGAAGTCCAACCACAAGATTAATTACAGTTGGGTTGATTACTATATTTAAGATGCAGCTGAAGATTTAAAAACATGTCTGTCAATCTCCTCTATCTCTCAGATTATTGATCCCAAAATGCCACGGGAAGGCATGTTCCATAGAGGTGTGCCGATCCCTGTTCCCCCTCTGGAGGTGCTCAAGCTGGGGGAGCAGATGACCCAGGAAGCACGGGAGCATCTATTCCTAGTGCTGTTCTTTGACAACAAGAGGACTTGGTGAGTTAAATCATAGTCATATTTTAACGCTGTGTGTGTGTGTATGTGACCTTTCACAGTTGCTCACTAGAGCAACCAATACAACATAAGCATACACCATAAACAGATCAACTACAGTCCCTCCAGAAAGTATTCACCCCCCTAATGATTATTTCTCTTTTTGCAGTGTTGCAACATCCAATTTAAAAATGTGATCTTTTTCTGTTCCTTTTGAAGTGACTGTCTAAAGAAATAAAATTATATATGCATTTGCCTCGCACCTCTGGGGATGGGGGATCAAATCCCGCCTCTGCCCCATGCTTCGAGGGTTTCCTCTGGGTACTCCGGTTTCCTCCCCCAGTCCAAAGACATGCCTTGTAGGCTGATTGGCATTTCCGAATGGTCTGTAGTGTGTGTGCGATTGTACCCTGTGGTGGGTTGTCACCCTGTCCAGTGTGTTCCCCTGCCTTGTGTCCCCCATGAACTTGTGTAGAATAAGTGGTATGGAGAATGGATGGATGGATGGATGGATTTAGATGTCCTCAAAATTATTTAACCCTTGTGCATCCTTATGGACATTTTTGTCTTTTTCATTTATTTATTTATTTATTTTATCATTTTGTCTGTGTTAATGCAAACAGAATAACTTTTGCAAAAGGTGTGTATTTTTATTGGAATTTTAATATTTCACCCTCATTTGCTTTTATAAATCTATTTTAAACTAGGTACACAAAATAGTTACACTCAGGTCATTAAGGACAAAAATGTCCCCACTGAAACCCATTCAAACTACAATATTTAATCCCCGTGACGTTTATGCATAAAATCATGCATTCTGTGTTAATAGGCTTTTATTTTGTTGACAAGGTTTCAAAACATTGAATTTTAAAAAAGAATCTGAATTGTGTAGTATTTTCTCAGGTTTAGCCTCTGGGGAAAATCCATGCTTTTCCTTTTTTCTGATTCTGCTGTATTATAGAGCACTGCAGACCAACTGAATAAATGATGCAGCTATAATTGTGTGGGTGTGCTGTATGGATATCAGAGTTGTGGTTTGTATATGTGTACTGAAAATTATGTGTGTGTGAACAGTTTGAAAGAAAGAAATTACATTGTACAGGAAATCACAAATCCCACCCCATGTATATGAGTCAAAGGTTACTGCGCTTTGAATATTTTTGCATTATGTAAAGAAACCGGCGTTTTAAAAGGTTAAAATTCTGAAAATGAAATGAATGTTTGGTAATTGTGATCAGAACTGATGCTGGTAAAAAATCGAAGTCAGATTTTGTCACATGCGTTATAGCAAATTCCAGGCGTGCCTTTACGTTAGTCTATCTTAGAAGTAGCTTCTTGGTTACTCTCCCATAGAGGCCAGATCTTTGAAGAGCTGATGATATTGTTCTAATCTTGCACAGGTTCTCCTATTTCAGCCAGTGAGCTCTGTAAACCCCTTCATTGTTGTAGCTGGTGTCTAACACACTTCTCTGACAATTGCTTATCAGCTTCTCACTTCAGGCAGGGGCGAATCCACAAAGGGCCCGTGTGGGTGCAGGATTTCGATTCATTCAAGCAGGAGTCACACCTGATTCTACCTGTTTAATTAGTTGCTCTTGGCTTTCAAAAGACTATCACATGTGGCTTCTGCTTGGTGGCTTCTGCATCCTCATTGGCCCTTTCTGGATATGATTGGACACCACTGACTCGAGCAGATTTTTAAGTTTTAAATGATTCTGAGGACATCTTAATAATTTTATTATGTTATTCCTGCAGAATCATTTCAAAAGGAGCAGAGGAAAAAAATCCCATTGTAAGAAAAATAACGAATGATTGGGTGTTGTGCTGCTCCGCATTGACAGGTGGAGACAGTTGTTTCTGGCCTCTGTTTTCTCTTTCTCTCTCTCTCTCTCAACATTACTAAGACAAAAATGCTTGTTGTGCTTTGTGGTTTCTCAGTAACATAAGATCTCTGCCTTGAAGATTTCCTTGCACCCTGCTTTACCTCTGACTGTCACAAAACTCCTGCCACAAGTGTTAAATAAACATCTTCTTGCAAAAATGCTTCATAGCAACGGATATCAACAGTCAGTTTATTATTACCCTTAAATTATGTGGCATGTCCTTCGTACTGTCCCTGTGTGAGTTGTTGTTATTATAGATAAAGTATTGTATTAGAATGAGCACATTAATATAAACCTGGGATTTGAATTACAGCCAACACAACAACCGTCAGAACTGTTTTTATATAAAATGTATCAACATCTGACCAATCAGAATCAAGAATTCAACAGTGCTGTGGAATGATTGCCTATAACAAATCTACCAAAAAAATAAAAAAAAATTGCATCTGTTTTGCACATTTGGTGTCAGTTTAACTCAACTGTAGTAGTGACTACTAAGTAAACAAATATGGTATAACACAGTGGGTTAAGGCATAAGAATTCTTAAATCCTGGTATTTTAAAATGTCGAACTAACCAGCTTGCACTTCAGCAAGCCAGAAGGGAAATGCTGATCAAGCTCTACAACATGACTTAGCAGCCAACCTTTCTATCCTTTCAACTCTGATTAGTGATTAACTCAGTATATTTGACCACTTATTAATAATTAATAATAAATAATAAACAATAAATAATATGGCTGAAAAAGAACCACAGAAATCAAATTCACAGTCATGCTGATATTGCCTTGGGTTTCCAAAAAATGTTATGTAAT
>JANDJT010000190.1:8068232-8080203 GCA_024331685.1 Stegophilus panzeri | reverse complement strand
TAACTGGTCTCATAAACAGAAAACACATTACTCTAATTAACATTAACACATGAACTAAATTCTGAAGATTAAAGTAATATTTCTTAACTTATTGAATGTTATTCATTCATATTAACAGGATTAATTGACTGAATTCTAAAACACCTCCTGTTAGTCTTCACATTCACTCACCACAAACAAAAGCATTTCTACTTCATCACTGACATCAAACTGGTGATATATAGGCCTAATATAAACGTTTTTTTTATGATATTAACTCATATTAACATTAACTGGGTATGACATATACCACTCTACAAATATATTTCTGTGCAATATATACCTTTTTTGTCAACTCATCTTCATTTAAATCTTTCAACAGCGTACTGGCGCTTTAATGCAGCGCGAGCAGCACAGGGAAAAAAAATTTGACTTGACACCGAAACTCCCGTTTCACTGCTGCTCACTTCCGGTGTAAATTTTTTGCGGTGCAGAGATCACAGAGCTTACAAACTGCAGTTTTGTCGTCATTCCACACAAGAGACATCATCTTTACACACAGCACGAAATCGATGTGTTTTCCCGCCCTCTTTTGATTGAGAGGATATAATCGGCCCTGATCATCGGATAGTTTAAAAACATCGGCCAATAGCCGATAGTGTGAAAAATAGCCTTTATCGGCTGGTACCGATTATCAGCCGATACATCGGTGCATCTCTATTTAAAACCAATCCTTATTTAAACTAACAAAGGTTATAGCATTGTACAAATACTGGCTTAACTGCGGTCCACTTGTTCCTATTTTGTTTTTCATCATATTGTTTAACACAATCTACAGGAAGAATATAAAATAAATCTTTAGAGTTGAAATAAAAAATAATATGTAGCATACACAATCACTTTTTGGTGATATGAATGTTATTCTGTGTTCTAAAGGAAGAAGGTGCCAGAGACGTGGTCCTGACTGTACCTCTTCCCTTTTTCACCTCAGGACTGTGTGTGCAGGTGAGATTACGTTTTTCTTAAGATAACTCTTTATACACTGCCTGGCCAAAAAAAAAGGTCGCTGTTTGGATTTAAATAAGCAAATACTTAAATAAGAGCCTATGATTGGATCGTTATTGCAGGGATTAATATGTATCAGCTGGCAACAATTCTTTTAACTCTAACTGATGCAGTGTGTAGCTTCTCATTTCTTAAACAACCATGTCGGAAGACTTATCCCCTGGTCAAGGAAAAAATGTTACTGTGGTTCAGAAGGGGCAAATTATTGGCCTGCATCAAAGAAAACAACTAAGGAGATTGCTGAAATCCCTGGAATTGGGTTAAGAAATGTCCAACGCATTAGTAAAAATTGGAAGGAGAGCGGTGAACTGTGAGGAAGAAATGTGATCGGGGAAAAAAATCTTGAATGATCGTGATCAAAGATCTTTTTAACGCTTGGTGAAGTCACATCATAAAAAATCAACAGTAGAACTCTCGGCTATGTTTAATAGTGAAAGTAAGAGCATTTCCACACGCACAATGCGAGGAGAACTTACAGGATTGGGACTAAACAGCTGTGTGGCCACAAGAAAGCCACCTGTTAGTGAGGATAATCGTTAAAAAAAACAACTTCAATTTGCTAGGGAGCATAAAGATTGGACTGTGGAGCAACGGGAAAAAGTCTGTAGCCTCAGAGTCCTGTTCTTGTCTGACAGGAGTGGAGCATGATGTGGTCCTCTGCTGTTGCATCCCATCCGCCTCAGGGTTCTACATTTGGGTTGTGCATTTTGAGATGCTTTTCTCCTCTCCACGTTTGTAAAGAGTGGCTGTTTGAGTTACCATAGCTTTACTGTCAGCTCAAACTAGTCTGGCCATTCTCCTCTGATCGCTCTCATGAACAAGGCATTTATGCCTGCAGAACTGCTGCTTGTGCCTGTTTTTTTTTTTTTTTTTTTGCACCATTCAGATTTGAAATACTTAAGCATTTATTGAAGTGTCAAGAGTCATGTGGCCAAAAAGTTTAGGAAGCACATGTTGGATAGGTTTTCATTGACCATGCGACGTTATACATTGTCACATTTTTTGCCTTCAAATATATAAACATTAGGAACTTTTACATAGTTTTGGACCAGTGAAATTCATTCTGCTAACGTGTGTCTTTGTGAATGAATCTTTCTCACTGTAGGTGTGGCGTTCTGAGCCAGCTCTCCGTGGAAGGAGAATCATATGTCCTGATTGTAAGTGGTGTGTTTTTTTTGTTTGTTTGTTTTTTTGTTTTTTTTTTTTAGAACTGTGCTTTCTGGCCATACAAATGGCAACACATAAATACCCCAGAGACATGCTCACTGTATCCCTCTCTCAGATACTCACAGGAGATGGGGTCTTATTGTTGCTGCTTCACTGGCTCTGCTGGTTGCCATAACAACAGTGGGCATCCTCACATACAATTTGATCAAACGGCAGACATCAGGTCAGTGTTATAGTTAAAGATTGCTGAGTAGTGAGTAGAGCATGAGGGTTAAATGCTAGCAAGATTATTATGAATTATAACAGAAATTGATTTTCTTTGGGTAGTAATTTTCTTTTTCTTTCTGTCTGCTAGTATGGCGCTCTGCCGAGAGAAAACCTATTTTGCTCGTCTGCTCATCTGACGACACGAGTCACGTTTCGGCTGTGTGTGCTCTAGCGTACGGCCTGCAGGAGGAGCTGTGCATGGACGTGCGCCTGGCTCAGTGGGCACAATGTGGCACTCAGACCTCTCTGGCCCAACTAGGCCCCGCCCCCTGGCTCTATGGCCAGTGCCAGCAGGTGCACAGTGTAGGTGGCATGGTGCTTATAGCCTGGAGCCCTAAAGCCCAGCAGACTTTCCTCAAATGGAGGGAGAGTGAGGGTGGAGGAAAAGCGGACAAGGAACAGAAGGACAAAGTGTTGCTAGAAGAATGGAGTGATAAACAGGGACAACGATGGGCAGAGAGCGAGTCTTCTATTACAGCTCCAGTGTTTAATGCCAGCCTCATAAGCATGTGGGTGGGACTCCAGAGCGAGAGGCACGGTCAAGGATTTGGGCTTGTGTGTTTCCGAGGCTTAAGTGGAACAAGGTGTATTCCGAAGGAGCTCAGAAGCATTCGGAGATACTGCCTTCCTAGAGATCTCTCAAACCTGATACACGAACTGGATGCAAACGTACACGGGCCAAGAAGCAGGGTCCAAAACATGAGTAGTTGGTGCTGTTGGCCCCGCCTTTTCTCCAAAGGACTGTCTTTCTGGTTGTCGCAGAGGCTAGCTCGGAGACTGAACGCATGGCTTCCTCAGACAGCAGCGAAACCAGACAGGACGCGTCTTCTGAAACCGTCCCGTAAAATTGCCAGTGAAAAGACGTTAAAGAAAAGGTTGAAAAAGAAAAAAAAAAGAAGGGGAACTCTGTGTCACCTTGCAGTGCCGGAAAAAAATGTAGAATGTAAACTAGCCACACAGAAAAAAGCGCTACTAGCGTAATTTATTCTTTTAAAGCTACATATTCTGAATGGACAAAATGGACAGGGGGTGGAAGCAAATGAATCAGTTTTTCAATGGTTGACTGACATCCTTAATTCCTTACCATTACCAGAGTGTTCATTTTCATTAATGCTGTATACCTCAAATGGTGCAAGTTTTTTTTCTGGCCCCAACCCAACCTCATCGTACAGAAGCCCTAAGAGGCCATGCATTATTATTTTTGTTCTTTCTTGTTTTCTCGTGATCATGACTTAATTTTCTCGTGATCTCAACATACCAAAAGTTGTTTTCTCATGACATAATTTCATCACGAGAAAATCTCGTGCCTTGTGAATGGGACAGGTGTTGCATGCATGTTGGCGTCTTCACCATCGCCATCATAAATTCAGTAATTGGCCGCTGTAGAGATGGACTTTATTTTGTTGTAAACCTGACACTAATGTGGAAGTCGTCAATCATTGACAGACATAGAGCTGTTTCAGCTTGAGTGAGTCCCTGATCAAAGTAAAAACGAATTTGTTCATCCATGATGCTGTGGGATTGCGCTAAGCTTTTGCTGCCTCCAGAACTATGAAAACAACACGCTGCTATGTCGAGTACACAGAAAAATTAATTCGTGATCACAAGAAAGCAAGAAAGAAAAAAATAATAATGCATGGCCTGTTAGGTCTTCCCTATCATCGTGCATTTCTCCAATTACATTAAAATTATGTAGAATCTGTAAAAAGCACAAAGTATTGAATTCTGTTGTACTGAAATGTTTGACTGTGTATAGGCGATACTTTCTTTTGCTGTAACATTGTGTGTGTGTCAAACAATACTTGTTTCAGGTCAGATCTAATTGATGACCTCAGCTCTTGGTAGTATCACTTGACCACATGCTCAGAAGTAAATGGTAAATGGTCTGCACTTATATAGCTTATATACCTTAGTGGTTTTACAAAGCGCTTTGCACTGTTTCTCATTCACCCATTCACACACACCAATGGCAGCAGAGCTACCATGCAACGCACTTGCCTACCATTGGGAGCAACTTGGGGTTCAGTGTCTTGCCCAAGGACACTTCGGCATGTGGTTTCATGTGGGCCGATGATCAAACCGCCAACGCTGCGATTAGTGGACAACCCGCTCTACCACCTGAGCCAGAAGAAGTCTTCTGGAATACTTTCACCTACTTCAGGATTGATCTCACTTGGCAGAAAGAAAGAAAGTGGCATACAATCCCTAACTTGAAGCACCAACTTTTTGGGTGTAACCTACACAGAATTATCATGCATACAGCATGAATGGATTTTCATTTATGAGCACTGGTATTTTTTAATAGTATTATTTGTAAGTTTTCTCAAAAACTGCTAGCAGTGGGAAATCAGCAGGAAGGGTTTTCTGCTAGTAAATTGAGAGAAGCTGTAGTAAGCCATTGAGCGTGGCCACCAGGGCTTAACTGCTGTGCTATGTGTTTAGATTATATTTTTAAATATAATATATTAATGAATATTAAGTAATTATGACGGAAATCCATTTTATTTCTTTTCTATGAACCTGTATGGCTATGCATCGGCATCTGTTTCTTATATAATAATATAATCATGTTTATGCCATTTGCATATTGTTGTGCATCTTGGATGTTTTCATATCAGTGTTTTTCATATCAATCTATTAAACCAAACCTGATTCAGAACATGTTTATGCCAACACTTTCTTCAGTGGATAATTTATGACGGTCATACTGAACATCTTTTCAACCCACTTAGTACAGTCTGACTTTAAAGTATATAGTAAGAGTAATGATATAAAATCCCACCATAGAATGTTCTTTACATATGCGGCTGTGGTTCTATGAACAAGCTTGTTCGTTGTCATTCGGAACATGCAGTATGGTTTTAGATTATGTTATGACAACAGTGTCAATAATGAGTACTGCATCATATGCTACTATGTGAGTTTGTTGGAATATCTCGGCAAGTGTGTACATGCACACATGGTGTGATTTATGTGTTGTACACCACCCATGAGTTACACAAGGTTCCTAGAACCCCAATAACATATATAATTAATATTATCAAGTTTTAGCTCATAGTCCTATCAAAACCAATCTGCACTCCCTGTTATAGAAAGATGCACAACATTCTTTTTTTTTTTTTGTATACCAACAACAGTGTTAGGCAAGTTTTTTGGCTTTTTTTTTTTTTTTTTTTAGGTGTTTTGTCATTTGAATTATATCATGAGCATAACTTTCTCTCTCCGCCTTCCTATACCAGAAATAGAAACTGCATTCCACTGGAGTTAGGTAATGTAAATTTTTGTTGATTTTGTTGTTTTGTTCAAGGCAAACATGTTACATCCTGCCTCATTCACGTTATTAGAGAATATCTGTATCACACTGAGAAAGCTAAATGAAAACCTTTGGACTGATATAATTCATTTGAATTATTTATATTAATGTAAACATCCACTTTGCTATTTTAATCATGAAGAAACGGAAGTGAAAGCCAACATGCTAGCTATCTTGTTGCAATAAATTACATTTCTTTGTCCTTTTAAAAAAAGATCTAGTGGTAAGTCAACATTTGGCTAAGGAAGAGATTTACTTTGCTACAATGCTAATTATTAATTGTGTATGCCATATAGAGTATACGGTGTGCCATATAGTAATCATTAAACACACAAGTGTTACAGGAGTACAGGACACCTTGTTTTATACACTTTATAACATTTAAAGTCATCTGGAAAACAACATATTCTGTCAGAATTATGTATGATTATTTTGTTTAGGTCAAGAATTAGTGCTAAATAAACTTTTCCCAGATTATGGAAGATAATCCCTTCTAGGCTACAAGTGAGAGTTTACAAAACAAAGTCAGATACTATTTTAACTAAGACATCTCTAAACAACTGATTGGAGACACCCTTTTGCATTTTGCCTAGATTTTCAGATGACTTTGTACTAGTTAAATTAGCTAATCCAACCATCCATCCATCCATCTTCTATGCCGCTTTATCCTTTTTTCAGGGTCACGGGGAATCTGGAGCCTATCCCAGGAAGCATCCTGGACAGGGTGCCAATCCAACGCAGGGCACAATCACATACACATTCACACACCCATTCATACACTACGGACACTTTGGACACACTACGGACAATCAACCTACCATGCATGTCTTTGGACTGGGGGAGGAAACCGGAGTACCCGGAGGAAACCCCCGCAGCACGGAGAGAACATGCAAACACCGCACACACAGGGCCATGGTGGGAATCGAACCCCCGACCCTGGAGGTGTGAGGCGAACGTGCTAACCACTAGGCCACCATGCGCCCCCTAAATTAACTAATCAAGACAATTAATTAATTTACACTGTATTTGTCACCTAACATGGTTTACACTAGAATTAATAGTTACTAGAACACTAGACGTTTGAGTCTGGTTACGCAAGTTCAGCTTTCATTTCCTAATATTTACATCTAGATGTGTTACAAAAACTTAGAACATGGCATCTTTGGTGTCAGATCACCCAGTTTTTAGGTGAGCAAAAGTATTGGAACAGATAGTTTTAAAGTAAATTGAAGTAACATTTCATAACACTTAATATTTGCTTGCAATAACTGCATCAAGCTGGTGACCCATTGACATCACCAGAAGATGAATGCGAGAGTTTGGAGATGTCAGTGGGTCACTGTTTTTTGTTGGCGTTGTTGTTTGTTTGTTTAGCATTATCTAGTCTAATCCAATTTTCTCTTAAACATAGTATAATATCTGATCAGTAATAGTTTCAATTACAATAAGCACTTTAGATGTAAGATGTCCTCCCTTGTACTGGACACCAGCATCCCATAGGGCTGTGTGCTTAGCCCTCTGTTCACCCACAACTGGTACCTGTTCATGGCTCGGACTACATAATCAAGTTCGCAGATGACACCAGAGTTGTAGGCCTGATCAACAATGATGATGAGGGGGCCTACGGAGAGGAGATACAGCACCTGGAAATGTAGTGTGCTCATGATAACCTGTCCTTCAACACCCAAAAGACCAAGGAGCTTATTGAGGACTGCTGGCAGACTAAGACCAGCCACACACACACACACCTATTTACATCAATGGAGCTGAGGTAGAGCGTGTGGCCAGCTTTAAGTTCCTGGGTGTTCACATCTCTGAGGACCTCATCTGGGCCATCAACACCTCCACCCTGATCAAGATGGCACATCAGCAACTCTACTTCTTGAGTAGACCGAGGAAAGCTCACCAATCTACCCAGATCCTAGTGAGCTTTTATTGTTGTTCCATCAAGAGGATATGATGAACTGTGGTATGTGTGGTATGGCAGCTGGTCAGTCTCTGACCAGAAGGCTCTCCAGCAGGTTGTGAAAACCAGCCAACACCTTACTGGTGCCCAGCTACCCTCCATCGCAGACATCTATCAAAGACGTTGTCTATGGAGGGTTAAAGGCATCATCAAGGGCAACTCACACCCTTACTATAGACTGCTCACTCTTCTCTCATCCGGGAAGTACTACAGTAGCCTCCGCTGTTGTATCAGCAGGCTAAGGAACAAATACTGAATTGCTCACAACACCAAACACCCAACCCCCACACTTCTGTTTGCACTTGGATCAACTTACACCATTTCACAGTTTGCACATACTCCACTACTCCTTATTGCACCTTATATTCATTTGTACTGTGGTGTCTTGGATTCTAGACATTTCAATAGATCCATATTTACTACCTCCATTCCACTTTGAACCTATCTTCACTGCACTTTAGTGTCTTCAATTTTAATAAAAAATAATGAAAACATTTTTAATACATGTCTCCAGGCTTATTTACACACATCATGTCATTTTCATTGTTTTTCAAGCCTTATATTTCACTTGCACTGTTGATAACATAACATTTGCACATCATATTGCACTTTACTGACACCGTACCTCATTATCTTTTGCACTTCACACTTAATAATACTTGCTCTGCTCAGTTACAATAAAGTTGTAATCTAATCAAATGGGGAAAGTGAAAAATACAACAAATGGAAACAAAAGAGCAGAAATTATTGCTGATATAAGGTAAACAAAAAAAAGTTAAGGCTCTGGGCTACTGATCAGAAGGTCGGGGGTTGAAACCGCAGCACTGCCAAGCTGCCACTATTGGGTCCTTGAGCAAGGCCCTTAATCCTCTCTGCTCTAGGGGTGCTGTATCATGGCTGACCCTGCTCTCTGACCCCAGCTTCCTAATGAACTGGGATATGTGAAAAAAAGAATTTCACTGTTCTGTAATGCATATGCAACAAAATAAAGGCTTCTTCTTCTTAAGAACACACCTACTGTTTGTATTTGGTCTAAATATTGTTGCATTTTTTTCAGCATAGACTTGTTTATGATGTGCTCTCTACTGCAAGATTATATATACGTACTATTACATCATGGAACAGGAAGGTCCCAAATTATAGCTTTCTTTGTGCTGTCGCCACTGTCTTAATTGCTATTTACAAGAAAAAAACACAAGTAATTTGATCTCTCTTAGCTGTTATCTCTAGGCCTATGCTTATAGGCTTGTTAAATTTGGATTTTTTAATTGATGTACATTAAAGTTTTTGATTTGTCATTAAACTAGAGAGCCACTCTCCTGTGCTCACAGCACACTTAACAATTTCTAAATGAGAGCATCTGGATGCGAGCCATATCTACAATTTTATTATGCAAACATTTTCATTTTACGTTTGTAGGCCAGCTTAAGGCTGGGTCTGGAAGCTCCATCACAAGGAGTCAAAGAATGAGATGGGAATTAGCGACTTAAATATTAGAACTTTCTTCCCAAACATCATTTATTTAATAATTTTCAAGAGTTACTGAAACCTGCCCCCCTTTATTTTTACAACATGAATAGCATCAGGTTGATTTGAATAGGATCACACCTCACAACAACAATGGCAGTGGTAGTTTTCCTCATACGATTACAATCTCTGACACATTTTTAAGCAATGGCTGAAAACGTATGCAAATCTTTCCATAGACTTCAGTGTAAAACGTTATAAAGGCTTTGAAACTAGATGGCTGTGTATTTGTCTAAACTCAGGATTAAAATAGCCAACTTGTATGAGTCTGTCATGTGATTTTATGGTTATAATTAGTACCCTGTACACTTTTTTATGTGGTGTTGTCATATATGAGTCATTTATTTATAATGCATGTTTGTATTCTGTTGGGAGAAAGTAAAGTTTGGCAGAAAGAGGGTGGTCATTTTTGAATTTCATCATTAAACAACATTTGCAATCAACTCCAGAATTAAACAATCAGTAAAAATGAATATATCATCATTCATAATTAGTGCAAAGGACTCATCAGGCCTCTCACTCTCTTTCTCTCTATCTCTGTGTGTGTGTGTGTGTGTGTGTTAATTACAAAATTACAATCCTATCTGCAATGGCCAGGCATGGGTGCAGGGTTTCATTCCAACCAAGCATTCAAACCTTATATCACCTGTTTCAAGGACTATCAGATGTGACTCCATCCATCCTCTACCGCTTACTCCTTTTCAGGGTCACGGGGAACCTGGAACCTATCCCAGGGAGCATCGGGCACAAGGCAGGGTACACCCTGGACAGGGTGTACCAGTCCATCGCAGGGCACAATCACATACACATCCACACACCCATTCATACTCTACGGACACTTTAGACATGCCAATCAGTCTACCCTGCATGTCTTTGGATTGGGGGAGGAAACCGGAGTACCCGGAGGAAACCCCCGCAGCACGGGGAGAACATCCAAACTCCGCACACGCATGGCCCGGCGGGACTCGAACCCCAGACCCTGGAGGTGTGAGGCGAACGTGCTAACCACTCAAGATTTTTGGGTAAGCTTTCTCTAATATTTTAACAGTAAGTCCTCATGAGAATGATTTCCAACGTCTGTGTAAAAATGTTTTTGTTTTTTTTTAATATACAAATAGTGTTGTTGCCTGATAAGACCGCAGGGTCGCCAGATCTATCTTCGACCACAATATTGTGGTTACAAATTTGGCGCCAGCAGTCAACACACCGGTGGCTCACGCACCTGTCCTTGGCCCCGCCCCCTGCTCGTCACCTGTGAGAGAGCTGTGGGAGTCAGAGTCCATCCGCGCTAACGGCGTCTACCTGGCTTTGAAAACTACAGCTAGCTGTTTTAAATGTTTTATTCTGTAGCCTCTGTAAACCTTTTTTTTATTTGAAGGCAACATATATCTAATTCTCAAGCAAGAGGACTATACATATACCTGTATTGTTTACATTTTATAGCTTTTCTTTGAACTTTCAGAAGTTTCCCAGACCACCGGCTTGTAGCACCGCAGTTGTCATAAACACCAGCGACACCGCAGTAAGCTTAAAAATCTTTTTTTTGGTACTTTTGTACATTTGTGTACGTTTGCAGCTCACAAAAATAGCTTTAGTACAACATAATAACACGTAAAAGTAGTATTCAGTGGTATTTATAATGACTCGTTTTCCGTTTGTCTTTCAGCAACCTTCGCGACATGTTTGTCTTTCAGCAACCTTCGTGAGTTGTGAAATAACGAACTAGAAGAACCTGAATGATTTAATAACAACATTAAAAAAACAAACAAACAAAAACCCCCAGCTCTGTCACCAACGGTAAATATCTTTGTGTTTACTCTTTACTATTTAGTCTATCAGTTTATGAGTCTAACTCATTGAAAACATATTTATTTTATGAGACGAATACGCTTATAATTTGTCTCTTCCCAGTGTGTGAGAGAGTGAGTGAGTGAGCGAGAGAGAATGAGTGTGTGAGAGTGAGTGAGAGAATGAGTGTGAGAGAGAGAGTGAGGAGAGAGTGAGTGAGAGAGAATGTGTGAGAGACAGAGAGAGAGAGTGAGTGAGAGAACGAGTGTGAGAGAGAGAGAGAGTGAGGAGAGAATGAGTGTGAGAGTGAGTGAGTGAGAAAGAATGAGTGTGAGAGAGTGAGCAAGAGAGAATGAGTGTTATTGAGAGAGAGAGAGTGAGCGAGTGAGTGAGAGAGAATGAGTGTGAGAGTGAGCTAGAGAGAATGAGTGAGTGAGAGAGAATGAGTGTGAGAGAGAGTGAGCTAGAGAGAATGAGTGTGTGAGAGAGAGAGAGTGAGCGAGTGAGTGAGAGAGAGTGAGCAAGTGAGTGAGAGAGAATGAGTGTGTGAGAGAGAGAATGAGTGTGTGAGAGAGAGAGTGAGCGAGTGAGTGAGAGAGAGTGAGCGAGTGAGTGAGAGAGAATGAGTGTGAGTGTGTGTGTGAGAGAGAGTGAGCGAGTGAGTGAGAGAGAATGAGTGTGAGTGTGTGTGTGAGAGAGAGTGAGCGAGCGAGTGAGTGAGAGAGAATGAGTGTGAGAGAGAGTGAGCGAGAGAGAGTTTTCTCTGCTGAATAACTTTAAAGGAAAAACGTGTAAGTTAATAATAATAATAATAATAATAATAATAATACCAATAATAATAATAAAAACATCAATAATAATAACAACAATAACAACAACAACAATAATAATAATAAAAA
>JANDJT010000190.1:8045156-8068132 GCA_024331685.1 Stegophilus panzeri | reverse complement strand
TAGGACTGCCCCTCCCCTCCTTGTCAGACAGTGTTTGATAACTTAAATACCCCCCCCCCCCCCCTCTCTCTCTCTCTGTCAGTCTCAGGTATCAACTGAACTGTCATGTGGCCTGTCCTGTCTGCTCGTATGTTGGTCATGACGTCGTTCTCATCAGGGAGGTGAAGGAGAGTACATGTAGACATGTAGCTGTCTCCGCTGCTTCACACAGAGTCTTAGCTGCACTTCAGTCATCACCGGTGTCTTGTCATGATGCTGCTCGCACTCGGTCTGACGCTGGTCTTCTGGATCACACTCACTAATACGCAAAGCCTGGAGCTCTTCAACTTCACCCAAGAAGATGCGCTCACCTGCAGCCACGTATGGTCTTTTTTTTTTTTTTTTCCTTTGATTGTTTTTATTGTTTTATTAGATTTCCTTGAAATTAGATGTTAAATTGAATTTGACAATAGCTGTTATTTCATATACAAATCAACAAATGAACTGTAAATCATTCATAAATATACATAAATATATAAATGTACTATACTGATATTCAGAATAATATTTACATTTCAATGTTTATTTACAGAAATCTAATTGTCAAAATATTTTTAAATCTAATTTAGCAAAAATGTTTAGTAGTCTTCAGTACTGCTTATACATTTAGTTAACTTTTATTATTAATCTATTAAACTGAATTAGTCAACTTTATAAATATAATAGGTAAGTTATAACATAGTCAAATTTTTATTATTACAGCAACAACAATAATAATAATTATAATAATCAATAAAAATGAAAGCACTAAAATATTAAATAAATAAATAACTATCACAAATGTATATTTTAAAAATTGTATTACGTTATCCTCCACTGATCAGGGTGACTTTTTTTTCCATCTTTTTCTTCATGATTTTACAATCTTCCAGCAACTTTCCCCACAGAGACTCAATACTTACGATGGAATGAGGTCAGATCACCTAAATGTATTAGATTTTTTAAAATAATTTACTTGTTCGTTTTTAGGTTAATCCATTTAGAGTGTAGCCTTGAAGTCACGTCATGTAATCACTGCCCTAATATGTTGATACAGAACCAGAATGATGTACATGCTAAGACAAAACAAAGACAAGATGTACTTGCATCCATATGTTGACTTATAAAAATCCGATGATATAGTGGAATTAAATGTAATGCTGTGTTCTTCTATAATGAAATTTGACACACTACTCTAAATTCACGGTATGTAAAGCACATTTAGATTTTAGTGACATGTACTTGAACCCAAACAAACAGCCAGTTTCCACTCAGCAGCAAAACTGTTCAATTCTATTCTACAGGTTGTGCCTGTTTTTGGACCATCCAGTATTGTGTGGGAATTGTCCACATATTTAAACTTTTTAGAGTTACTTCTAGATTTAGTTTTAGATTTAGTAGGAAAGACATGCCGTGTTTGTTTGGAGTACAGACAAGGTATGCAGATCTCTTCAGATGATATAAAAAAAAGGCTCAGGTTAGAGAAGTGCATGCTTCTTAGCCCAAACCTCCAACCCTTGTTGTTAAGCCATATTTGTGTTTGTGCTTGTGCACGTATGCGTGCAGATATAGTCACATGCAAAGCATTTTCCCACTTTACATAAGCTGACCAAAACACGCATACTTAGTTGATCACACTATGTATTAAAGGGGTATTTGTACTCCATTAAAACAGAGGTAAATATGGCCTTACATCTTATAATAACAAGTATAACCTGTTTACAGCAGTAACACATGTGGCTGCTTGAAGAACGCCTTTCTTGAGAATTGACAATGCATATGAATCCGTTTTTTAAAATTCAGCTTCCTGTGGAAAAAAAAGAGAGATTTGAGAGATTTTAGAGTTTTATTTAGCACTGAAGAGAAAGATAATTAAATATAAACTTCTTGTTATGCTTTGCTGTCTGAACTTGTCATCTGTCATTAGCAGCAGAAGTGCAATCTGAGACGAATTCTTACATATAATACAGGTAGCTGTTACAAACTTGGACCAGTGTTTGGTTTACATGAGTGGTAATTATAATGACTGATATCAGGGCAAGTTTTATTAGTGCCGGTCCCTCCACCACCGCCGTGATACAGCATCTTCTTCTACTGCTTAGGGAATGTCTGTTGTAACTCTAGATAATGACAATATATAAAACAATATTATCATAGTGATTTTTGAGGAGATAGATTATCTCTGATCTAGACTTGATATTGAAATCTCTATCAGATCTCTTGTATATATTTCTTATTTTTTTTTTAAATAAGATGAATCACAGCAATGTCTTTACTTTCTAACACCAGATATCGTAATATCTGAACTGCCTGATTGTCAATAAATATATATATTTTTTAAATCCCACTAAATAGGTGCCCAGGTGTCATATTTTATCCTGCACTACCACATTCTTGTAAAAAATAGCAATTGCTGTTATTGTAGGAACAACAAGAACAGTAATAAAGCGAATACTATAATATCAACATTTGTTTATTCTGAACAGAATGTATGTTAAAAGCCTAAGTTACTGCTTGGATAAAATATATGGCATCACAACAAGGGCATAATTTAGATATTCATGCATAGTTTACATGGGGATTTCTAAAACAGCTCAATTTTGTTGTATACAGTGTGTTTGCGTTATAATAATAATAATGCATTCTTGTATAATAATAATAATAATAATAATTGTCTGGAGAAATTTTTTATTAAGTGGAATCTTATAGCAGACAGGTACACAATTACGCGCTCCTGAATAACACGACACAAGATGAAGTAATGCCTTTTACTTATTCACGAGCCCAGCCGGCCATGACACCCAATGCTAAGGTTCCTGTGTGTCGTAGCTATGGCAGCGGTGATGGATCACTGTCTGGAAGACGAGGCGTGTGGACAGAATAGTGGCAGTTTGGTTTGTGAGTCTCTGTAGTGAATTACGACCTTTCTCTTGTGCGAGAAAAATCACATGATTTTAAGATGGCACAGTTCATTATAAAGCTCTGCCTGGACTGGTCGATGTGACGAATCTGCATCCTGGTGTTGTGAAATTATGTCAGATTGGAATGATATACACTGTCTTATAAGCATTCTTCCCTTATTTTTTTTTTTTTGTTGGACATGGAGCAACCATGTCCTCATTTTTTTTCTTAACTCTTGTGGTATGTTTGGGTCAAGTTGACAATTTAATTACTTACTAAATGTTAAACAGTTCATATGAAACTTCATATGGCTGTTTAAAGCTTAAAAGCTTTTAAATATAATATAATAATATATTAAATCATTTATGTTACATAAATGATGTTCAAGTCATTTTGGCCTGAGATAAACAAAGTAAAACAAATATTTATGGATCGAGTACAGTACATATGAAACAAAATGGTGATTCTAATCTTTTATTTACACTTGTACCTGTGCGCACACAGAATCCAGCCTTGTGAATTGGGTTGCATGTCTATGTACATATGCAGTGAATTTATTGCTAACAGTTGAGCTTGAGATAAGATATGTTTGAGATTTTACACTTATATTGCCGTTATATAAAATTATATAGCCTGTTGCTAAGGAATATTCATTAAAGAGAACCAGATGGTGATGCAGAAGGGAAGCGTGTGCCCCGGACAACGTGTTCCTTAACATGTTAGAATAGTAGTTCCTGTTGGGTGTGTTGTCAGTGTGTTAAGCTTACTTAGTGTTGTGTACATATTAGTAGAAAAATCTCTAATACTATAATGAAATGTGGAGTATAATTTTTTTGTCGTGTATTCATTATTACTGAACATAACTGTGCATTTGCAATCGGATGTTTTTATATTTGTTTATGCTGCCAGTAAAAGTACTGATGTGTAAAGCAGATGTTGATGGCAAATATTAATGGGTGGTATCATGTGGTTTTAAACAATCTGCAGCATTTTGTGCTCTTCCTGCTACAGCAAACCCAATTTGATGCACCAACTAATTAAGCCATCACTGAAGTAAGTTGTAAGTGCCAGTGAATCTTTAGTTAGAGTGTTACATTATAAGGTTGGATCCTGCTGAGAATGTAGCTGTCATTTAAAAACATAGCAGAGAGGCCAGTTCTAAAGGACTGGCATCTATACAGGTAGAAATTAGACAGCAAGGAATGTAAGCATGGACTTTGTCAGCTGCTCCATATTAAAAGCCAAGCATTTTATAGTGAGGATCTGAGTTAATCATATATGAAGACATGTTAAATATGCACTCCCCTACATGCACATAAGAATTTAGTGGTACAGAACCTACTGTATCCTATTGATCTACCAAATATGGGTAAGATATGTAATATCTAACATCAATGTAAAACAAATATTTGGGGTCCACTTTGTAGGATTTAACAGTAAGTCCTGTAAGCAAAGGCCCCATCTTTCCGAATGCCAAGAGGCCTCTATAACATTGACAGTTGAGGTATTAGGATATATAACTTAGGACACTGTGTAATTCTTATAAAAGGTTTTCTTTATTTGGTCACCTCAAGGGAGACTCTTAAGGCCAGCTTTCCACTCTTAGATGACAGTTGCCAACACATGCTTCCTCCGAGACATGTGAAGCCAGCCAAATGCATAATTTTTAACTGCTGCTCATACTGCATCACAGGGCAGTGTAACACTCTCGGAAGAAAGTACTGTCTGCCTTCTGCTGAATACATGAGCTCAGCGATGCCCACGATTGGCTAGTGTCACTCTGATTGACAGGGGACAGAGCACGGACAGTTTTGCTTCCTTGGCTCCCGGCCACAGCTGACTGTGGAATTGTCTTTGGATGATAGGATGAACGCCAAAACAGCAAAAACTTATTTAGATCAGCTTTCTTGTAGGGCGTACTTTCAGTGGTGTACAGAACAGGCATGCAGACCGGATACACACCCACTGAGGAGTGGGTGTGTATCCGGTCTGCATGCGTGTTCTGTACACCACTGATTGGACACAGAGGGATAAATATGTGAACAAATCATCATATTGTATTTACGGTATCTATTATATTTACAACATGCCCAGTGTTCCTGCTCACTTGGGTACTTCCACACCGGCTTCTCATTTCCTACTTAAAGCATCAAGCTGAGCCCATTTGGTACTAGGTATTTTTCCTGGTAATTTTGATATCTGTTTTTCTTTTTTTTTTAAATCTGGAAATTCCTGGGATTTTTTTTTTGTTTTCGTCTTCTGAATTTTTTTATTTATAATATTGCCTAGCTTGAGTTGTCCAAAATGATGCCAATCCACCACTAATAAGGCATTTCTGTATGCAATATACTATGTTTTTGATGATATTTTGTTAAGCATGATGGTTTGAAAGGTCTGTGTGCACATGTTTTGCGAGTAGTATTTTGCAACAACATATTGGTATCTATGTAAAAAAAAATTTCTTTGTTAAATGTTGAAAATCATAAATGTATTTGTGATATATCTGTAATCCCCATCTCTTGTGTTTCCTGGCAGGGCCTTACTGATTGTAATGTAAAGCCAGGTAAGACATATTTCTAATCATAGCTGCCCTTATTCATCACACAGAAAGTTCTGCAAATGAATCTGCATCTGATTGATGAAACTGCAGTATGACATAAACTGAGCAGGAATTTGAGTACAAATGAGTTAGCTTCAAGTGGACACATGCTTCTGCTCACTAATCCCTTGTTTTCATGAGTTTGAAGTGCTTGTACCCTAGGTTGTTGCAAAAAAGATGCAAATGTGTGCTTGAAAATCATTTTAAAAAAAGTAAAATAATAGTAGTATTAACACACAGTTAACAGTTTCAGCAGAGTTCATGAAGCTTGCCTTTTGCAATCCTTTCTTTAAACTAAATTTATAATGTCATGTAGTTGTATCAAGACAGTTATGGATGTGTTTGTGTTTATAATGCTGTTTGCTGTCAACATGCTGTCAAAATCAAATCTTTACTTACAAGTAGTTATGTGAATTTATATCTAGTTGTTGTTTTTTGTGTTTTTTTTGGGAATGCGATTAGGTCAGATTTAACTGAAGTCAACTGTAATTAAGACATTAATAATAAATATAGGTGAGCCAAGTTTCCATCATGAACCAACCTCCTGCTGCAACTCCCAGGTGTTTGGAGAGATGCCATGCAGTGCCAGGCTTTGTAGAAGGTCTTTCATGATTCATACTGGAAGGAATATGTCGAAATGACATACAATAACTGAAGAATTAAAAGTTATGTAAATTCATGTGGTTTGTCAGCCAGAGGCTCCACATTCTGGTTTTCATCCCAGTACAAAGCTCTATTGTGTGTATTTTTTATTTATTTATTTTTTTACACAATTTCAACTACTGCTTTATTTGAAGGACTAACGCACCAATAAAGAACCACATCTGTGCATTGCTATTCACATTTACAAATTAAATGTGTCACTAAATTGCATTAGCTGTATTTTACTATGAGGTTCCCATGATTATCAATATTAACTGATAGACTATTTTTTTCTTGTTAATACTTACACTACTCACCAGCTCATATTATACTGTTTTTTTTATTGGTTATGATTTTTCAGGTTGTTAAAATATGAAGCTTAAATTTACACACACTCTGGTCAGACGTGGGTTTGATTGTACAGATAAACATGAATGCTCATTTATGATCAGATTTGTCCATATAACACTTTGATGAATAATGGCCATTGTATATATAACAGCTAAGCCGTATATATATGTCACAGTATAGGGCTTCATCATCATGACTTTAGTGAACAGGAACTTTCCTGATGCATATAAATCAACTATGTAAACATAAATACTTATAGTAAACAATAGTTCCTGGTGCTGTTCTAAAGCACCTTTGATATTATCTAATACTTTTATCAGATTTGGAAAACTTTTTTGTAAAACAAAATACAGAAGTGGTTATGTACTGTAGATATGTGTACATATTATCACCAACATAATATGAATATGAAGATGGTATGAAAGGATTAACCCATGTCAAATATTCATACGTAAAAGCTTTATTTTATCAGAAGTGAATTCCAGGACAAAGCTAAAACTAACACGCTGTTATTTTTGCTATGTCCTCTTCTCTTTTTTTCCTAGGTGATATCGGTCCGTATTACAATGACAGAGTTTATGTGAGTGGTCTTGCTGCTCATGCGCTGTTGTGTAGAAGTCATCGAGGCTTGCGTCCATGCTTACGAATCTGGCTTAATATTACAACTGCAGGTATCTTGACCCTGAATATACAAAATACAGTCTTTGCATTGCCACATACTCAAGGGCTCAGTGAGAGCTATTTCATATTTGTGTGTACAAAAATGATATTTTTAAGTTGATAGATTTTGCCCTGCTTTTTCTTCAGGAACACATGAGGAAGCAGCTCTGTCCGGAGAAGATAGCTACAATGACAAAAGCAGTGAGGACAGGTTAAACGAGCATGGAAGTGGCTTAAAACAGTCCATTTCCACACCAATGTCTGTGCAAGTGTGTTACCAGTGCCCAGACTTCTCAGGTTCAAAAGAGCTCACTTTCACACTGCCCTTCTCAGATGACCACACAAGAGAGGTAACTTAGTGTTACAGCTACACAAGAAACATTTTAAAAATTTTACAGTAAAATTCCAGTGTTATAATAGATGACCTTTATTGTGTAATGTCAGCTATATGAATTAATACTATTAATCAGCACTGGCTCATGACCATACATTTTGGTGTGGTAGGATGACCTTAATAAGGATGTAGCCTCAAACAAAATTAAGAGGCAATAAAACTGAATTATGCTATAGGCTACTATCTAGTGAATTTTTAGAGTAACCCTATAATAGGCGTTTGACAGTCAACAACATACAGTACAGCCATCCAGCATCCGGTCTATCAGCTTGTTTTGATCAGTTTTCAATGTACCTTTGTTCAGTTCTGTTTGATAGAGCAAGTGTGTTCCCATCGCTATTCTCACAGTGTGTTGACATGAACACATAAGAGGGAATATCATTAATCAGTGTTGCCAAGTTTGAGCAAAATTTACAGGAAATGCGAGACATTTTTCTTTTTTCTTTTTTAGCCTTTGCATGGGAAACATGTTCACTGAGGTGCACACACATTTCTGCTGTATAGACATTATCCACGTCATAAACCCCTTTCCCTCTCCCAATCTTTTCAATATATCTTACAATAGAAATGGATAGGTGCATCATAGACATACTGTCTACACTGCACAAATGTATTAGTTTTATTTCTGATTATTTTCTATAAAACAAGATCTTGGCAGCTGCAGAGTATTCTAAAATAATCCCAATTTGGAATAAAAAAACGTGACCCTGGTATCCCTGTCATCAAATGGCCTGAGCGCACCGAGACTGAGCATAGATTGAGAATGGGGCAGTACGATTCCTGTCTCAATGGGCCTCTATTAACACTTGCTGCAGTTCCCATTGTTAACCACTAGGTGCAATAATAACTCCAGCTAAATGGGGCAGTTCATCATTTAGACAGGTGAGCAAATCAACAGAACATCGGCTTATATCTGTCAATTAGCAAAAAACTTTTAACCTTTGTTGGTCACTCAAAAGAGGTAATTAGTATTTCAACAGAATTTAAAATCCGTGAATTTATTAATGAGGACTTTATGAAGATTAACATTTGTTGAATGGCTGATATATTTGGTGGAGCTCTGCCCCACCTGCTGCTATAGGTGAGCCGCCACTTTGAAAATGAATAATTAGGAGGAAAAGGGGCAACCTTCAATCAAGTGACTCAAGTAAGTGTGTCTGTGCATATAACTGCTCTGCAGATGTGGATGTCATTGATAGTACAGCTGAGGGAAGATGATTTTGGCAGTGAATTCATTGTCTCCTCTTCAAACACTCATAAACCCACCTTCACTGAATACATCAAGATACCTGCAATAGACAAAGGTAATCTCTCTCTCTCTCTCTCTCACACACACACGCGCGCACACGCACGCATGCACACGCACACACTGTCATCAATTGTCAACTTAACTAGACATTATGGACACACAGTATATATTTTTTGTTTCAGTTTGTTCCCAAGGTCTGGCCATTGCACAGTGTAAAGGTGAGTTCATATTAAAACTTCAGCTTTCAGATTTGTTTTTTGTATTTTTATGTATTTCTATATTTTTACATATTTCTATAACGGGATCTACTTTGTTTCCCAGTACCCATTTTGTATCCAGAAATCAACCCCAAAACAGGAATGGTAGAACTACGTGTGGGTGATCTAGCCAAGGATGTAGTTCATGACTTGCAGGCCTGCAAGAGGATGGAGAAAGATGGGCCATGTTTAAGACTAGAATGGGTGTGTATAAAAAAAATTCAACTGCCATATATATTTTTTTCCCCTACTGACATATCATCACCATAGTCATTCTAACTTGTTTCTTTGAATACAAGAAGGAGAATCCGCTGACAATTCCAATGAGCTCTGTTGCCCCCTGTCTCTGCTTTCAGGTATCAACATTTATTTATTTATTTTACATGCTATTCTTATAAATATTTCCTTAAATCCTTACAAACTGGGACACTTCAATTTGGGAAAACACAAGTATTTATTCATGTATTGCGCTGTAAGTTCTGTTTATAGGGTTTGAATTGAACTATTCTCTCCACCGTCCACAGTGGCACTGTGAAATTTACTTCTGAAATCCACACGGAATATGTTACAATAAATAAAGTATTTATAATCATTTTAGATACAATTTAAGCAGTGTTCAAGTATTTAGTAGTACTGTCTGTTTTCACTGAAATATGTAATGTTATTTCAGTAAAATATGTATTCTTCTCTAATGTTTTCTGTTTTATCTACATTTTCATCTTATACAGAGTGGGCGGGGAGGGTTGACTGCTTATTATTATTTAATGCGAACTGGGTGATACGAAACCTAAATGCTGAAGGGACTGAAGTATTGTCAGTCACAATGGTACAACATTTGCAACCAGAGACATAGACTTTAGGTTGCACATTGACATTTTCGATATCAAATAAAAGATTTTAAATGTGAGTAAAGGTAATAAATATAATAATGTATTCAAATATGCATGGTATGGTACGTCTGCTTCTGTAATTAAATAAGTATGGTTTGGTATGTAAAACATTTCTTGCACTTACTTTTGCCAACATTTTACTTGCAACTGGCAGGTGGTGGGCCAGACATTAGTTTCAGACCCTATTGTACAGTACTGTGCAAATGTCTTGTAACGAAATTCTACACATGTGTATACTGGAAAATGTGTCTGTCTTGCTTGCTTCTGATGAACCAGACAGCCTCAACGAGGCTGTTTTAAGAAAAAGAGATCTATTACTTAATATATTACTTTTTAATGGCATACAAACATTGTAAAAGATGTGAAAAGAATATCTCACACCACATTTATCCAAACACTTGTTGTGCTTAAAACTCTTGCCCAGTACTGCATATAGTAGTATTGCATGACTGACAGTTACCTGACTCTGATTTGCACTTTATGGTCAATAAGTGAATGCCTTTTATACTCCTGGTAAATCTTGAACTCAATACTCAGTGGTTGGCACAGAATCTGAACTAGAGAATAAGAACAGGGGATTGCTGATTCAGCTGTTGAAAATGAAATTAATTTTGTGTTTTACCTTGTCAGATTTGGTGGGTGGATGGACCTCGAAAGACATTTTGCCCATTTTTTAATAAGACAGGTATGGTCCACAGTTCCAATGCTGTAAGACTATTTAGTAATTATGGCTGAATAAAAAAAAAATGTAAAAATTTGAAGATGAAAAAATGTTTTCCTCTCTTTCTTTCCTTCTCTCAGTTCTCTCTGTCTCTAATGTATCTGTGTCTGTGGTGGAGTCTTTGACTCATGCTGGAGCAATGACTAGAAACAGCACTGCTCTTGTTTGGAACATCATCGCCCCCTGCAGACTGGAGGCTGAAATTCATCTCTGCAAGAAAACTTCAGGCTCAACTTCAAGGAAAGACTGCCATGTAACAGATGACTTAAGGAACAGCAGGCGTCATATACACAGCCGTCAGCATAGAAAATGGAACTTGAATAGCAAGCAGCAATGGGTGGGATTTTTTTTTTTTCTAATAATCCACCCCCCAGTAATTTCAACATTATTTAAAAAAAAAGCTGTGTGAAAGACTATGTTTTTCAACATTACTTAAAAGAAAAGCTGTGTGAAAGACTATGTTCCTAGGTTTTTAATAGGAATTTGTCTTTCATATTTAAAAAAAAAAAAAAAAATCACTTTCTAATTCATTGTTGCTTTACATATTTATTTTTTCATGTATGTGTTTTGCATAGTAATGTGCAGAGACCCTGATTTGATGATTGACCTAATATAATAAAGTAAAAAAATGTTGTTTTTTTTTTAAACAAAACGTATTTTAAGCAAAATCTGTATCAATGTTTTGATCTGACTCATGGGCACTCTTTGTTTCTGTCTAAAGCAATTACAAGGCGAGTTTGTTGAAGTTGAACGTCACCCTTCGCTCTGTGTGCAGGTACATAATGTTGATATTTGCATGTATGGGATGTAAAGTGTCCTTCTATCATGTTTTCATACTGATACAAAAGCATTTCTTTCCTTTCTCTAGATAAATGTTAAGGGAATTGAAGGCCATTTCGACCTTGTCTGCCCTTTCGAAGGTAAGGATCCCCTGGGTTTTTTTGGGTTTTTTTTTTTTCCATTTTGAACATTGTGTAACTATTACAGATACAGTTCCATGTGAACCAACATTTTTAACCACATCGGTTCTGTAAAGCAGTGCTTCATGTCCATCAAAGTGAGCATTTTTTTATGTGACATGCTGGTTTGTCTTTCACCACTGCAAGTAAATCATACATTGTCTGAGGTGTCTGAAATCAACTTCTTATTCACCCGGTCACTATTTACTATAAACTTTCTTGCAGTATGGGAGACACTGGACTGATTTCAGACAACACTGTAGACCCTTTGAAAAAGATCCTTTCAAATTGCACCTTCCATATGAGTGAAGTCAATCTGAATTCCTGATTTATAAAGTTGAGTGTTCAGCCCATAACGATACTCACTCGAGCCCAGCTACTAGCCATTCGACCAACATGGTTAACCACAAAAAAAAACCACAAACAGGTTTTTATTCACTGCCCTAGTGTCTCATGTCACATACTAAGTGAGCTGTGTTGTCATTACAGCTCGCCCGAATTGAACTGAATTGAATTGCCACAAAGAAGCTTTACAGAAATCTGTATGTAGAAATCTTGAGAGGAACCAGACAAACAGGAACCCATTCATTTCTGGGTGACACCTGACAGTGTTATAAATAATTATAGTATTGGGTTATGGAAGCGTAAACGCAAACTACACTAAGTGTGTTGAAAGATTTGCTATGAGCATATTGTGAATAAAAGTCCTGAGATTGACACAGGAAAGTCTTGATGACTGCAGGAGCAGTTCTTAGATACAAGTCTACAGTATGCAGGTGAGATTATTCACTGAAGCAAGTGTGAGTCTTGGGCAGTGAATTTTGGGAAGTCCATATCTTTAGGGTATCCATATGGGACCATCTGCTCAGCAGAATGTGAGTTACAAGTGCAGAAAGCTCTAAAGCAGTAGAGTTTTGAGTGTTGCAGTGTTTCATGTTCAGGTGCTGTCATCACATCTGGCGCCAGGAGAACACTTACATCTTAACCAAAAGATGGAACTGATTGCTGTATTAGATGTGCTTTTATCATGCAGTAGTTTAAAAAGATGTACATTGTGATCAGAGAGCCCACAGGGATGCAAATGAAATGCAAATGAAATTGCAAGTACTATGAATTGGACATTCATAAAATATAACTTTGTGCACATGTGACTGGTGTGAACTGTAGGCCTACTGGATGCACAAAGAGAGCATCAACTAAAGGTGTCTAATATTCTCTCTCTCTCTCACTCTCTCGCTTTCAAGTTATCAGAAGTCATTGGAGTTTGTTTCTGTTGGTATCTGTGCTTGTCATGTGTCTGGCAGTTTTGGGAGCCTATGTTCTCCAGGGATTACTCAAAGGTGAGCACATAGATACACATGCATAAATGCAAATTCACACACAGTATTTGTCTGAATGAAGCATTAAAATGTGCATCATCAGCAGGTTGGATATTCAAATGGCTGAAAATGGATAGTATCAGCAGTAAGTACTCTGTCCATATTAGCACACCACTTCTTCCTTTGTATTCTAATCCATGAGAAACTAAATGTCTCATTCCTCTTTACTCAACCCCCCCCCCTCTCTCTCTCTCCAGGTAGAGTAGGAGATGGTCAGGTGGTGTTGCTGTACCCTCCGGATGCAGACAGTGCTGTTGCAGAGCTGGTGTGTCGCCTAGGCTCGGCTCTCTCCTCGCTGGGATTTGGCGTCTCTTTGGAGTTGTGGAGCCGTGAGGAGCTGAGCGCACTCGGCCCTGTACCCTGGTTGCATTCACGTCTTCATCGTATGCAGTGCCACGGTGGCAAAGTGGTGCTCGTGCTAACCCCTGCCGCTTGGGCACGAGCTGAGGAGTGGTGTCGAAGCAGAGGAGAGAAGACTGAGCGGCGAGAGATCTACTCAGATGTTTTCAGTGCCTCACTCAGCTGCATTCTTGCTGATTACCTGCAGGGCCGCGCCGGCGAACGCTTTGCCCTGGTGCAGTTTGAAACACAGCCGGCCGAACCCCCGAATGAGAGGGGATCCATGCCTGAGCTTTTTCGTGGGCTTCCTCTTTTCAGCCTGCCCGCTCAGAGTTTGGGATTTTTGACTGAGATCACTCATGGAGCACACAAAGGACGAAAAGAAAACGAGAGAGCTGAGAGCAGAAAAACAAGGGCCGGTGTTTTGAGAGCAGGAGCACGAATTTTAGCAGGAACGTTGCGAGAGCTAACAGGGGGAGCAGGATACAGGTTAGCGGGTGTTTCTCAGGATTGTATGGGGTTGGAGAAGGACGATCTATGGGTCACGATACCTCTGACGCTAGAGCGCTTAACTCCACCTGCTAGTCCTGAGTTACAGAGTGAGAACAGCGCTGTCAATTGAATTCCTGTAAATGAGTCCGAATTTCACTGAAGTGGAGAAGACGAGTGGAGAAGGCCATGTTTCGACTCATTAGCAATATAACTGAAAGATCGATGGATGGCATTACAGTCTTACAGCTCCAGGGTCCTGGGTTCAATCCTGAGTTAGTATCTGTGCAGAGTTTTGCTGCATCATCCTGTGTTTGTGTGTGTTTCCTCCGGGTTCTCCAGTTTCCTCCTAGGTGTGAATGAGTGTGTAAGTGTGTGTGCCCTGTGATGAATGGAATTCACCCCATCCAGAGTAAATTCTCCTGCCTTGTGCCCGGTGTCGCTGGAACAGGCTCTGCATCCGCCGCAACCCTGACCAGGGTTGAATGAATGAAACACAACTATACAATATTTCTTATGTACAATTCAGTTAAAATGTCAAATAAAAATGTTATTGCCATTTGATACACACTGTAGCTCCTGGTGAGTTCCTCAGTAATGTGGTGTTCACCATCTACCTTTGCCGGGTTTTAAAAGTTGAATGTCACTGCATGCATAAGAAGCGGTTTATTTTAAATCTAGCCATGAAATGGCCAGTTTTCTTATTTTGATTTCTTTCTCCTTTTTTTTTTTTTTTTTTTTTTTTTTTTACATTTCCACAGAACATTGTTATATATATATCTTGTACCTGTGATGATATAAACTGTATGTAGGGTATTCATAAAATAGATTTAACAATAACAACTTTAAATAAAATAAAACTGCAATGAATATGACTATAAAATCAAACAAGTACTTTGGGTCAATGGGACATCAGTTGCTAAGCAGAGGGTTATATGTTCACACTGTTTTGAAGCTGTTGGTGAATTGTTAATTTATACTATAAACCTTAATTTAAACACTACCGGAATATAATCTGGAATCTTTTATCTATGCTGAAATAAATATTGTTGTTCAACAACAGCCGGCTGCGATACACAAATATCACATTAACATACAGACAGAGACATGTTTTGCATGCTGTCGTTATTTCACCAGTTTGTAGAGTGTTGCATTTGTGTTGTCAAATGTTGGGTTTTTTTCTATGTTACTCCGAAGTGCTTTCTGTTTACCTTAAAAAAAAAATCAATAAAATGAAATAAATCCTTGTTTCCGGTGAGTCCGTGACGTTTAATAAGGACTAGAATTATTGTACGACGAGTTGTACACGGCGATAGCTGATTGGTTAAACTCGAAACCGCTGCTCAGTGATTGGCCCGTGATGCCGGTGGGCGGTACTATTATGATACAGCTGCAGCGCACACAGAATGCGCTAGAAATCCAGATGGGCCGAGGTTAGCATTGGCTAAGAAATTCAGTTTTATTTTACGAAGGTTAGTCTACAGGCAGTTTTAGTTTGCGTGCGTGCGTGCGTGTGTCTGTCTGTGTGTGTGTGTGTGTGTGTGTATGTGTGTGTGTGTGTGTGTGTGTGAGAGAGAGAGAGAGAGAGAGGAAGCCAAAGCCTCTAATTTGCTCGGAGGAAAAACTGCAACGTAAGTATATGGATAGCGGAATATGCTGCTTGGGTGCATCTTATGCAAGCTAGCCAAGCTGCTAATTTATTAGCTCACTGGGTTTTAAATGGTTCATTTCGGCTTTAGCCGCCAGTTTCTTCAAGTTCACTCCGGGAGAAAAGAAATTATAATTCTGAGCCTGAACAGGAGCTGACATTTATAAATTTTTTTGGTAATACTTTTATGTAATAATACGAATATCCAGCGTGTATAAGCCATAAAAATGTGTTTTGGGGGCTTTGATCATTAAGGGATAACCAAACAAAAAATAAATAAATAAAAAATACCACCTGCTTATTGAATAGATTGTTTTAGGTCATGTGTAATCTAAATCTCATCATCATAATCATCATCATCATCATCATCATCATCACTTAGCATCTCTCTGTTCCTGTATATGAAATGGTGCCGCTATGCATTATGGGTATTCTCGTTCCTCTATCCCTTTAACTGTAACAAACAAACAAACAAAACAAAACAAAACAAGGATCATTTAAAAGTACATAATTAATTTACTATTTAAATATCAGGCTCATTAATTTTAAATACGTGCAATAATATGTTGGCTTTTTATTTGAGTCATAATTTTTTTAAAATTATTTATTTATTTATTTATTTTTATTCATGAACTTACCACTCATGGAGATTATTTTTTATTAAAACAGAATTTTGATTAATTTTTTTTATTATTATTTATATGTTTTGCCTACATGTTTTGTTGTTGTTGAGGTATGGATTATGTAAAAAACAAAACAAAATTAAAATCTGAGATCCCTTGTCTATGCCTCACAGACCCCACTTTGACATCAACGGTTCTAGGGTACAACATTTTGTCATTAACCGTAAGCACTACTTTCTGGGATTTAAATCAATACCCCACCCTAAAACACACTATGTTTATTATTGAAATATTTGTAATAGTATTTTCATTATTCATATGAGAAGATAGTAGTTTGCTGCACTAACATCACAGGTGGACATTGCTAGCATAGATACAGTGACAGTGGTGTTTAACGGGTGAAAAACATGCCGACAATCTCAAACAGAATGGATAACAGTCGGGATTTGGTGTTCGCTCCTAAAAACAAGAGAACGTTGAAGGTCAGTGTCATACCATTGATAAATCCATCGTGGAGATAGTGGAGACAGGGAACGTTGGACTCGAAGTTAAAGAATGCTTTGCAGCTGCATGAAGCAGTTGTTCTCAGCTTTGGTAGAGCCTTTACTCTGCTAATGAATGAATTATGAGATGCTGAGTGTGATGGCGTTGACAGCTGTATTAGCATGAAAGTTGAGGCTTTGGAAACTGATCTGTTCGAGCAGGGTGTACAGATTAGGCAGGATAAAGGATTAAAGTGCCGCTGCATCTCTCTCTATAGGTAGAGATAAAACAGCGGTTAAATCGCACTGTAAGCAGGGGGGATGTAGGAAACCGTTAACCAGAATGAAGAAAGACCAACATGTCGATGAAAGAAGTTGAAACTTAAAAAGTCAGGGAGGACGTTTTCCTTAATGAGTGCACTCTGGGTATTCTCCTTGGGTATGGTCCAAGGAAGGACAAGTGGTGAACTGGTGACAGGCTCATAGGTGCCAAAGGCTCATTGATGCGCGTGGGGACTGAAAGCTAGCCCATCTGGTCCGATCCCACAGAAGAGCTACAGTAACACAAACTGCTGAAAAAGTTCATGCTGGCTGTGATAGAAAGGTGTCAGAACACACAGTGCTGTGTATGGGGCTGTGTAGCTGCAGACCGGTCAGAGTGCCCATGCTGACTCCTGTCCACCACTGAAAGCACCTACAATGGGATGCACATGAGCATCAGAACTGGACCATGGAGCAATGGAAGAAGGTGGCCTGGTCTGATGAATCAGGTTTTCTTTTACTATCTATCACATGGATGGACGAGTGCAGGTGCGTTGTTTACGTGGGGAAGAGATGGCACCAGAATGCACTATGGGAAGAAGGCAAGCCGGTGGAGACAGTGTGATGCTCTGGGCAATGTTCTGCTGGGAAAACTTGGGTCCTGATATTCATGTGAATGTTACTTTGACACGTACCACCTACCTAAACATTGCTGCAGACCAAGTACACCCCTTCATAGCAACAGTATTCCCTAATAGCAGTGACCTCTTTCAGCAGGATAATACGCCCTGCCATACTGCAAAAAATGTTCAGGAATGGTTTGAGTAACATGACAAAGAGTTCAATGTGGCCTCCAAATTCCTCAGATCTCAATCCGATCAAGCATCTGTGGGATGTTCTGGACAAATAAGTCAATCCATGGAGGCCCCACCTCACAACTTACAGGACTTAAAGGATTTGCTGCTAACGTCGTGGTGCCAGATACCACAGCACACCTTCGGAGGTCTTGTCTAGTCCATGCCTCCATGGGTCAGAGCTGTTTTGGTGGCACAAGGGGGACCTGCACAATATTAGACAGGTGGTTTTAAACATTTTGATCGGTGTATGCACCGCAAATTCATAGAATGGCTGTATTCTTTGGCTGGGAGGGATGGCATACTTTCTCTCCCCTGTCAATCAGGGTGACCCTAGCCAATTGTGGGTGCCTGTGAGCTCAGGTATACAGAAGAGGGTGGACAGCGCTTTCCTCTGAGTGTGTTATGCTGCCCTGTGACACAGCATGAGCAGCAGTTCGACAAGATGCAGTTGGTTGACTTAACGTGTCTCACAGGAAGCACTAGTTAGCCTGTTATTGGACTCAGACTTTAGGACCCTACTGTTTGTGAAAAATGCCATGCTCCTTCTCTTCCCATTAGCTGTGTATGTGCTGTATATTCTATGCATTTGCATTGAAATTCCAAATATATCACATATTAATAAATCAATAAATTTTATTTCTATTTAGGATATCATGTACCCCTCGTCGCCTCTGTTCCTCATTCTGGTGTTTACCTTTGACCTCTCTATGCTGACCGTGCAGGCTGGACCCTGCCAGAGCTGCCGCAAACTCACAGAGAACTTCATCAAGGTGTGTCTGTCTGTGTCTCTAAACTGGTGCTTGAAAGTTTGTGAACCCTTTAGAATGTTCTATATATCAGCATAAATATGACCTAAAACATCATCAAATTTTCACACAAGTCCTAAAAGTAGATAAAGAGAACCCAATTAAACAAATGAAACAAAAATATTATGCTTGGTCATTTATTTATTGAGGAAAATGATCCAATATTTCTTATGTTTGTTAACATAAAATCAAGTGTTGTGTCCTTTGAAATAGGTTTGGAATAAGCTGAAAATGTAATATTCCATTTTGGTGTTGCTTTATGTCAGAATGGTTTTAGGCTTTTTTTTTGGTTCCTATGGTGTTGCTGCAGGGTTTTGGTGTACCAATTTGTATGTTCAGAGTTCTCATACAATGTTGGTGTTAAATATGTGTTTTAAGATAGACGTATAAAAATGTCGATTTGTTCCAGGGCCTGGAGCGAACAGCCAATAAAAACTTTGGTGGTGGGAACACGGCTTGGGAAGAGGAGAAGCTGGCAAAATACGCTCGCAGGTGAGGGGGTGAAACATTTGCACTTTCTGAGGATGAACGGCTCGTGTTTGATAAGAATCCAGCGTAACTGCCAGTTGTTAGACATAACACGGTTGTTAGAGTTTCATGTGCACATTCTGCTAAATGAATAAATGTAAATGTCAAAACGTAGGTAACAACAGTCAACGTTGACAAATCGGTTTGGTAGCTCCAAGTTCATGTGAAATGAACCCTACACCAGCCTTTTCAGATCGACCAGAGATTCCAAGTACTATCTCTGGGTTTTGAAATGAGCGTTCATGAAGGATCAGTCATATGCCATTCTGTGCGAACGATCTCAAGTTCAGAAAAAAACAATACACCCTGCATATTTCACGTCAAGCCTTGCATGTCGCGTCATGCATCACATCAAGATCTCATTCAGTTCCATTTAAAAAAACATTTCAATCCACGGCGGTGAACTTGATTCAGGTCTATTTCTGTTCACTCATGCACATGAGTGAAGCAAAAACACCACAGAAATTCATTGAAATAACAAAGCCACACTTTCTGTTCCCTGTGAACTTTATTTAAAAACATAATCTACAAAGATGTCATGAAAATCCCAGATGTGGCCGACCCTCCAACATTCCTCCAAGAGCACAGCAACGACTCGTCCAGGAAGTCACAAAAGAGCCATCAAGCAACATCAAAGGACCTACAGGCCTCTCTTGCATCAATAAAGGTCACTGTTCATGACTCCACTATAAGAAAGACACTGGGCAAAAATGGCATCCATGAAAGAGTGGCAAGGTGAAAACCACTGCTAACCCAGAAGATCATTAAGGGTCGTCTGAATTTTGCCAAAACACACTTTGATGATCCTCAAACATTTTGGAATGTTTGGAATGTTTTTGGAATTTAGAATGTTCTGTGGATTGATGAGTGGAAAGTGGAACTGTTTGGAAGACAGGGTTTTCCCGTTACATCTGGAGTAAACCAAACAGAATTCCACAAAAAGAACATACCTACGGTCAAGCATGGTAGTGGTAGTATGATGGTGTGGGGATGCTTTGCTGCTTCAGGACCTGGGCAACTTGCAGTATTTTGTGGGAAATATGAATTCTGCTTTCTACCAGAAAATCCTACATGAGAATGTCCAGTCTTCAGTCTGTAAGTTGAAACTCAAGCACAATTGGATTATGCAGCAAGACAATGATCCAAAGCATAAGAATAAATTCACCTCTGAATGGTTATAAAAAAAAGCTAAATTAAAGTTTTTTAGTGGACTAGTCAAAGTCCTAACTTGAACCAATTGAGATGCTGTGACAGAACCTTAAATGGGCAGTTCATGCTCAAAAACCTTCCACTGTGGCTGAACTAAAACAGTTCTGTGAAGAGTGGGCCAAAAATTCCACCACAGTGCTGTGAAAGACTGATCTCCAGTTATCAGAAGCATTTGGTTGCAGTTATTGCTGCTAAAGGTGGCACAAACAGATTTTAAGTTTAAGGGGGCAATTCGTTTTTCAGATTGTTTTATATTGTATTTAATTTGAAGTTCTAAAACTATTTAGTATGAGATAAAAACAGAATAAATCAGACGAGTAATATGTAGAACCCTGTGTGTATGAGTGTGGAGGAAGTCTCTGGAGGCAGACAGAATTTCAGCAGAGCTTCGTGTTTATTTTCACTCAACCACAAAATACAAACCAACAGAAACGGCGCAGTCGCCTCTTCACGTTCAGAGTGTTTGTATTGCACGCTCTGCCAGCTATGCTGAACTCTCTGATTATGACCGTTACTGAAAGCACAAAGAAACACATGTAATAAGACACTGTTGAGAATTTTCACACGTTACCTGCCGGTTCAGCCCACCTCCTCTCTGTCCACAACTGATGCTCAACCACTCCCCCGCTGCCATGCATTGGTCAAGTACTATTTTTACTATTTTAGTGTTGAAACTGAAACAGTCACATCCTGTAATGCTGAGCAGGAAAACAAGGTGTGTAAATGTTTATATGAGCTTCAGTTTACGTGAACATGATATGAGCAGAGCATAAGGAAAGATAGTGTACTCTGCATGGCACTGTATCAGCTAAACCCATACACTGATAGCTTAGATGTGCCTCCATTTGGCTAGCAACACCAAACTAATCTAATCTCATGTTAGAGAGCCCAAAAGTTTTATATTTTATTGATCTGGTAGTCCTGCAAACAGTGATTCTGAGGCAAGTTTTATTATAAATCCAAGTTTTTGGTCTTGGCTCTCCAACCGTGTGTGTGTGTGTGTGTGTGTGTGTGTGTGTGTGTGTGTGTTTACAGCGAAACACGCCTGCTGGAGATCGTAGAGACAGCATGCGAGAAAACTGACTTTGAATGTAACAAACTGTTGGAACAGATAGAGGACCAGGTTGAGACATGGTGGTTCCACAGGTAAGCACCGATCTGTATATATGTAACAGAGGTGTGGTTATGATATGTGTCTATATGTTTGTAATATTTGCATAAGGATTTGGGAGTTTGCTTAAATCTTTAGTGTGAATGCATCTACACATACCCAGAGTAAATATGTATCTTGTTTTAAACAGTCAGAGCTGAACCACTTGACCCAGAAATAACCATGTGATACACCCGTCATGCCTGATGTTTTATGCTGTCGTAGATAGTCGTGATCACATTATCGATAAGTGCCACGATATTTGTCCTAATGTTTCAAGTTCTGACAGCATATGTGGCATGCTCACTGTTGCTCTACTTAGTGATCATATAACGTCTATAATGTCACATCATGTTACCATCAGTTGTCCCAAAATACTGTTCTTTAATGTACCGTAGTTTAATGATATGCAGTGACAATTTTCAATATCAGTTCATGGTATAATTTTTCTATAGTTGCTTTTAACCATGAGCAACCCATTCTTAGTACTATGACACACATTACTCATTAATTACATTTGTCTATAAAGCAACCCCTTAGCCTTGTAACGATCTTGATATTCTGTGGCACATGACACAATGACATATAGCTAAAGTTCCCTATAGCTAAAGTAAAGCATAACCCCCTTTTTTTTTAACCATTTAAACACTTGACACACAGGACACAATAATAACCACAATAAGAACTGGATGGAATAGTAGGATAATGTAATTGGATAGCAGCAATGACTAACATGTAATTGGTGCCAATCCTTGATATCCAGTTATAGACAGTTAATACTCAGTTATAGACAGTTATAGACCAAAATAATACTCACATTTTATTTCCTTTTTTATAACAAATAAGAAAAAAATGAGACATTTAGAATTATGAATCTAGTGATTGTCGTTCGCTACAAAAAAAATGCGTATCACATATGAACCTACAGTTCGTCTTCGTTATGGGACCGTATACAGTTCTGGGTGTTTCATTTTTAATTTTACGAAAGCTTCGAGTGCAGTTAATAATTTGGCATGCTGTACGTGCAAATAGACGACTGCTTGAAGCCATGGGCTATGTCCGAAACCGCGTACTTACCTACTATATAGTAGCTGAGATACACGTATAGTAGGTAAGTATGCGGTTTCAGACGCAGCCGTGCTCTCTTGTTTACTGTCATATGGTTGAGCGCTGCCATGTGTGTACGTGTCCTGTCTCAAAATGCGGTGAAAATTCCTACACGACGTTAATAGTGTGATTAAGGTCTATAATGCACTTCGATAATGTGACTAAAATAGGAGTACTCCACATGTCTTAATTCGATTTGTGTTTACTTCGAGTATGACTTTAGTCGGATTAAGGTATCAGTAATGGCTGTTTACATGCTAGTTTTTTAATCAGAGTATCGTCTTAATCGGGTTAATATCGGAATATTGTTGTCCATGTAAACGTACTGAATGGGTGTAAAAGCATTATGTCGTAAATGTAAACACTCTGCTTATGAGCCTGGTACAGTATCTCACAAAAGTGAGTACACCCCTCACATTTTTGTAAATATTTGATTATATCTTTTCATGTGACAACA
>JANDJT010000190.1:8005615-8022104 GCA_024331685.1 Stegophilus panzeri | reverse complement strand
ACTCACTACTTTACATTGCAGCAAAGTGTCATTTCTTCAGTGTTGTCACATGAAAAGATATAATCAAATATTTACAATAATGTGAGGTGTGTACTCACTTTAGTGAGATACTGTATATAATATATATTTATGTTTGTGTGTGTGTGTGTGTGTATATAACATATGTGTGTGTGTGTATGTATATATGTGTGCATGCATGTGTGTGTGTGTGTGTGTGTGTGTGTGTGTGTGTGTATATACATATATTAATGCACATATAAATATACGCAGTGCCTCGTTAGCATTTGCGCTTGGGGGAATGTACACTGCTACCACAGTGATGGCAGTGAATTCCCTCAACAAATAAAATGGCCTTCACTTAACCACAAAAAACTCCAGCTGCACTGAGCAGTGGGTTGCAACTACAGTAGCATTCGTACACCAATCGTTGTTTATTCAGATACACAACCCGCCACGGCGGGTCTTACAAGAAGAAAGGGAACGAAGAACCTTCTTTAGAAAGCAGTAACCAAATGAAACCTTAATGAACTCAGAACAGAAATGCAGGACAGACACTTTAGTAGATTCAAAATGATAACATTTTTGGTTGTAGTTCACATCTATTAACCAGCAGGGGCAGTTATAATCACTTGGCTACCTTCCTGCATACTGAGACTTTCAAGAACATCAAGAAGTGACCGCATGACCGTATTTGATGTAAATATTTGATGTCATGTGGCCATTGTTCCCTGGAACTGTCTTGATAGGACTTGAAAGTGAACCAGTTCAGCCCTCTCGAACCTAGAATCCTTCTCCCGAACGACTTGTTTTTCCACGTTTTCAATCACACCCCTGTCCAAGATGGAACAAACTTTTTGAAACAGACCAGCAAACTTGGTTGGAGCTGAAAATGGTCATTTTGGTGCCCTGAGAAGGTTGGTGGCCGAAGGACGGAACTGAAATTTGTACCCCAGTTACATTGTCATCACTGGTCTGATGTACACAAGAAGGTATCCAGGTGATTGTCACTGCCCTCGTCTGGTTATGTAGGGGTCGTAGAACCATAGATACATACGTAACTAGTATTTTCTAAGGGCTGTGCTGTGTGTGCATGTGTATGTGTAACAGCAGTGAGTTATAATTAACATGTTTGTTGTGTTTGTGATCATTATCGCCTCCTCAGCATTTACGATTTGGCTTTCAAACCTGACGGCACTCAGCTCATAGTGGCAGCTGGAAACAGAGTTCTGGTAAGTGATGCTTTATTTTAGAAAGGATTTTCTTGGTCCCAGTAGTATACCTAATTTATAAATTGTTAAATTATAAGCCAATTTGTAGCAAGGTAACAAAGGTAATGTTCCTGTTCCGATATTTTGCAATATGATTTTTGGTTCCAGTTGAGGTCATAAGTTTATGGTGTTCGGTGTACATTGTTATTATTTTGTTTAAAGATCTTTTATTTTTTTTCATTTAGTACTGCCCTTCAGATGCTAAATAAGATAGTTACATGTTTCCCAGATGACAAAATAATAACAATTTACACCGATCATCCTGTTCAAAAGTTTACATCCTCGTGGCTCTTAATGTATCGTGTTGCTTTCTTGAGCATCAGTGAATGTTTGCACATCAGTTGTCCTCAGTGAACAGATGCATCTCAACATCATATAACCACTGTTGGAAAGGGGTCAAATACAGTGCTGTGAAAAAGTATGTGCTGATTTCTTATTTCCTGATTTCCTCTGTTTTTGTGTGCATCTCATCCTAAATAGTTTTAGATCTACAAACGAAATACAACATAAAACAAAGGCAACCTGAGTAAACACACAATACAGTTTTTTAATTTATTGTTTGTATTGAAGCAAGAAAGTTATCCAACAACTATCAGCCATGTGAAAAAACGAATTGCCCCCTTAAACTCAAAATCTGTTTGTGCCACCTTCAGCAGCAATAACTGCAACCAAATGCATCCGATATCTGGAGATCAGTCTTTCACTTACTTCTAGACTAGGACTTACTCCTATGCTTTGGATCATTGTCTTTCTGCATAATCCAGTTGCGCTTGAGTTTTAATTTACGGACTGAAGACCGGACATTCTCCTTTAGGCTTTTCTGGTAGAAAGCAGAATTCACGTTTCCCTCAATTACTGCAAGTTGCCGAGGCCCTGGGGAATTTTGGAAGGTCAGCCACTTCCGGGAAGGTTCACTACTGTGCCGAGTTTTTCTATTTGGAGATAATGGCTGTGGTTCTTTGGAGTCCCAGAGTCTTTGAAATAGCTTTGTAACACTTCCCAGACGGATGTATTTCAATCACCTTCTTCCTCATCATTTCTGGAATTTCTTTCAATGTTGTCATTATGTTACTGGGTAAGACCTTTTAACCAATTTTTCTGAAGAACAGTGGGAAGTTTAACTGCTCAGGACAAACAAAGGACTTATGAACAACTATCACGAAACATAAACACAGTTGTGGATCATCCAGGTAACGACACACAGTATTAAGAATCAAGGGTATGTAAACTTCTGAACCGGTTCATTTGTGTAAATTCAGTTATTATTGTGTCTTGTGGACTAGATGTAAACATCTATTGTGAAATAGTTTATTCAGGGTAGCACTAAATAAAAAAACAAAATGCAATTTTTTTGATCCCTCTTATTTTTTTAATTATTAACATTTTGCAGTTTCTGCAAGGAGTGTGTATACTTATGACCTCAAATGTATATGTGTTTATTAATTTGGTAGTTTTTTGGGTTTTTTTAACAATTAAAACACAGTTGAGGCTCAGTGTTTTTTTTTATTTATTTTTTATTTAAAGTATCGCTCTGCCAAATGATTAAATGCAGAGGAATTTTATAATAGCAATATTTAATCGTGTTCACATTTTGTTTACATTTTTCTTAACAGGTTTATGACACAGCTGATGGAACTCTTATACAGCCACTGAAAGGACATAAAGACACGGTGTACTGTGTGGCCTATGCTAAAGATGGTGCGTGTTTTATTTGCGGATTTTGTATTCCAGTTGTTTTTTTGTTTTTTTTAATGTGCAACGTAACGTGAAGATATGCCAAACCTGCAGTAGAATTTATGTAATATTAGTCAACAAAGTAAAACCCAAATATTATGGGTCACGGTATCTGATTTGTTCGCTTTTCCAAAAGGATGAAAGATTAGTGTAGCAGCATGGCAAGTATTTAGTTATTTGGTTTTAAACTTGTGTAATGGTATAAAAATTTAGAATTCTTTGGAAATTAATTCCCTACCTACAATCAGCATAAATACAAACTGTCAGCTGTTCATTTTATCCTGGTATCAATGTGTATTTTTATTATTTAAAAAACAAACCTTTGTATAGGAAAACGTTTTGCGTCAGGATCCGCAGACAAGAGCATCATCATATGGACCTCTAAACTGGAGGGAATTCTCAAATACACGTGAGTTGATGCCAACAGAAGCCATCTTAAGTATTTACTAATTCAGTACTGAAGCATCCAACCATCCAATACAGCATTAGGCACAAAAGAAGTTCACACAGGAGCCATCAGCCAATCAGGGGTTAGCGTGTGAGAGAGTCAACACATGTGGAGGGAGGGAGTTGTTTAATTGACAAACAACTGAGAATTTATTATTATTAATTTAAATATCTGCATCTCACAGCCATAATGACTCTATCCAGTGTGTTGCGTACAACCCTGTCACACACCAGCTGGCATCCTGCTCCTCGGGAGACTTTGGTGAGTGTTCTTGTGCCTCGTGGTGTTGGTTTGGTTTTTTTTTTTGTTTTTTTGGTCATGTTCATGCCAGACATTATGGCTTTAACACTGAATGTTCATGTGTGTGTGTGTTTTGGGATGCAGGTCTTTGGTCTCCAGAGCAGAAATCGGTGTCCAAGCACAAAGTCAGCAGCAAGATCACTTGTTGTGGGTAAGTAGTGACACAGGAAACCTACACGGGCCCGTACGTGCAAAACACATGAATAAACCAAAAACGTAACAGTAAACCAGAAAACCCACAATACACGTGAAAACACAGAATGAGAAACGCGTTAACATTAATTCAAAACAGGAAAGAACATCCAACACTTGTTGCTGATTGGCTATAGTGTACAGTGTTTTGAAAACGAACCAGAAGTAATATGCTTATAATGGTCTAAATGTTAAGGCACATCCAGTAAGTTTCCAAAACATGTTTAATTTTACGACACAGACCTTTTTGTTTTCTCACCAGTATTTGTTTAGCGTTTAAGTCCATTCTTATTAGCACAAGTTACATGTACTAGATTATTTTCAACTTGCCCTTGGCTCTTGGTATGGCTCTTGGTAAACGTACCACACTGATTAATATATTCTTGTCATGAGAAACAAGTTGTGCTTGGCAAAGTTGCTGTTTTATTTATTTGTATTTTTTGTTTACTAAACAGAATTATTAATTAAAAGAAATGATCAGAATACACTGATCAGCCATAACATTAAAATCACTGAGAGGTGACGTGAATAACATTGATTATCTCGTTACACTGGCACCTGTCAATGGGGTGGGATATATTAGGTAGCAAGTGAATCAGTTCTCAAAGTTGTTGTGTTGGAAGCAGGAACAATGGGCAGGTGTAAGGATCTGAGTGACTTTGACAAGGGCCAAATTATGATGGCTAGATGACTGGGTCTGAGCATTTCCAAAATGGCAGGTCTTGTGGGGTGTTCCCGGTATGCAGTGGTTAGTACCTACCAAAAGTGGTCCAAGGATGGACAACCAATGAACCAGCGGCAGGGTCACGGGCACCCATGGCTCAGTGATGCGCGTGGGGAGGGAAGGCTAGCTACAGAAGTGCTTTGCCTGTGTATGGGGCAGACCGGTCAGAGTTCCCATGCTGACTCCTTTCCACTGGCGAAAGCGTCTACAATGGGCACGTGAACATCAGACCATGGAGCAATGAAAGAAGGTGGCCTGGTCTGATGAATCACGTTTTCCTTCACATCATGTGGAAGGCCGGCTCTGTGTGCATCACTTTCCTGGGGCAGTGTGATGCTCTGCGCAATGTTCTGCCTGGAATCCTTTTGTCCTGGCATTCATGTGGATGTTACTTTGACACGTACTACCTACCAAAACATTGCTGCAGACCAAGTACACCCCTTCATGGCAACAGTATTCCTTAATAGCAGTGGCCTCTTTCGGCAAGATAATGCGCTTCTGCTACACTGCATAAATTGTTCAGGAATGGTTTGAGGAACATGACCAAGGGTTCAAGGTGTTGACTTGGCCTCCAAATTCCCGAGATCTCAATCTGATCGAGCATCTGTGGGGTGTACTGAACAAACAGCTTACAGGACTTAAAGGATCACATCTTGGTGTCAGATACCACAGCACACCTTCAGATGTCTTGTGGAGTCCATGTCTCGACGGGTCAGAGCAGTTTTGACGGCACAAGGGGGACCTACACAATATTAGTCAGGTGGTTTTAATGTTATGGCTGTTTGGTGTATAGTGTTATTGTTTTAATCCTATGTACAGGCCTTTAATCTGCATTGTATGTAGGAATAGTGCTATATAAATAAAAGCTTATTATTATTCTTGTCGTTATTGTTCTCTACTGCAAATCATTTTGTCTGAGTTCTGTTGTTTATCTGTGGCCTCAGCTGGACGAACGATGGCCAGTATCTGGCTCTCGGCATGATGAGTGGTGTGGTGAGCATCAGGAACAAGAACGGAGAGGAGAAGGTGAAGATCGAGAGGCCGGGTGGCACGTCATCGCCTATCTGGTCTATCGCCTGGAACCCTTCCAAGTAATACTGTAACTGACAGAAGGAACTACACGTTTTACATTTCGAACCCTTCTGGTTGTCTCTCTTGGGGAAACCTTAAAGGTCAAGGGAGAACTGTACAACAGAGTGTTTCCATATTAGAAAGGGTTCGAAGCAGGAACCTTTTTGGGAACCCTTAAGAACCATTTCTTTCCCTCTTAAAGTGGAACACACTAGAGCCTATAAGTCTGAGATCACTATCACCACCACCAGTTTAATGAGTTTACATTCAAGGATTTGATAAATTGACTGAAATTTCTACATTTATCCTAGTGTGATATTTTTTCAGTAGAAACATTCAAATACTGTTTCTTGTACACGTAACAGATTCGAACATATGCAAAATATATATTTTTAAAGGGCTGTACGAATATAGCCCTAAGATTTCATTCTGGCCAATCAGTGTAATGCCATGTTCATGACATTTAGAGCCGTATCCAAACATTTTAGTCTCTTTTTTTTAAAAAAAACTTCTTTTTAGAACTCATTTAATTTTGTCAAGTTATATTTCTTAAGAATTAATACACCGGTATTCACGAATATAAATAATGATATTTTGTTTTGTTATTGAAAGCTCTGCAAGACGGATGAAATTAATTAGCTACCGTTTGAATTCATAGCAGAATATATAGCTCTATTTAACTATTATAAAACTTTTGGGTTTTTAATAATAGTCACTTAAATAATAAGTGATAACTGAGGAATGAATTGATGCTGAATATGCAGTGAGGTTTATGATATGTGATAAAACACTTTTTCATAGCAGACTTTCAGACCTCACTGTCTGACAGTAAAATACTAAGGAATGAAATCAGAACACAAAAGACATTGTTATCATGAGTATTAGACTCTGCTGGGTCTTTGGTTTCTTCATTTAGAAACCAGTCGTTTATCTCATCACAGTAAATTGGCTTGTATAATAGTTAGTCATGGGGAGTTGAGTTGTAGTGAGTTGTTTCATAGACTAGGGGGCGCTCTTGCATTATATTGAGACAGCTGTCTAGCATATATGAGCAGACAAGTTAGTCTGAATCATTTGAACTACTTGCACTCCACTAATTTACATTTTCTTTATTTTTGTATTAGTATTAGGTAACTAACTAGTAAATTAGAGAGATTAATATATTTTAATATGTTTAAATTTGTGTTCCCTACTATGTGGGTTCCACTTGTAGAAGTACGTGTGGTAGATGTGGTAGGGACAGGAACAGGGACCGTCAATAAACCATCAAATAACTTTAAAACTAGCTGCACTAATCCAGGCTCAGTGGCTAACAGCTATAGCATGCTGTAAGGGAGCGGAGGCGGTGGCTTCCCTGCATTAGAACCTGAGGGGGTGATCGACCACTCAGCAGAAGAAGCCAGCATGGTTAAGGAGGTGGCGCAGTGCACGGTGTGAAATGTACTCCTCAAGCTGAGCAGGCAGGGCATGGTGCCGGAGCTAGAGCGAAAGCGAGACAGGGTCAGACAGGAAGAAAGAGTGCTGTTTTTTCAGGAAGAGAACCATGAGCCAACATCTGAGCTGAGGACCAGGAAAAGGCAGTGAATAGTGTTTACTATAAATCTACCTTATCCCTCCCCCATTCTTTCTTTTTTTATTGAAAGATCTATTTCATATTTCATATTTCAGAAGGACTTTTCAATATACAAACGATTCTGCTGGTTTAATTGTGCGTTAGTGTTTTCTGTTAGTCCTCGTATCAAGATTAGTTAGTCCATGTTAGTCCATGATATTTGGTTTAATTGTATTCCTCAAGCAAGGTGAAATAGTCAGTGACCATTTTTGCATCTTGTGCTGTAAAAGAGCATCAATTGCAACCGGCTTTGAAGAATCCAAGAGACTTTGGGTTTTTTAATTGTTTTTTTAATCTTCAGAGCTCAAAAAATGCCCTATTCCACCTTTCAGACCTCAAACCCATTATAAACTGTTATGTCTTCAAAAAATGGCAAACCGATTCGGATCAATGTAGTACAAATAAACTTCACAAAATCAACCCTGTTGTTGGTATCTACTCGGATAATCGCAGGAACCATATCATCTACATCCATTGCCTAATAGCCCACTCCAGACTCACTCACAAGTATCTGTTACCGGGTGAAAATCCTCCTTGATGCCCCTTATGCTAAAGTCCGATATCTCTGACGCATAATTTAATGGACTTTAATGCTTTCAACTTCTCTAGGATCCTTTTTTTGTTCTTCGTTGATTCATATGAAACGATTTTTAATGGAGTGAGGCCAGATTTAGTTGTATATTTTTTTAATATTTAGATAAACTTTAAAAAACTTTTAAGAACTTTTGTAAATTCTTCATATTTTGCTCCAAATGAACCTGTTTCCCCTCCATGAAAATAGCCATCGTAGGCTTAGCAAACGAACAAACAAACAATTTTATTTAAGTGTAGGTTCTTCTCTGTACTGATACCACTGGTGAAGTCTGTCTAGTGCAGTGGTTCTCAAAGCGGGGTCCGTACGGTCCCACAGGGGTTTGCGAAGCATAGCCATGGTGTCTGTGATTCTTTCATTTTGTTACAGTGCTGGAAATGTGGAACTCACAGCCCGCCATTATCAACATTATTATATTTACCGTTTAGTTTTTAGCTTGTTATTCGCTTGCTTGACTGGTCACTTGAACTGAATTGGCTTAATCCAAACCTCAATAACTCAAAAACAAGTCAGCTTGTAAATAATGTCAACTCGGACCTAATGATGATTTTAATAAAAATGTATTGGCAGTGGTAAGTGTTATGAATACACAGCTGTAAACTCCTGGTAAATATTTAAAATATTACTGTACACGTTTAAATATTTGAATAGTCTCTGTGGGAAAACTGATCTAGAGCTTTGTGTCTTAGGGATGAGCACCATGATATCTTGGCGGTGGCTGATTGGGGTCAAAGACTGTCCTTCTACCAGCTCAGTGGGAAACAGGTACTTGTCTGTCATACCTCTCTTTTTCATGGCTGAGGTGTTTGAGTTTTTAGCACTCTCCGAGGTCAACAAATGATAAATTCATTATCAAGCCCATCAGGCAAGTGTAGGCTCCGGTGTGCTGCCCAGTAACATGATGTCCCTCAGATAGATAATGTATGTCCAGTAGGGCTGCAGCTAACGATTATTTTCATAATTGGTTAGTTGGCCAATTTTTTTCTTCTTCTTCCTCTTCAATTAATCGATTAATCGGATGGGGCGGGGCAAACTTTCAGTACACTTTTTTTTGGTTTATTTAAAAGAAAATCCACAAACTGAGTGTTACAAATATAAACTTCAGACTAAAACTTTACACAACTGCTTGTCCAAAACAGAAAAGAACCCAACACACACACACACACACACCCCAGAATATATATATATTATTAATTTAGGACTGTAGTTTAATTCGGTGCTTTTTGTGCATCCATAAATAATAATGCATAAATACTTATATACAACATAAACTAAAATAATCATATATATATATAATTCTTTTATTTTATTCAGTTATTTTTTATGGATGCACAAAAAGCACAGAATTAATTTACAGTCCTAAATTAATAATAAAAACTCCCTTTCACTAAACCTTGTGGTTTCTGTTACTCACTGCCTTTAGACATATTATTTTACTTGTTTTCTTTTGATCATAGTGTTTTAATTAGACATTACAGATCTTACTCTCGTTCACACTCTGTATCGCTGTGTCTACACAGCATGTGATCAGCAACGCGGCCTTGGTACTAATACATCACTTCCATTATAATAAACGACAGAATTTACACTGCAAGCGCGCAAATACAGCAATTAATGACAATAATCTTGAATTAAACTAAAGCTTTTAAGCAACTCGCACCAGTTTCCCCTGCCCCTTACACACAGTGGAGCATTTTGGATATAAACATAACTTTGTGCTCGTGCAGCACTGTTTGATCTCCGTGGTGTTTAATATAAAATGCTCCCTGCCTTAGAGGACTTTCTTCCTCGGTCACGTGACAATTTCGGCTCCGTCTGATGGAGACTGAGGTCATGTTGGGAATAAAAGGTAACGCTGAGAGAAAGTAAACTGAAGAAAGTCATTGTCCGTGAATCTGGGTGTCTGCTAATGCTAGCGTGCATATGATGTCATGCGCTGTCGCCTAGAAGCGGCTTATACTTCCGGTTAGTAAAAGAAAACCGCTAGTGTTATATTTGAGATGATATAACCTTTCTAAAATCCACACACTAGACGGTACAGTGCATAGTGTACAGTACTTCATTTGGGACACAACTTTAGTATTCGCTCTCCGAAGCGTGTTTTCGGAAGAGAAGTAACGTAATGAGTAACTCTCCCCCGTGCCACACGCAGACCAACTAATCGATAATGAGATTCATTGACAACGATTTTCATAATCGATTATTATCGATTTTATCGATTAGTTGTTGCAGCTCTAATGTCCAGTTAATTAGCTAGTTAGGTGTGTTAATACAGACTAAGGGAAATGAATGAGAATACGATTATCATCTGTACTAACACAGCACTGTGTTTGCGTCTTACTTATAACAGGAGAGTTATATGATAGCTTTCCTATGAACTTTTCTCAGTTCCACTTCATACCTGCGCGTTCCTGATTCTGAACAAATCATTGGTCATCTATATTCGCTACTAAATCTGGCTAGTATAAAACATTCTAGCGTAAGACAGATGGAGCCTCGGGTGAGGTTCCATCACCTCAGCAGGTGGTGGAATTGAACTGAGTAGCATTCACTATAGCTAAAAGTATAGAGACGCGCTGCATCACCATGAAGCGCATTAAGTTTAAACTAGGCCTGTCACGATAATTACGTTATTGACTTATCGTACGATATATGGACATGACCTTGACCATTTTTGCTGACCTCGACATTGCCCATTGTGTTTACATGCGTGTTTGTTTACTGAAGAATGAATCTGACCAATGTTTTATCCGTTCGCGCTGTTTTTGTCCTCTCCTCTGTTTCAGGGCTGTCAAATTAAACTTCGAACTTTGAATATTCGACGAATTTAATATAAAAATGCACATTCGAATGCACCTTTAAGGTGTGTAGCAAGCACTAGCACCGATTTTAATTAAAACGTACTGCTGACAAATGACACCCAATATATTAACAATACACAGACAATGCTTTTTGAAGAAGAAAAATCTAGAAAGACTAGTTGTGTTTCAAATAATCCAGTCATGGTGAATAATGTCAGGGATTGAGCCGATTAAGCTGCGTGAGCTGAAACTGAACAGTGAATGAACAGCTGTAAACTGAAGCGCTTATTTAACTCACCCAAACGCATCCTATACATATATGAGATTAATCAGACATTTACACAACATAAACATAATATTACAACTTGCTTCTGCAGAACGTGAACTTGAACTTAAGTAAGGCGCTAGGTAGAATGGTTGTGAATACACTCTTTCCAAAACAGCTCACTAAAACACGGACAATGAAGAACTAAAGCATAAAGAATTCTCAATATTGTATTCCAATACATTTATTTATTGTTTTTGTTGTGTGGTTTTATTTTATTTATGTTTCATTTCTTTAGGATATTTAATTTGTTTTTGACTTTCCAATTTAAATGTCTGAATATTCTTAAGAATGAAAAGTTCATTGCTCTTTGAAAGGGTGTACCTGCATTATTATGCTATTACATTATCATTATGTCAGTGGCATAAAATGGTCTTAAAATGACAATATAATATCATGTATCGCAATTATTTCTGTTCAATTATTATATCGTCCAAGAAAAGTTATCGTCACTGGCTAGAGGCTGACACATGCTGATTTTTTTTAAACACTGCTGTCTATACATCGCTGATGAAGCATATTACATTAAATGAAAATTAAAGACAGCACAAGCTGACACCAAATAAGAGTTTGTATGTGTGAATGAGGATGTTCCTCTGAGCTTCACATTGTTCATTTTCTTGTTTCATTTCCGATGGTGGTCTTGTTAAATTCCTTATGTGAATAATTCAAGAAAATTCCATTTTAAAGAGCAAAAATATTTATTTATATGTGAAAAATCAGAGAGAACTTCATTTCCCGCTTTAATAAACTACTGAAAGCCGAGTACAGTCCTCTTAACAGGCCACTTGTTTATTTTTTCCATCTTCCCTAATCAACCAAGTTAATACTTGTGCTGTCATTGCAGTGTTATACAGAATCATAGGTTTATCATAGCAATATTTTTTTTTTCATATTGTTCCTCGTGTAATGTGTATAAGCATCATCATCATCGCAACTGTCTAGGTTTTGTTTGGTATCATTTAGCTGGCTTTTCCTCAAAGCCTACTCATCATTGTTGCCTGGTGACAGAGTGCACATGTAATTCAAAATGACATTTTAAGAAATTTGCTTCCTTGAAGAGACACGGCAAATTTGCCTAATGAACAGAAAAATATTTATTTGGGGAAAACTCTTCTATAGCGACATCACAGATTACGGTAATGCTGTAATTTGCAGGGGAAAAAAAAAGAACATTTCATTAACAAAAGGTTAACAATAATATTTTATTAATTACATTTGATTCAATTTTAATAATAAAATGTGTGTATACATTTTACTGAATGTTTTGTTATTAATGAAATAAAACTTTTTTTATACATTTTATTTTTTTATTAATAAAATTTAAATTGTTCAAACAATTATTCATTTTTGAATATGCTTACAACAACCTTTAGATCCTTGAGCTTAGTTTACAAATCAGTGATCCTGATCTATTTTAACTGACTGTGTACATTACAAAATGATTCTTAAATTTATGGCTTCGTCTTTTCGAAGTGTACTTGTAGAAAGGGGTGTACTTTGGTAAAACCCTTCACAGCTACCGTGCAGCAGGAAAACAGCCTTTCTGTAATCTGTGACGGTTGCATGAGAAAGTGATTCTGCTGCCAAAATAAATATTCTCACTTATTTAATGCCAACCTGAACCGTCCCCTAGTCTGGAATTAGCCTGGAGACATACTGCAGTGTGACAATTACTGAAAGATTATTTTGTTTTTCCATGAGCTGTCAGTTTGGTAGAATGTTCATGATTTTTCAGTGTATAGAATTTCTTCATTTTTATTCACTGCCATTTATGTGGTCATTTAAACATGCTAGACAAATTAAACTTAAAATAATAGAAATCCTAAGATAAGATGTATAAAATGTATACGAGCAGTACCTCTCGTCCTTTAACCGTAACGAGGAGGAACGGGACTAATTAATTAAAGATAGTGTAGTTAATTCACTCTTTTTTTAGGCCTGCTTTTCTAATGCACCGTTGACACGGAATTGCTGAATTCAATACAATATTTTTTGGTAATTCCGACCAAATGAGATGGGTAGAAATGCACTACATTTACTTTGGGAAAAAATGTACTTTTAAGAGTAGGTTCAACTGGCCATACTCTTACTCAAGTTCATTTTTAATCACAGAAATGTACTTTTTGTACAGGTTGTGTGTTATTGTACCCGTCAGAGGACTGGGATATGCTGCTTCATCTTGAACCCAGGTTTTATATATCATATAAACAGAACTTTCAAGGACAGGTGTGACTTCCAGTTCTCCATGTAGTCGGAGATTCATTTTCCCTTCATTAGAATCGGATCGGAAGTAACTGGTAACTTGCTACTTGAGTAGTCTTCTCATTGGATACTTTATTACTCTTACTCAAGTCATTATTACTTTTATTGTTACTTGAGTCATTATTTTTATGAGTAGATTTATTTGTACTTGAGTAAAACTTTTGGCTACTCTACCCACCTCTGGTGTGGATTAACATGTCAATGAATTCTGCTGGTTAATACTGAAGTTAATAGGAGTGTGACGATGTATCAGTATAACAATAAAAAATAAACAAATATTTTGCGTTGTGATAACCTGGACGTCCTACTCTTCAAACATCCAACATTCTCCAAAATGTTTAAAACTACTGAAGGTCAAAACCATTTCTTTTTATATCGAGTTTTTTAGTTAACCAGTATTTCCCAACCCAGTCCCTCAGATGGTCCTGTCCCAGCTTCTGACATACCTGAACTGAGTAATCCCTGGCAACTTTGTGTTGGGAGCTGAGAAAAAGGACAAATGGTGCTCTTTCCTATTAAATGCAACCCATTTTTAATTTAAACAACTTGCAAAACATTTTAAAAACTCACCCACACACTTGTTGTCATGAAGGATCCAGCCCGGCTTGCAGTCCAGACACTTGTAGTCTTGCGGACCAGTACACTTTTTACAGGAGTGATAGCAGGCTACAAGCATGCGTGCACACACACGCACACACACACACACACACACACACACAGTTCTTGTAACACAAATCACAGTTCTTGTAATACAGTTCCAAGTTTCATTTAACAAAATAAAGTAAAATAAAACATGTTGCTGATGGTCACCTGAGCAGGGTGGCTGTGAGTGATTGGAGTTCTTTTCTCTGTAATATCCGTCTGCGCAGTCCTGACATAGAGGGCCCGAATAGCCAGGGTCGCACACACACTCTCCATCTCCCAAGCGCGTTCCCTCTCCCTCACAGCGTCCAAGACCCCCACAGACACCGCCGGGACCTGATGGGCATTCTGACAAATACATGGCTTGTGAATATTTGAAAGTGATAAGCAAGGAATAGCAGCGGGTGGGGTGGGGTGCGTTGCGGCACAGTGCGTTGCGGCACAGTTTTCGTACAACGGCAAGGTTTGGAGTGTGTTATTCCTCTTACACCATAGCGATGTGGCAATTTTTAAAAGTTATTTCAGGCAGTGGTGGCTCCAATCTGCCACAGTTGGGTCCTTGAACAAGTCCCTTAACTCTCTCTGCTCCAGGGGCGCCATATCATGGCATATCATGGCTCAGACCCAAACTTCCTAACAAGCTGGGATAGGCAAAAGAAAAGAATTTCACTTTGCTGTAATGTATGCGTGACAAAAAAAAAAGCTGCTTCTTCTTCTGTTAAAGAATGACACGCATTTTAACAGTTTGCAGTTAGAGTTAATGTTGTGGAAGGTTCGCAAGACGAGTTAGTTCCTGCTCTCTTTTACACTTATATCCACAATAAACAGTCATTCCCTCACCACTCTCGCTCTTCTCTCTCAAAAGAAATAAAAATAATAATAATAACAGCTTGTCATTTCACCTAGAAACTGGAATGTGTAAACTCCTCTGTGGAAGTGTAAGACTTTCCTGTGCTGATAAACTTTACAAAGCACCGTAACTGCTACAAAGCACTTACACTACTTCCAGAAATGTTAACTAAATGTTTCCTTGGGGGGAAAAAAAAGAAAAGAAAAAAGTCACTACATCAATGACTATAGGTTATAATTCGTTTTTTTATTATTCTTAGATTATGTGGAACATCTGCCGTACAAGTCCCTGAGTATGAGCTGTTACTATAGAAACAATAACGTATTAGAACGAGCGCATTAATATTAACCTATCATTTACATTACAACCTGAACTGCTTCCTGAACCATGCTGTTATACGAAAATAATAGACACCTTCTGACCAATCAAATTCCAGCATTCAACCGCGCTGTTTCATAAACTGATATAAAGTCTGATATAAAATCTGAAAATCCCAGTTGATTTTTTTTAGTACAAGAATACTTTGACATATTTTAAGGTATATCTAGACTATTATTATACTGAGTCAATTAGTATAATCCTCTGTGTGTTATCGTCTAAAATAAGAACAAACACTTCCTCTTGTATTACTGAAGAATGACGTAATGTTGAGCGAGTAATAATTTTATAAAACTGTATTCGTTTTCCTAACAGAACATGACTGAACAAATCTCCCATGTAAACCCATTTGAGAGAACTGTACTTAAGACAGCAAAAAAGTTACAAAAAAAACCAAAAAACAAATAGTAAAAGTACTTATTAAATATAATTTGGCTGCAAAACAAACTGCATGCTGTCCATCATGTCATGTCTAGTAACTGACTAGTCATGACTTTTACAGATACTGATCAGAGATACTGGTTTTGTCTATTTTGGACAAACTCCAAAAAAAATTTAAATAAAAATAAATAAAAAACCTCTGTGTGCATGTCCTGCATCCCACATCCCTCATATTTTACTCTGTTTCCATATCCCTGGTTAAGTTCATATTTCTAACTAATCCACGTGAAACAGGAAACACTCCGTGTTACAAATAAAAACAGCTGTCATTTATTTTAGTCATTCAGTCCTCAAACATATAAAATGGGTGTAAAATAGGGCATTGACAAGGAAATTCCCTGAAACAGTATAATGAGACAACACAGTTTTTCAACAGAAAAAGTTTCTCTTAAGCATGTACTTCTGGGAGATTTGTGTTCCTTGTTGCATTTTAATCATGCCTTTTGTTACGTGGTTATTAGTGGCTGGTTACGTGGAAGGAAAGAAATATTCCCAAATCAGTTTTTTAACGCATCCTACTCGTCATTAATGTCTATTTAAGGACATTTTATTCCAGACCGAATTCCAAATGAAATATTACTCAGGGTGTGTTATGTACGTTGTGTTTACCGGCACATTCTGGTCCGAAGCGACCTGTTGGGCAGCAAAGTCGGAGCTCTTCGATACACAACCACTCGAACAAGTCAGGTGCTTCCTGCTGTCTGAGAAATTAAGTTAATATATTATTAAATAATATACAATCAGTTTATTCATCAATATCTACAGTATCTCACAAAAGTGAGTACACCCCTCACATTATTGTAAATATTTGATTATATCTTTTCATGTGACAACACTGAAGAAATG
>JANDJT010000190.1:7982216-7992541 GCA_024331685.1 Stegophilus panzeri | reverse complement strand
CTTACTTGATGTTGTTTTTCGCACCATTCTGTGTACACTCTAGAGACTGTTGGGTGTGAAAATCCCAGGAGATCAGCGATCGCGTTTTCCCCACTTTCTGTCGCTTGATGTGAATATGTCCTGTATCTGCATGGCTTTATGCATTGCGCTTCTGCAACATGATTAGCTGATTGGATAGCTGCATGAACGAGCAGGTTTACGGGTGTGCTTGATAAAGTGCTCGTGAGTGCATTTCGAAATATTTCCTTTTATATTTATTTATTTTGTACCAGATAATAGATCACTATTTGACATTGTAAATATAGCAGAGTACAAAATGAGATACAGCTATATAGTATGTGTGCCCTAATTAGTTCTCTCTGCCTATCTCGCAAATTCCATTTCATTTCTGTCCATCAGTAATGTGTATATACTGTAGGTCTAAATGATACCCTCCTACCTTACCTGTCTGTTGTTAAAACTTCCTGTCATTTTCTCCTATGCGCATTTGTTCATTTGGACTGGCCTAGGTTTTAAACCTGGGTTTGATAGTGCAGGTCTGCAGCAGCTATTTGCAACGACGTCAACCCTATTAAGTCACTAACTGTTAGAAAATGATTAAGCAGTTAAATTGTCTGTATTAGCAAATTGATGTGATTTGCACAGTGAAATCTGAGGTACATTTTAAAGAGATATTTTACATCCTTTTTTGAAGATTTTGAAGATCTTTGTGGATAACCCATTCCCTATCACACTGCTGAAGCAGAACACATCTGTGCGCTGTCTGGACATGAGCACGTCTCGCAGTAAGCTTGCCGTGGTGGACGAGCATAACACCTGCCTCGTCTACGACATCCAGACCAAAGAGCTGCTTTTCCAGGTTAGTCCCCAATCCAAATTGATTGCACAACTACTTCCTCTTGTTTCCTGTTCATCAGAGAGTTGCAGATGCTGGCTGTTGTGCCTGTTTTGCCGGTTTCTCATCAGAGAATTGTGCATCCAGTTTAGCTCTAGCCCAGTCCACAAGCAGTGCAAGGCAGCTTCTGGAATTTTAAGACAAGAGTGTGGCATTAAAGAGACATGGCATGTTGCCCATGTCTAATTCATAGATAGTCATAGACAAATTTGTCAGTTTTGACAATGATAATGGCATTATGGGTCAAGGAAGTCATCTAATCCGCTGCATAGTTTGGACAAAAAGCTTTATTATACAATAATATATTTTGACACCTAAGAAAGAATTTTAGCTTGGGCTGTACAGTGGATATAAAAAGTCTACACACCCCTGTTAAAATGGCAGGTTTTTGTTAAGTAAAAGACTGAAACTAAGATAAAACATGTCAGATCTATTCCCACTCTTAATGTGAAATTGCAACATATACAAATAAAGTGAAAAACAATCAGAAACTTTTTTAGTAAATAAAGGGGGGAGGAACATGCAATAACTTAGTTGTGCACACCCCAACACTTTATTGAAGCACCTTTTGATTTATTACACCACTTTTTAAATAAGAGTCTATCAGTGTGGCACAGCTTGACTTGGCAATATTTTCCCACTCTTTCTTGCAAAAACATTCTAAATCCATCAGACTGTAAGTGTAAGGGCATCTCCTGTGCACAGTCCTCTTCAGTGTCACTCCACAGATTTTCAGTTGGATTCAAGTCTGGGCTCTGGCTAGGTCATTCAAAACATCGATCTTCTTTTGGTTAAGAAATTCCTTAGTTAATTTGGATGTATGCTTTGGGTCATTGTCATGCTGAAAGGTGAAATTCCTTTTCATCTTCAGCTTACTAGCAGACACTTGAAGGTTTTGCTCTAAAATCTAACAGTATTTGTAGCTATTCATGATTCCGTCTACCTTGATCAAAGCCCCAGTTCTGGCTGAAGAAAAGCAGCCCTACAGCATGGTGCTGCCGCCACCGTGCTTCACTACGCATATGATGTTCTTTTGGGTATCTGCTTTTTTTTTTTTTTTTTTTTTTTTTTTTTTTTTGCCCCAAACATACCTTTTGGAATTCTGGAATTATTATACCTTTTGGAATTGGTCTCATCAGACCATAACACATTTTGCCACATGTTTTGGGGTGATTTAGTTTAAGTGGATGTTTATTGTAAGAAAATGCTTCCATCCAGCCACCCTACCCCATAGCCTAGACACGTGAACACTACAAGAGATTGTTGTCACATGCAGAGAATATTCAGTACTTGTCAGATATTCCTGCAGCTCCTTTAATGTTGCTGTTGTTCTCTTCGCAGTCTCCCTAGTAAAATCTTGTCTTGTCCTTTTATAAATTTTTGAAGGACGTCCTGTTCTTGGTGATGTCACTGTAGTGCTCCATGTTCTCTATTCGTTGATGATGGGCTTCACGGGGTTCCATGGTACAGCTAATGTTTTTGAAATTCTTTTATACCCCTCTACCGATCGATATCTTTCAACAGGTGAGATACCATGCATGCTTCGTAAGCTCTTTGCGGCCCACGGCTCCAGCAGTCAGATGAAACCAAGAAGATCCTACAGAAACAGCTTGTCTTTATTTGGGGTTAATCAGAATAACTTCATTGATGACAGCTGTATGATAAATACTTTTGAACATGAGATTGAATGAACACAACTACATCCCTGATTATAAAAACAGTGTGCACACTTATGCAACCAGGTTATTGTAACTTTTTTTTATTTTTCCTATTTTTCCCTAAAACATTTCTGATTGTTTTTCACTTAAGTTTTATACGTTGTAATTTCACATTGAGGGTGGAAAAAGTTCTGACATAATTAATCTTGGTTTCATTTTTTTTTACATCACAAAAACCTGGCATTTTAACAGGGGTGTGTAGACTTATTTTTTTCTTCTTCTTTTTTTTTTTTTTTTTTCTCCATTGCATGTCTAAAGGTCTGTTCGGCCCAGTGATTAGAAATGTAACAGGGAATGAAAACATTAAATCTTGGGATTTATTCATTTAGAAAACTACAATCATGATATTGTGGCATAACATTTATAGGTTATAATATCCAATAACAGCATGTGCTCTTTCTTTTGATCCACTTTCCTATTTTCTTTTAATAGGCTCCCAGTATTAAGATGAAGTGATATGACTCACAGCAAATGTATTTTTGAGACCTGGATCAAAAGTAACCATCGTTTTGTGCCAAGTTTTTAAACAATCTCTTCACTCGCAAAAGGTTTTCTTTCAATCTTGACGGGTCTAATCTGCCCACTTTTAGATTTGGTGAAAAACAGCAGGTATTTTGCGCTTAGAAATGGAGAGAAGAAAACACTGGCATTGCCAATCCAGATGGAAATAAAATTACAGGGTAGTAAAAGGCACACCTTGTAAAAGAGTGAATTACCTCAGCTCCCTAATCTCCTCTCAATAAGGCTTTATTCCCATCATATAGTTTTAAACTTCATATTTTTGGTAACATTCAGAATTTTTGTGCATGTGTATATTCAGGAGCCCAATGCAAACAGCGTGGCCTGGAACACACAGTGTGAGGACATGCTGTGCTTCTCAGGCAGTGGCTATCTGAACATCAAGGCGAGCAATTTCCCTGTGCACCAGCAGAAGCTTCAGGGCTTTGTCGTGGGCTACAATGGCTCAAAGATCTTCTGCCTGCACGTCTACTCCATGGCTGCTGTAGAGGTGCCTCAGGTGTGTGAGCGTATGTGTGTGTGTCACTGTGGAGCCTTTGAATAAATTTTTTTAAAAAATGTTTACATCATGTATAACAGTGGTGGTAGAATATGCATAAGGTGCAATCAGCTGCAATTAATGTGCTTAATTTTAAATGTCAGTTTGCTAAAAAGTGCTTTCCACTTCTCCACAGTCAGCTCCGATGTATCAGTATCTGGAAAGACGGATGTTTAAGGAAGCTTATCAGATCGCTTGCCTGGGCGTGACGGACAGTGACTGGAGGGATCTGGCTACAGAAGCGCTGGAAGGACTGGACTTTGACACAGCCAAAAAGGTTTTTCAATAAATACACACACACACACACACATAGATACCACATTTGATTTTGGGTTCTTACAAGAATATTGCATCACATAACTCATGAAAGCAGCAGATGGTGCTTCCTGATGCTAGTTGAGAATTCAAGCACCTTTTATAATCCCAAAAGAGAAATTAATCACTATTCACAGAAACACTATTCATCTGTTTCCAAATTTATGAATGTCCAAATCTGTCTCGCGCTCTGTGCCTTTTTCTAGGCCTTTATCAGGGTCCGTGACCTGCGCTACCTTGAGCTCATCAACAGCATTGAAGTAAGTTTTGTTCCACCACCCCCCAAACCCCACTCCATCCTTCCCCACCCCACAGCACTCAGCTTCTACACTTTTAAAGCCTTTACCGACAAATCTCCTACTGTATGTTTTTGTACTTCAGCGCTGTTGAATGTTGAGTCATTTTCTATGACAGCAGCTCTGACGGTAGTTCCAACTGCTAAGGTCTACACTGAGACCAAAGTGTTTACAGTTGTGCTCATGAATTTAAATTTAAGCAGTTTAACTACTCAGGATGAACAAGGGACTCATGAACAACTATCACAAAACATCAAAACAGTCATTGATCACCCAAGAAACGACACACAGTATTAAGAATCAAGCATATGTAAACTTTTGAACTGGTTCGTTTGTGTAAATTCAGTTATTATTGTGTCTTGTGGGCTAGATGTAAACATCTATTATGTGAAATAGCTTATTTAGGGCAGTACTAAATAAAAAAAATAAAAAAAAATTAAAAATGCAATTTTAATGAACCCTTAATTTTTTTTTATTTCAGTAATATTAACATTTTGCAGATTCTGCAAGGGGTATGCAAATTTATGAGCACAACTGTACATACACCTAGGTGAAAGACATTCAAACTCAGTTTTTCACAATTAGGTTATCTACTTTAGTTCTATAAGAGATCATTTGCAAATAATATCTGAGAGACAAAATTATTTCAGCTTTTATTGATTGTGTCAGATTTTCAGTCAGTCAAAACTTTACATACAGTACTCCCAATTAACTCCTAATTTTGACAGTCGGTCGAGCCGAAGCTTATAAAAATCATTAACATCGATTTCTGGAATCTTCCGTATGAATGCACTCGTTCTAATACGTTATCCTTTCTATATAATTACTTGCATGAAACACCACGTAAACAAATACAAAATTGGTGTAATTGGTGGTATGGTGAAGCTTTATGTTTATTTAGCATTCGTGAAAAGAAGTCTCCAGTCCCAGCACTTTTTAACACTCAGAGGTAAAGCTTTAACGTTAAGTTTTTTTTGACATGGGACAGTTTACAGGATGGAAGGAAGGAGAGAGGAGAAGCTGGTGAGAGCTGCTGAAGTGATAGAGTGATAACAGGAACAGTGTTTCACATTATACAACAATTAATATAACTGTAAACTGATTAAAAAAAAATACAGTTTGTCATTCATTAAGAAACAAGAGAGAATTCCGGATGTGCAGTGATAGGAAAATATTCAACTCCTGGGTGGTTACAGTGACTCGCATGAGCACACATCACGCCACCCGGTCACTGAGTATTTTCCTAAGAGCGTGCCCTGTCATGTTTTATTCCATACTCAATCAACTTCCTTGGGATTTCTCAAAAAGCTTTAGAGTTTTAGAAGAAACAGATGCAGCCTTGTGTGAACAAGAAGGCAACCTTTCCAATCTGAATGCATTTGTGTGGGTTTTTTTTGCTAGCCTCCAGGTAACAGTTTGAAAAGGGCTGGCCTTTGTTTACCAGAAATGCGTTTGATGTCAGGAATGCTATAAAGAAAGAACGTATTATTGAATTTCAGTGGAACAGAAGGTTGTCTTAAAAGGTTTGCATAATCTACTTCTTTTTTTTTTTTAGTAGGAGTATAGAAGGTGTGTGCATTTTTGTCAACTTGTGTATGCAGACATGTTGGGTCGTCCTTATTGAATTCTAAATGTATGTGTATGTATAAATGAAAGAGATGTGTGAAGATAAGGGTGTCTGGAAAAGTTTGGACATAAGTTGAGGTTAGGCCAGTCACAAAAATTACATTATGGACTTATCGTACGATATATGGACATGACTTTGATCAATTCTGCTGACCTCAACATTGCCCATTGTGTTTACCTGCACGTTCGTTTACATAAGAATGAATGTGACCAGCGTTGTAGCCGTTCGCTCTGCTTCTGTCCTCTCGTCCGCTCCAGGGCTGTCAAATTAAACTTCGAATATTCGTCGAATTTAAGATAAAAATGGACGGTCAAATGCAAAAACCGTGTGCATTCGAATTTACGATGTGTAGCAAGCACTGGCACCGATTTTAATTCAAACATACTGCTGAAAAATTGACGCAAGTGATATTTTTTACAAAGAAAAATCTAGAAAGAATTAGAGTTCTAGTATTTCAAATACTCCAGTCATCGTCAATAATGTTGGGGCTTGACCCCTAGAATGAATAAATATGACATGATGAAATATTGACTAAATTCAAAAGATATTTTCGTCAGAAGACAAAAACAGTTTTTTGACATTCCAATGTCTGAATATTCTTAAGAATTAAAAAGTTCATTGCTCTTTGAAAGGGTGTACCTGCATTATTATGCTATTATATTATCATTGTATCAGTGGCATCAAATGGTCTTAAAAATGACAATAATATCGTTTATCGCAATTATTTCTGGGACAAGATATCGTCCAACGAAAGTAGTTATCGTCACAGGCCTATTAAAGGTAAGCTTTAAAAAAAAAAAAAAAAATTAAATGATGTGTATGTGAATTGCTTGGTCTATTAAAATGTATAACTAAAACAAGGATGTACACAGTTTATTTATTTATTTTTTTGATTCTGAATTCTTTTCAATCACAAGTCTCTATTTTTATAAAAAAGATCCTTGTTGACTTTTGATATTTGTATTTCTCTTTCAGTTGCAATTTTAGCTTACGAGCGAATAAGAATAGAAATTGGCCTAAATCCAAACAGCATGGGTGAAGACAAACTTTTGTTTCGTGAGCCGGTTGCTCCTTCTATTTTTGCTCTGTTTATCATCGACCCACGAGAGGGCTTTTTCTATCTGTGCGTGTGTGATTCATCATTTGCGCAAACACGTATTGGATTTACATTTTGCTGTGCTACTTTTCCTTAATCGAATTGTGTTTGTGCGTATTTTGCACAGGAGAGGAAGAAGAGAGGTGAGAACAACAGCGATCTCTTTCAAGCGGACGTCTACGCGTACCAGGGCAAATTCCACGAGGCCGCTAAACTCTATAAGAGAAGTGGCCATGACAACAGAGCACTCGCCATGTATACAGACCTGCGCATGTTTGAATATGCCAAGGTGTGTGTGTGTGTGTGTGTGTGTTTACATTCATATTTAATTATGTGTTCGCTCATTAGCAGGAGTGTGTATGTGTGCATTTTTGTGGGAGTGTGTATGCTGAAACCCATGTGTAAATTGCAGTTCTTGTGTGTGTTCGTTTTCATGTTCTGACATCTGTGTATTTGTGTGGGGCCCCTGCCCTTCGGACCTATTTTCTGTGAAGGAAGACAGACTTGTCCTAATTGTGGCGCTGCTCTCTTTTTCTCAGCTCCTCCACTTCACTAGATCCTTGTTGCTCTCGATGCATGCGACGAATAATTAAGACTACTTCAAGTACTTTAGGTTCCTTTCAGACATTTCTTGCAATCACGCTGCGTGCCCCGACTTTAGTGCACTTTTATTTGACAGAGCGAGAGAAGAGCATGTGAAGACGAAAAGATTTGTTTTTTCCTTATTCCTCTGTACTTGGGTCTGTTGAACTTGGAAACGTGGTTTCGTTTGGTTTGTTTTTGCGCAGTGAAAGTTAAAGAATTTCTCTGTTTGCGTGTGCATTCCAGGACTTCCTGGCTTCGGCAGACCCTAAAGACACAAAGCTGCTGATGAAGAAGCAGGCGGACTGGGCTAAGAACAGTAAAGAGCCACGTGCTGCTGCCGACATGTATCTAAGCGCAGGAGAGAACATGAAGGCCATCGAGATCATTGGAGAGCACGGCTGGGTGGACATGTGAGATGAAACTCAGGCACACTTAAACATAGAATTCCTGGTTAAAGCACATACACACACGTACAGGTTAACTGAAGCCTGAAATGAAAACAAATACAGATTCGTCTAATTTTTCTCTCTAAATTTGGTCACCTGCCATTTCCCACTCAGCAGCCAGCTCTCCCCAATCATACGAGGGTTAAGACATGCTTCCTTTGAGACATGTGAAGCCAGCCAACTCCATTTTTTTTTCACACACACTATCTGCCCTTTTCCACATTTATTGAGCTCACCTGATTGGCTAGTGTCACTGTGGTTGACCGTATGAGAGCGAGAAAGAGCAATGCATTCCCTCCTGCCCATAAAACATGGGCAAATTTGCTCCCTGAATTCTGTGATTTCTGTGATTTCAGGATACGAATTCAGTACAGAATATGCCACAATATGAGAAGCATCTCTGAAAATATTCCAAAAAAGTGTCCTGACTTAAACCATACTGACCCCACCATTAGAAGTCTCTCACAAACTTGAATTTGAGTAGAAAGAGAGAGATTGCAGTCTTTCATGCTTCCTGTATCAGTATCTGAAATTGGAAATCTTACCTGGCACTCCCTCTTGAACATACATCACATTTTCCCAAGCACTAACTTAGCATCGCCAAATAAACACTCTAGCTCATCATTTAGGCAACATGTTAATCTTCCTTCTGTTTGCCTTCTACATCTACCATGTATTTGCTCTCATCTTCGCGTTCTCATTCTCCCTTTGAGTTAGTTTTCTTTTGTCCTGTTTTCACACGTTCCTCTTTTGAAAGCAGTGCTGGAATATTAAAGACTATAGCCTCACATCAAACAGATAATAACAATGTGGAGGACAACATATAATTAAACCACTGGCAAGAAAAGAGGAAAACAATAAAATGGAGCTAATTTCATGGATCGTTGCCCACACATAATGTGGAAAACGAACCTCTATTGTTTCAGCAACTCCTATTATATTATTGCTATCTTTATATCAGATAAGTAAAGTTCATCTTGAATCAAACAACTCTCTCTCCCACCCGGGCTCTCCTTTTCTCTCCCTGTCTTTTTGCAGGTTGATAGATTTGGCACGGAAGCTCGATAAAGCGGAGCGCGAGCCATTGGCCAGGTGTGCTGAATTCTTCCAGAAGTTGAATCACCATGGTTACGCGGCTGAGACCTACTCCAAAATGGGCGACCTGAAAGCCTTGGTGCAGCTACATGTAGAGGCCAGGCACTGGGATGAGGTGTGTGTGGGCGGACGGGTGACAGCCGGTCCAATAAATTTCTCTTTGTCAGTTGCCAAATGTGTTTTATAACATGTAGTTTGAATTTGTAGTGTTGCTGTGGTACAATTACGTGCTGCTAATTACAAGCTACCGAACTGATAATTAACTAACTTACCTACTAATTAACCACTCTGCTTTTACACACGTGTCCAAAGATGTCCAAAAACAGAAAGTTCTCAACTATTGTGCTCTGATGATTCAGACCATATCAGTGTTGTGAATCTTTCAAAGAATCTTTCAGAACATGTCATTATAAACTATTAAAACAGTCTATTAAGAATAATAAATTGCCTTATATGGTTGCTTATAGCATTCTTGAATCTAATTGGTTAGAAACTGTTAAATTATAATTTCTATAGTAACAACCTGTGCATTTCTATGGCAGATGGATCACATCAACAGATTTTTATGACATATTTGGGCAAGCAAACATTTGATCATCATTGGAACAATGCCTATTAGTGGAGTTGATATACCTGAACAAAACTGCAAGGAAAATTAGCTTTTTCAACCATTTATTCAAGAGAAACGTCAATAGATGTGATATTTTTCTGTGGAAAAAGTAAGTACACCCTTGGCCTCAGAAGCTAGTATTGCCCCTTTAGCAGAAAATTTTGACCATTCTTCCATGTTCTTTGACTTGCAAGATGTTTGAGGGTTTTCTTACATGTACTGCCCGTTTCAAATCCCCCCACAACATTTCAATGGGATTCAAATCCAGGCTTTGATTAAGCCATTCCATAATCCTCCATTTCGTCCTTTTGAGCCATTCCTTGGTGGATCTGCTAGTGTGCTTAGGATCATTATTCTGTTGAAAGGTCCACTTTCGGTTCAACTTCAAATTTTGGACAGATGGCCTCACATTATCTTCAAGCACTCTTTGATGCAGAATTCATAGTTGAATCAGTGAAGGCAAGCTGTCCAGTCCCTGAGGCAGCGAAGCAACCCCAAACCATAACAATTCCACCACCGTGCTTCACAGTTGGTATGAGGTGCTTCTTCTGAAAAGCTGTCTTTGGTCTGCACCAAACATGTCTG
>JANDJT010000190.1:7963901-7982116 GCA_024331685.1 Stegophilus panzeri | reverse complement strand
AAAGGGGGATTGTGTTTCTTCATCCTCTCAGAAAGTGACCCCAAAGTCGCCATGAAGAGTCTCAGCCTTACGCTTCCCATCTATTTCCACCCCCCTCAATTACTATTTCTCCTTTTCTTTTCGAGCCGTCTATGAACACAAAATAAATCCTTATCGATCTGAGGTGGAAACTCGTTATCAGTTCGCCTCCATCGCCGTGAAATCCATTTTGTGGAACGATAAGATATCGCGGATTTAACGGAAACGGTTCGCGGGGAATCATGGAGGGGGGAGGACGGGCCTCAAACTCCGCACGACACAAAGGAAGCAGGCTAAAAGTTTCCAAAACGCTTTTACAAATGTTACATTTGTGGTCCAGTCGTTAAAAAAAACGAGTTGGAAGAGAGTGTTCGTCGCCGCGCTGGGATACGAAAGCTCTTTAAAAGGCCACGAATACAGAGTGGAAAGTTATTTCCGATGAAAACTGGAATAAACAAACTGGCCTATTGAACGCTGCATGAAAAATACTGTTATGCAGTGTCCGCGTGCGCGACCCTGCATCCAGTTTTTCAACGTAGTGCGTAAAATTACATGTTCACGCTGATGTAAAAAATATATATCTATATATTAATAAACATCGCCTGTTAAGTCATCCTGCTTAAAAAGTTAATTCTGCAATTTCTGGGTACGCTTAGAAGTATACCATACGTCCTTAAAACTAATAACGGCAACGCTTTGACATCACGTTTGTAAATATCTTCAAATATAACTTTTACACTTGACGTTGGGGAACAAAGAAGTTGTTTCCTACGGTCATGCACACACACACGCGCGCGCGCGCGCGCGCACACACACACGAGTGGAGCTCATAAGTGGAGCACAGACAAAAAAAAAAAAAAAAAAAACTTGGGACCCGCTTTATCACAAAAAAAGTTGCTATGCTAGTTAGCTACATGGCGAAATTCGTTGCATAAACATGCAAAATAAAGTTAAAGCATACACAAAGCAAGGCAAGCGCGATCATACAACATACACAGGGAAATGTTGGTAAATATTTACCTTTTGTCGGCTCAAGTGTTCGGCATCCAAATGGAGTGCTTTCGGGAGAGCGAGAGAGCGCGCGAGAGAGAAAACAAAGTTGGGGGACAAAATCCCCCTTCCCGTGTTTCAGGCCTTGAAAACCGCCAAATAATTGAGTTTTGTACTCCCAGGTATTGTATCCGAGCTAACCCGAATTCAAACGCTTACACTAATCAAGCATAAACTCTTCCTAAGTTGTAGACTACAGTTTTCTTATGATCGCTGCAGTGCTAACCGTTTCATCTTCCTAGTAGACATTTTAGCCTCCTCCACATTGTCATCCCCAACACTGTATCACTCCGCGGAAAACGAGGACGTTACAGCGGTGTCCGATTTCAAACGCCCAAAAAACCGAGCAACACCACGTATCACCACGCCACCTCAAGATAATTCGCGACGATGCTACTTAGCGACGTATAACAACAAAAACTAGTCGTATACCTCGCAACTTTGGGGGCGAATCGCAAGATTTTGTCGTACATCTACCTCAGCACTATGCCAAAGCGCGGAGTGAGACGACGGAAAATGAAGAGTGGGGCGGGACACAGGGAGATAGAGCGATAAACCAGAGAGCGTTAACCAATAGGATTGCTCGATGTTTTTGATTGACACTTCTGTAAACGAATAGAAATCGCAGCCAGCAAATAGCCCAACCCTTTTTCCTTGCACACCCTACCCCGGTTTTGAAAGAATGGCAACAGGAAGCCAAGGAAAAAGTGCTATAATATTTTGTTTAACATACCACACAAACATTAAAAAAAATGGTGATGTTTCGTAATTCACCACAGTGAAAATCCACCTTGAAATGTAGGCTGATTTTATTTTGATTTTTGTACAAATTAGAATTACCACATACATTAAGTGCTAAGTGGATATTCCCTGATGTGGGAATTCCAGAGAAAATATTTTAAATTTTCAAACATTTTATCAATAAACAACATGACGTTTTCTGCCATGCATCATTTTTCCATTTTGTTCTGTTTTTGCCTGATTTGGGAAGTGATATTTGTGTATGGAACAGTACAGTTTCAGAAAAATTGTTTGGTCTGGTGAAGTGAAAAAGACCGAAAAAACCTAAAATGTCATAGAAACCTATTTGTGTGCATTAATGTATCTTTTCTATTGCTACAGTTCAGTCAATAAGACACAAGCCTTAAGGCATAAAAGAAAAAATCCATTTGCTAATAAGACAGCTTCAAGATGTTATTGCAAATCTAGCTGTACTGACCCTATATTAAAGCCTTGCAATAATTAGTTAGCCACAGAGTTCCCACTTAATAAACACTTCTCTTGGTGTTAAACAATTTTGGCACATCTTCCACTCATCACAGATACCAAAACACCCAACACCTTTGCTAACTGGAGTTCGAACAAGCTGCTACCAAACTAGGAGGAGAACAGGGCAAATGGCCTGCGCTGTGAGGTGTAAATACTTTTTGTGAGCTCTAAAAAGAGGAGGAAGCACGAACATTTGGCATATGACAGTAAAAACACAAGCCGTGTGAACCTGCATATTAGAGCTCTGTAATTGGTGTTTTATGAGGTTACTGTGGTTTTAAGGCTGCAGGGCTGAAAACTGGTATTTACCCCGATGACTCAAGTCTGTAATACCATCTAGCTTCAGGTACTAGGCCTGAATTTGTTTATCAAAGTGATCGATTCCTATAAATGTGAGAATGAGGGAGAGAAAACCAACCCTGACATATTTAATCTACAGTCATGTAAATTAATAAATAAATAAATAAGTACACCCCATGCAAATTGTTGGCTTTTTTGACATATTTGGACAAGCAAACATTTGATCGTCTTTGAAATGGTGTCTATTAATGAAGTTGATATACTTGAACAAAAGTACAAGGAAAATGAGGTTTTCAACCATTTATTCAACAGAAATATCAATAGATGTGATATTCTTCTGTGTAAAAAGTATGTATACCCTTGGCCTCAGAAGCTAGTGTTGCTCCCTTAAATAATTTCTTGTAGGTGTTTTGCATAGCTGTCCACCAGGCTTGATGGAATTTTTGACCACTCTTCCATGCAATATTCTTTCATGTCTGTGGGTTTTCTTGCATGTATTGTCCGTTTTAAATCCCCCCACAGCATTTCAATGGGATTCAAATCCCATTTGTCTAGGCCATTCCATAACCCTCCACTTCTTCTTTTTGAGCCATTCCTTGGTGGATTTGCTAGTGTGCTTAGGATCATTATCCTGTTGAAAGGTCCACTTTCAGTTCAACTTCAACTTTCAGACAGATGGCCTCACATTATTTTCAGGCACTCTTTGATATGATGCAGAATTCATAGTTGACTCAATGAATGCAAGCTGTCCAATCCCTGAGGCATCGAAGCAACCCCAAACCATAACATTTCCACCACCGTGCTTCACAGTTGGTATTAGGTGCTTCTTCTGAAAAGCTGTCTTTGGTCTGCGCCAAACATGTCTGCTGTTACTGTGGCCAAACAACTCTATCTTTGATTCATCTATCCAGAGCACATTATTCCAAAAGGCCTGGTCTTTGCCTATATGCTCATTGGCAAACTGTAGTCTTACAAAGGCTTTTTCCTGGCACACCTCCCATGCAGGTCAAATTTGTGCAATCTTTTTCTGATTGTAGAAGCATGTACTTTGACACCAACAGTTGCAAGACTTTCTAGCAGATCCTGTGATTAAATTTTGGGGTTCTTGGAGACTTTTTTTTGCATCAAATGGTCTGCTCTTTGGCTGAATTTGCTGGGACGGCCAGTCCTGGACAAATTGGCAGTCGTTTGAAATCTGCACCATTTGTAGATTGTTTTCCTTACAGTGGAATGATGTATTTCAAATAATTTGGGGATCTTTTTAAATCCCTTTCCAGACTCATAGGCATCCACAACCTTGTTTTTCTGAAATCCTTACAGAACTCTTTAGATCTTGGCATGATGACACCACACACCTCAATTACAAAGGGAACACCAGACAATAGATATGAGAGGGGTGTAAATAAGACAGGTTCCACCTGCACTCCCTAAGCAGGTTCTAATCACTGGCACTCAATCTTCAACACCCGATTCTAATTTTATGGATTTAAAGGTGTGATAAATGTAGGGGTGTACTTACTTTTTCCATGTGACTGATCTGTTTTTTGTTCATTTAAATTGTGAAAATTACTACAAAATGTCAATTTTATGTGTCAATAGATAGTGTATCAACTTTATTAATAGACGCTGTTTCAAAGCGGATCAAATACTTGCTAGTCCAAATATGTCGAAAAAGCCAACAATTTCCATGGGGTGTACTTGTTTTTACACGTGACTGTAACTATAAATTAACAAAAAATACAATGTGCTACTCGTCTTTAATTAATATCAAAATTCTAATTGTTGGCAGTTTGCTATGGTGAAGTAGGAATGAAACACACTTCAAGATACCTTAATGACCTTGGAACAACATTACATGTTTATCCTCATTAAAAATGCCAGGCTCTATGCGTATGCACAATATGCAAATTGGAAACGCCCCCTAAGTTCTCCTGCTATCCCTAATAGCTAACCATATAGTTAACTCCTTGTAAACCAGTTTGTGTTCAGTATCTAAATCTCATTTTTCATTGTCGGTATTCTCAGAAAGTTATTTATTGAATAAATTAACAAGCTTACTGCATAGTTTCTGTGGCTAAAGATTATGGGCATTGCATAACTATCTAGTAATTTGCATGTAACCTATTTTGTGACACCAGAACAGGCAATCTGATAATATGTATTCAAACTATGTTGCTAATGTTAAACTAGCTTAAAGTCCATTTGAAGGGTGGTACTAAAAACTAGTAAAGTGATTAACTCGTGTTTTTACATGTTTTTACCATTTTACCGCAGGCTTTCACTCTGGTCGAGAAGCATCCTCAGTACAAGGACGATGTGTATATTCCGTATGCACAGTGGCTTGCTGAGAACGACCGCTTCGAGGAGGCCCAGAAAGGTGAGTCAACCGTTTCCACTTTTTCTTGCAGACAGCGGTTTTTCACATTATTTGCAGCCTATTCAGCAAGTGCTGTGGATTATAATTACATGTCCACATTACGTTCAGAAAAAAATAGACAGTGTGTGGGAGCGATGGCCTCGCCCCTATACTGTTGGAGAAAGAAATGTAGATTGTTCTATGCAGCACTGATTATCTTTCTGGTCATAATCCACCATTGTGCTTCGGCTGATTATAATTGGCAGCGGGAGACGCTTTACAAGCCCGACCAGGCAGAGATGTCTTCAGACTCCACTCCACACACACACACACTTCGTTTCATTAACCCAAGAATTCATCTCCTCATTCCTCAGCTACTCCGGACCACCGTCTGTGTTTATCATAGACTCTCCTCTAAACCGTTGGAGCTGAGCCGCACTCCAGCCACGTCTAATCTCTTGTGATAAATGGCACTTCGACCCAGAATGCAGCTAATGGAGTCCCGACCCTTAAAAAAGGCTTCCTACATGAGGTCGTGGCAGGGGTTGCGTTGCTGTAAAGCTGTGTTTCATTAGGCTGAGATTAGGCAAGGAGGGAACCCTGTGTTCAATCCTGCTCGGGTTTCTAAGTGCGACTCTGTTTGACATCCACTAATAGCCTCTCATTTTCTCTGTGCACTGAGTTGCAGCAGAGATTAGACTTTAAGAGCAGAGGTTCGTACGACTTGTGTGCATTAAGTACAAATTACTTCTGGCGTGTGGGTGAGGTAGAGAGGTCTGGCCCGGTTCCCTATGTGTAACGCCTGGCAGCTGGAAGAGAAGAGCGGAATTTATTCCTTACATAGCCAAACTCTGGGAAAGATTCTGGTCAAATATGAATGTAATGCCAGATGATTTAGCAGTGCAAATGACTAAATCCCTGTTTAGACTGATTAATGAAGGGTATTATGTCCAAAGATTGATGGCAGAACTGAACCGGACAGCTTCTCGGCTTGAGGTTCTGAAATTAACGATCGTGTGATTTGAGTTTTTAAGTGGCTTCTAAGTCAATTGTAGACAGTTTGTCAAATTAAAGCTGACATCTGAAGCTAAACAGCTTGACTGTCAGCTCAGGCCGGATTTAAATAAGTAGCCACATATTGGTATGAAGAATGACACGAGACATGACGTATCGTTATAGAAAAGTGGATTTCGTCCTCAATCTGGAATATTGATGTCAAAATTAAATAAATTAAAAAAATGTATATAACATATAGAATAGTAAAACGTACTCCTGAAGTGCTTCTTTTTGAGGAATTCACATTTTAATTTAATTTCATTTAATTTAATGGCTGCTTGGCTTTTTGACACTGATTGGCGAATAAAGAAAGAAAGTTTTTGCCTAGCATGTTCATATATAACTGACACTTATTTAGTTTAGTCCCTCGAGTTGCTCTTTCAAGTTGTTTTGTATTGATTTTTTCCCTCCTCCGGATTACATAATGAGCTTTGAATTTGTTTTGTCTGGTTCTCCAGCAGTTTTGATTAAAGATGAAGAGACACAAGTACTCAGACTAAACTGAAGTAGATTAGAAGTTAACATAAACCACTTGGATCACCATGTTTTCATAATCTTTTCTCTGCATGAAGGATATTTGCCAGGCATTGCACGAATCTTATTTGTATCGAAGGGCTTCTGGTGTCATTAGATATAATGAATATAGATTAAAATATTAACTTTAGCCTGTTTTGCTTTACTTGGTGAACCCCTTGAATCCTTTACGTCATTGTGTAACTTTCACCCAGTGAAACACTGTCAAATATTGAATTGTTGCCTTAGGCATCAAAATCGCATCTTATTGTATCGTAGCAGGTGCAGTGATATCATCAAATATCGAAATCGTGGCGCGAAATATCGAAAGCGTTCGCCCTAACTGGAAATAAACAGAAAGCTGAAACATGTCAAACAAAGAAAGGAAATCTTATTTATGTTCTTATATGTTATACTGATCATGATAACTCCTTTTTACAAAAGGTCAGATTGTCCTTGAGTATATTCTATTGAACCATTTGATCAGATGATGCTCTAATATGAAACATGGCTCTAACATGGCGACATACCAAAGACTACAAAATAAGCGTCTACTTTTCACTCAAGTTATTGCTGATAATGTAATTTGTGATGGGGGGGGGGGGATTGTACTTAAAACATTTTCACTAGTGCCTCTCAGACTTTGGACCCTATGAAAATATTCAATATAATTTATATTAGTAATATATAATATATAAATATAATATATATACCCCCACCCACTAACCAAAAATGTACAGTATTCAGTATAGTTTACATGGATAGTACAATATCGTACATTAAAATAAACAATGAATGGAATAATGATTACCAAGATAATCATTTAGTGCTTGAGTAAAGTGTTTATTGAAGAGGCAGTTCTTCAGTGTTCAGTTGAAGATAGGCAGATTCTCAGCTGCCAAGACGTTCATTTTGCCACCTGAGTGCCTGCAGAGAAAAACCGTGATGCACGTCTTCCTTGTGTCTTGAGGGATGGTGGGGAGAGTCGAGCCGTGCGTATGGCTGATAGGGAATGTGATGCAGAGCAGGGTGTGAGAAGTGTGTTCAGCTAGGTAGCGGTTTATTTTTATCTGCTTGCTGTGGAGAGCTACAGGAAGCTAGTTAAGGGAACTCAGAAAAGAGTGCTCGTAATGTATGACCTGCAAGAACATCATGATATATGCATGATGTCAATATATCTTCAGCTTTTCAGTACCTTACTTTACTCTACTGCCTGTTAATGTCCTGTGATTTCACTTCTTGTTTTTCCTTTCTTTATTTACCAGCTTTCCACAAGGCTGGCCGGCAAGCGGAGGCTGTGAAGGTTTTGGAGCAGCTTACCCACAATGCTGTTGTGGAGAGCCGATTCAACGACGCATCATACTACTACTGGATGCTCTCCATGCAGTGTCTGGATATAGCACGAGGTGTGTGTTTGTGTGTGTGTGTGTGTTTGTGTGTGTGTTTGTGTGTAAATGAAATGAACTAGACATCATTCACCAGTGGTTTTTGTAGTTAAGTATGTTTCCTTTCTAAGTGTTTGCAGTTCTCTCAAAATGATTTATGTATGTGTGTTTGCTTTCATGTTATTTATTTCCATAGATAATGAGGAGAAGAGGGAGGAGATGTTGAAGAAGTTCCACAGTTTTCAGCATTTGGCTGAGCTGTACCATGTCTACCACTCCATTCATCGCTACATGGTGATTCTCCTTATCCAAACCACTTCATTGTTGTTGTTGTTGTTGTTGTTGTTGTTGTTGTTGTTGTTGTTTTTAATTAGCTGTAAGACATAGTTTATTTGTTGCAGATGGATCTTCTAAAACAGTGAAAACCACCTCTGTGATTTTTACCTCTACGAATGGGTTGTTAATGTGTTCCAGCCTGACCATAATGAGGCCGCGTTTAGCGCAAACTGCTGCTTGTATTCCAAGATTCCCTCAAGGCCATCATGACTTAAAACACATTTCTTTCTGGTTCTTTATCCCTTCATCTTAGCTTTAGTTTAATTTACACTAGATAATTGATTTTATTTATTCTTATATACAACATAACTCGTTTTTTTTTTTTGTGTGTGTGTGCGTGTGTGTTAAATGCTGTGCATGACCAGGAATTATCTAAATCATTTGGAAAACCTTTTAAAATAGTTTCTACACTGCCTTTCATAAGTATTCACCCCCTCGACCTTTTGTACGTTCCATAGTGTTACAACCTGGAACTTAAATGGACTTTTATGTCATGAAGCTACAGGAAATAGCCTGTAATATTAAAAAGGGTCCAGGATAAAGTTTTGGAAAATCAGTCATGGTTTGGTTATTGAACTTTGAACATACCGCAGAACACCATTACAGTGGGGGAAATAAGTATTGGACGTGTCAACATTTTTTTCAGTAAATATATTTCCAATGAGGCTATTCACATGAAATTTTCACCAGACTTTGAAATCCGAGCATTATCTAATCTAATCACCAGAAATCCGTAAGTAATTATACACCCTATCTGTGCAAATTAATATCAGCTAGGTTAGTAAATTGATGGTCTATAAAAAGGCTTTTTATTTACCCCACTGTAAAATATGTTATTAAAAGCGGAAAGAATATGGCACAACCACAGTTCTGCCTAGTTGTTTGGAGGACGCCGTCCACCAAAAGTCATTGACTGGGTAAGGAAGGTATTAGTCAGAGAAGTAACCAGTGGACTCCGTTCATGAATACTTCATAACATTTTATTCTTTATTTGTAAATAATTGTGCAAACTATAAAAGTTGTTGGTGGTGGTTTGGGGGTTGAATACATATACAAGGCACTGTATGTTACTGCTTTTGTAGTCTTGGCAAATCCTAACTGTCATGTTCACTGCAGAGACATCCAGATTTGTTATAACTTTGGACTGAGTCATTGCCTGCACCACACACTGCAACAGTCATCATGTCTCTAAAATGATCTGATTCTCTAAATAAATTACTTGTATTTGAAATGGTTTCCCTTTGCTGCAGCATTTCTGCCTTTCCAGTGGTGTAGTCGTTCGGAAAATTGCAACTGGTATTTTTGTTTGAAAATAATAACAGAAAGTAGAAAACGTTAATTCTGTATCGGAGTATGTTTCTCACTCACCATTTTCCAGAAATGGTCAATGTCACATTAATGAGAAATCCAGGGTAGAATTACTTGTTTCTGGCAGTTCTAATTCACTACATAAATGAATGAACTTGCACAATTAGCTGGGGCTAATTTGTTGGTTGGTGCTGTTTTTTTCATTATTCCGTTGAGAAGTTAGCACTGTGGGATGTCTTAGGAGGACACTGTTAGTGCCGTTACAATGGTGTTTACTAAGAGAAAATTTTAAATAGCAGAGACTAGTTAGGCTCGTAGTTTGAGCTACATTTGATCTAGGAGAAGACAAACATGATGGATTTTGTTGAAGGTCATATTAATTATAAAGATTAATTTGCAAGTCATTCTTGGTGGATTTATTCAATTATTAAATTATTTTGGGAAAGTAGTCCTAGATAAGCAGTTAAACCAAATGACCATTGATCCTGAGGCTAGGTGAAAGCAGGACAGAGATATGGAGATGATAGGATTGTTCCAGTTGTTAAGTTTTAATGTGGATGCAGTATTTAGGTGTTTAAATATTACAGTACAGGAAAAAAGGATAAATAGGTACCTATGGAAAATGTGTGTTTGGTATTGGCGATAAATGTGTTGTTTTATCAGCAAGGATTGACTCATATTGCTTAAAACTTTGTGCGTCTTTCTTTCAGGTTGAGCCCTTCAGTTCAAACATGCCAGAGACTCTCTTCAACCTCTCGAGATTCCTTTTCCACAACTTGACCAAAGATATTCCTCTGGGCATCTCCAAAGTGTATCCTTTATCAAAACACACGTACAGATCGAGCAAACCTGAGCGTCTGCATGGTGCTTGATCATGTACCGACCTTTTAATAAGTGCTCACTTGAATCAAGGATATTCAAGTATTTAGAATACGCTCTCCTTGTTTCTGTATTTGTCTGAGAGAGAGAGAGAGACTTGATTGAGTCGTGAACTGAATGCATATGAACTCTTCTCACATCACCTTTAGATTTAAGAATTAAGATGAAGTGATGAAACACTTCAGGAAATGTGTCTCTTTTGCCTTCTCTGTGGATCAGAGTGACAGAGGAAGAGTGAGAGAGTTAAGGAGAGAATGCAAGCAAGCATGACGGTGTGAAGGCAAAAGATGAATTTAGATCTGCAATTTTTTTTTTGTTATCACTTTCATTTAATTGCCATTTGGACCTGTCTTCAATATCTCACTTTGTCTCTGTCTCATTCACACACCCTCCCTCTTCTATCTGTCTTTATCTCAGATGCACATCCTCTCTCTCTCTCACTCTCTTTCTCTCTCTCTCTCTCATTTATTGAAGTCTTCCAGCTATTTCATCGTGAGTTACCAGATGTTCATGACACTGAGTGAATGAACATATGGCAGCTGTTCCCTATTTGACAATGTAGAGAATGAGAGAAACGATTTGAGAGAAAGTGTTACAGAGGAAAAAAGGTATGAAAGAAAACACTTGTTCTTCCTTCACGGTCCTTCCCTGAGTATATAAGTGGTGAGAAGCAAATTAATTACTGAAAGATTTTTCAGAAATGTCCACATTTTCTGGTTTATGACCTTTCAGCTTGGTGGAAGGATTTCCTCCACCAGGAATATTCTCACACCGTCCTAGTCTTAGAACAAGAATATACAATCACCAGCCCCTTTAATAGGAACATCTGTACACCTGCTCATTCATGCAATTATCTGACCAAAATTGCCTGATCTTCCAATCTTCAGAGATCCAGTTTGGGTGAGCCTTTGCCCACTGTAGACTCAGGTTCCTGTTCTTGGCTGACAGGAGTGGAACCTGAAGTGGTCTCCTGCCGTTGTAGCCCATCTGCCTCAAGGTTCGACAAGGTGCACACTGAGATTCTTTTTTGCTCACCACCTTCATAAAGAGTGGTTATTTGAGTTACCATAGCCTTCCTGTCAGCTGTATTAACCAGTCTGGCCAATCTCCTCTAACCTCTCTTATTAACAAAGGTTTTCCACCTGCTGTACTACCAGTAACTGGATGATTGTTGTTTTTGGTGTGAACTCCAGAGACTATTGTGTGCGAAAATCCCAGGAGATCAGCAGTTTATATAACCCTCAACCCCCCACATTTTGATGTTTGCTGTGAATATTACGTGCAACTTTTCACTTTATGTCTTACGCTGCTGCCACATAATTGGCTGGTTGTATAATTGCATGGAAGAGCAGATGTACATGTGTTCCTAATAAAGTGGCCAGCGAGTGTATGTACAATTTAGAAAATATGGTGGGCTGTTTCTTGAAAAAGAACCCCAACCATCTGTTTGCATCAGTAAATGTGACAGGAATTGGGAGCAAACTGAAATGTAAGGAAAAGCGAACATGAGAGAATAGAAACAAAAGTCTAGTTTTTATTTCAACACTTACATGTCTTTTGAGTTCTGCTAGTTCTCCTGTTGGCGTCTCCCTCTACATAAAGGTTTAGTGGTTTAGCCCAGACATGGGAGGTGGGCTAATGAGATTGTGTCTTTGAGAACAGAGCCGACCAGATATATGTTAAGATGTTAAATTAAGATTTAGCAGATTCTGCAAGGGGTATGCAAACTTTTGGGCACAACTGAATAATTTAGCTTACAAACAATCTGCAACACAGTAGTAAAATAAACAAAAAAAGGTAAACTAAGTTTAATGATATTTTTCTTTAATCCCTACAAAGGCAAAGAAGTTACATCAAAAAATTATACATTTTTTTTTTTTTTACAAAAATTGCGTCAAATCAACGGTGTCCATTCAGTACCATTTAATTTGTAATTAATAAAACACCTGTAAAACATACTTTTTTATTTATTTATTATGGAGCCGAGAAATACACGATCTACCACAAATGTTGGTATTTTCAAGACCCCTCCCCCATTTATAATTGAATTGCTTTTATCGTTTACGTACATATGCTAACGCCATGCAAAATGAACAGCATACCTAAAGTAACATTATATGAATGCCTTTATTAAAATTAGCATGAATAAGGCATCAATATATTCATTAGGTTCGTATTGCTCTATTTTGTGCAGTCTCAGACTGAATCACGTTGTTGCTGATCGGCATTGAGCATATAATGTTCAATAAGGATCTACCCTTTCAATTTTCAAATATGTTTTTGGTTCTGCTGTTGAGATTTCTCACTTGCTGTTGAGATTTAGGTTTTTCACTTACGTTTCGCATTTACAAACCTCTGTAGTTTTGTCTCAACAACTCCTTCAGTGCAGAAGTCTTGATATGACTTTGTGCTTATTTGTTACACCACTAAGGAAAATCCTATATAGCTAGCTATGAATGAAGGCTAGTGAGAGATTCATCATTTAGATAATGCTCACTGCTCCCATTACAGTTTATTCAGTATTACCATGTATGTCTGTCAAGTCAAGGGTTATGATCTTGAAGACATTTCTGCTTTTATCCACTTTTATAATGCTTGACTTGGATATTCAGAATGAAGCATGATTTGTTGTTTGGGTGTGAAACTCTGTGATTGGTGCCTTGATCCTTGACAGACAGCTCAGCTATACTCTCTATGCATTGGCTAAGCAGAGTAAGGCACTGGGGGCCTATAAGGTGGCACGGCATGCCTTTGAGAAGCTCCAGGGCCTGAAGATCCCAGCTCAATTCCAGGAGAGCATGGAGCTCAGCTCGCTCACTGTCCGCTCCAAACCCTACCGGGACAGTGAGGTGTGAATCTGTGTGTTCTTAATATCTGATGCTCTATCTATGAGTTTATAACAGAATTTCATAATATTTAAGATCCCATGTCTTCCAAAACATGTTCTATTCCTTAAATTACCATTGTGTCAATGTAGATAAAGCACACCTGATCATTTAGGGCTTTCTTTATTTTAAAATGAGATTTTATCATTTTTTTTTTTTATTAAATATAAAAAATAAAATTAAAAAGGGTCCTGAAATATAACATTACGTATACGTAGCCTTGGACACACGTTTTCTGGGGCTGAACCTCAAATAGTGTTGAGCATTATATACTGCTTATACAGTGCTATGAAAAAAAGTATCTGCTTTATTCTGTTTTTGTGTGTATCTCGTACTAAATAGTTTTCAATCTTCAAACGTAATACAACTCAAAACAAAGGCAACCTGAGTAAACACACAGTTTATAATACAGTTCTTGTTTTTTTTTTTAAGCAAAAAAATAAAAAGTTATCCAACACCTACAGTATCACCCATTTGGAAAAACTATTTGGCCCCTTAAACATAAAATCTGCTTGTGCCACCTTTAGATTCATAGATTTGGGGAATTAGTAACTACGGGGGGGAAAATACATTTTCACACAGGACCAGTTGGTATTGGATAACTTTTTTGCTTCAGTGAAGAACATTATCATTTAAAAACTGTATTTTGTGTTTACTCAGGTTGCATTTGTTTTATCTTAGATTTTGTTTTCATTTCTGAAACTTATTTAGTATGAGATATAAACAAGCACTGCACTGTATATGTACTGCCATAATATATAATAATTTTAATATAATATTTAATATGTAATATTGTGTTCCTTGTTTATGTTAACTTCTGTGTGTGTTTATTTTTCAGGATTTAATTCCAATGTGTTACCGCTGTTCCACCCACAACCCGCTGCTAAACAACCAGGGCAATGCCTGCGTTAACTGCAGACAACCGTTTATTTACTCCGCCTCCTCTTACGGTGAGCAGGCAGCATGCCTGTCAGTCACAGCAAAGGGCCTTCCCCGAAGTATTTAATATTTAAATGGGTCTCTGAATCCATTTTAATCTTTGTGAAATAGGATTTGAGTCTTTGTATAGGCACTAAATATAATTGTGTGTGTGTGTGTGTGTATGTATATGTATATGTGTTTAGAAGTCCTTCCCTTGGTGGAGTTCTATTTAGAGGAGGGGATCGCAGATGAGGAAGCAGTATCTCTGATTGACCTGGAAGTTCCACGAGCGGACAAGAAGACAACCCGCTGGCTGGAGATGAACAGAGGCGGTATCCTTTCACACACACACACACACACACACACACACACACACACACACACAGTGTTTGTGTGGTTACAGGGCATTTAAATAAGGAGTATGCAGAAGGGCGTATGTGTGGTTATAGCTAAGTGAATTAGGATCCCCGGCACTGGATTAGTTCTGCTTATGTACTCTTACCTAAGCAGAATGAAGGACATCAAATGTGACACTTAAATTCAGCTAAATTACAATACTACAATAATAATAAGTGATGTGTCCAGTGTTACTCTTAAAAAAAATTATTTAAAGGTACATTTTGAATAAAACTATACTATTTAAACTTTAAAATAAAGCGCAAATACTGTAGTGACAAAAGGTTCGTTATAATTGCAATGCCTTATTACTTCATGCTATTTACCGTAAATTTAGTGTCTTTCATTAGACAAAGATAAGCAGAGAATGTACTGTACAATCTTTAGAATGAATGAACAGTTTGTTAAGAGCAGGTACGAAAGAATGCTAGGGAGAATATGCTAGAGTGTGAAGCAGAGCAGTTTTAGGACAATGTGTCAAAGCGTTTGAAAGTATGAAACAGATGGCAACCAAAAGACGTGTGTGTGTGTGTGTGTACACTTGTGTAGCTCTCCTTAACTGTGTGTTTGTTGCAGATAGTCAGTCGCTAAGGCTGGATGATGATGTCGAACATCCTGAAGAAGATCCCTTTATGGCCAAACTAAGTTTCGAGGTGAGAGGAAGATTTATAGCTTTCCTGAGAGAGAGGTGGGAAAGAATTGTGATAAACATGTATAAAACCTACATTCAGTTTTCACTTAGCATATCCTCTCAATAATGGATACGAACCAGGTTTCTTCACTATAGGGGTATAATGCAATGCCAGGATCTGTATCAGTATAGTGCTCCAAATATTCATACCTCTATCTGTATTCGGATTTAAACCTGAAGTGGGCGTGGCCTAAACAGGAACGGGTTCCTTCCTTGCTTCCTCCGTTCCTTTCCTTGCCTGTCCTTGCCTATCCTGTCTTGTCTTGTGCTGTACTGTCTTGCCCTGTCCTGTCCTGTCCAACACAGTGAAACAATCCATATGTAGAAATATCAGCACTGTCAGCATGATCTGTGAATTCTGACTCTGACAGTTCCTCAGCCTCAGCTACATCACTTGAGTTCATAATTGGTCTCAAAAAAAAAGATGTGCGTGCAACCGTTTTTTTTTTTGTTTGTTTGTTTTTGTTTTTGAGGTTTTTTCATCTCATTCACACAGTGATTATTTATGTTTGTACCTGCCTGTGAATTTTTTGGATTCTCTTTCCCCAAAATATAAACAAGCTATTTGCCTAATTTAAACCTCCATGACCCTGACCAGTCAGTTACTAAGGATGATTGAATAAGCACTGTAAATGCATTGCGCTGCACTTTGAGTTCATATTAATTAGCGTTATATGTGACTGTCCGCAAGCATCCACAAACATCCCACTCTTGAAACTTTCCCATTCCTAATCCACACCTCAAGATTCAACCAACTGTCCTGTGAACCTTCCTGGCAAGCTTTCTAAAAATAAATAAATCAATAAAAACTGAATAGTGTTCCTGCTATTTGTATCTGTATTTGTAATATATCTCAATCCAAATAACGAATTCCCATTCAGTTACATCCCTGCTTCACTACTGACTGTGTGTCTGTGGTCACTGATGTTTCTGCTAATGTGTGTCTTACAGCAGGGGGGCAGTGAGTTTGTTCCAGTCGTGGTCAGTCGTGCAGTGTTGAGCTCCATGTCGAGAAGAGATGTATTAATAAAGCGCTGGCCCAAGCCTTTGCGCTGGCAGTACTACCGCTCTCTACTGCCTGATGTCAGCATTACAATGTGTCCCTCTTGCTTTCAGGTACACACACACACACACACACACACACACACACACACACACACAAAGACACACACACAGTGTTTGCGTGTTTCTTTAATTTATACCATAGGGGCCAGTCAGCATTAAGCAAACGAGACCACACTATCTGATCTACCTCAATTGCGTTCTTTCATTTTTCGCCACACGATAATTAATTCACATCCTGTTTCTTATGTTATTAATTTTTCTTCTTTGTTCTTCATCTTGATTGCACACTTCCTCTGTCTGTCCCACAGATGTTCCACAGCGAGGACTACGAACTATTGGTTCTCCAGCACAACTGTTGTCCTTACTGTCGCAGACCCATCGATGAGCCCAACTAGCTCACCCGAATGAACTTAGAGCATTATAAAGTGTGTATTAATAGGGTCCACGGATTAGCCCGAGCTGAATGACTGAGCCTTCACTAGAGATTTGTATCAGTAACGGTAAGAGAGTGTGTGCGTGCGATGGCAGCTTTAACGTGGCGTTGATCCTCAAGCCATAAGAAAAGCGCCACCTCAGCCGATAGCTCTGATAGGATTAAAGAGATCAGGATACTCAGCTGGTGAAAGGCGATTACAGCATTTGGAAATGGCTGGAGTGTGCAAGATGACACTAACAAACCTTAGCAAGGTCTTTTTTTCTTCTTTTTATTCCAAGAAAATGATGGATGCATCTCTAAAACTTAATAGCAATCTTTTCTTTATTGACTTACGTCTTTTCTTTATGGACTTGCTTGTGAATTATAATTTTTTTTTAAAACCTACACAGAACATTCCATATACCATATATATTATTGTTCTACTAAGGAATTGTTTTTATATAGTCAGTGTAATATTTTCATAATTTATGAATTTTCAATAAATGTTTTTAAGATATACTGTACATATATGAGCACTGTTATTTATTTTAGCAATTCAGAATTTTGTAATTTCATAATTGTAGTGGGCCTAGTATGGACTCTGTGTGGTTGTTTATTTATTTGCTAATATTTGGGAGAGATAATAATCATCATCATCATCAGCACCATCATCTTGAAAATCAGGTTTATTGTCAAAATTTACAGACTTTCAGCTGTTTGCGATGAACAAATCGAATAAAAGCAATTGAAATAGTTCAACACAACGAATGCTTCAAATGGTTTCCCCAAATTCAACTGAAAATGCAACTTATGATTTCTCTAGTTTCAAATTTCTTCAACCCCCTGAATAGAATCCCTCACAACAGCACAAATATGCATACCTGATGCAATGAAGGACTTCATTAATTGCGCCAGGTGTGTTTGAGCTGGAACACATGAAATACCTGAACTGGCTAGGGGCAGAAGCTATCAACGGCTGCAACCAGATTTGTGAGAAGGCAGTTTGTGAAAAACCCTCGAGTGACTGCAAAAGACCTGCAGCAAGACTTGGTAGCAACAGGTACTGAGGTTTCAGTGAGCACAGTAAGGCGCGTACTAAACGCAGAAGATTTCCATGCCGGAACTCCAAGATGTACACCACTACTGAAAAAGGACAAGAAAAGTCGTCTCAATATCATTTAAATAAACCACAGAAGTTTTGGGATTCGGTTCTCTGGAGCGATGAAATAAAACTGGAACTTTTCAGCATGATGGATCAGCGGTATGTCTGGAGGAAGAAGAATGAAGAATGAACACTGTCCACAGTCGAGCATGGTGGTGGCTCGGTGATGCTCTGGGGCTGCTTTGCATCCTCTGACACTGGAAACCTGCA
>JANDJT010000190.1:7951135-7963492 GCA_024331685.1 Stegophilus panzeri | reverse complement strand
GCTTGCCATGAAGGGGTTGAATAATTTTGAAACTGGAGAAGTCATAAGTTGCATTTTCAGTTGAATTTGGGGAAACCTTTTGAAGCATTCCTTATGTTGAACTATTTCAATTGCTTTTGTTTGAGGTGTTCATTGCAAACAGCTGAAAGTCTAAATTTTGACAATAAACCTGATTTGCAATGGGGTTGAATAATTTTGATTGTTCATAACTGTTTATAGTTTTTATACAGCAGCTTTCATTTATAATGCAGCTTAACGTGAAACACAAGGCAATCAAAAACAATAGAAATAATAATAATAATAATAATAATAATAATAATAATAATATAATGACAGAAAGAACAAAATAAAGAAGAATTAAAGAAAATCTTCAAATGCTGTCTTCTGTCCTTCAGTGTATCTTAAGGATTAGTCACTTTCTTTCTGACCTTGCGCCCTATTTTACCAAATTACACTAATCTCCCACTTTCACTGAGGTTAATCCATCAGGACGGTGGCATATAAGAGAGCTGCTCAGTGTCCCGGGGAGTTGATCACTTGTTCTCAGGAACTGATCCTTTCTCCAAATTATCTACAATTCAACAATTTCTTTTGCTTGTTTGCTTTTTTTCCCCTGTCTGTTCTTGTTTTCCATCTTGTATTTCTGAGTCTCTGTAGTCATCATGAACGGGACGGAGGGTCCGAACTTCTATGTGCCGATGTCCAACAAGTCGGGCTTGGTTCGCAGTCCGTTCGAGGAGCCGCAGTACTACCTAGCCGAGCCGTGGAAGTACTCGCTGTTAGCTGCCTACATGCTCTTCCTCATGATCACTGCCTTCCTGATCAACTTCCTCACTCTCTACGTCACCGTAAAATACAAGAAACTCCGTACGCCGCTCAATTACATTCTTCTGAACCTCGCTGTTGCCGGCTTGTTCATGGTCTTCGGAGGCTTCACGGTCACACTCTACACCGCCCTGCATGGATATTTTGTCCTGGGTGTAACTGGGTGCAATATTGAGGGCTTTTTTGCCACCATGGGAGGTGAGTATACTATGAAAAGTGGTTGGATTTGATCAATGTATGCTGCATAATTTTATTAAAATGGATTTTGAAAGTACTTGAAAATATTATCTTATTTGTAGTAAAAAGGAAAACTGATAACCTATGGACTAATCTATGAACTGTAAGTTTCTATAGATAGACAGCTAGAAATCTTTTTTATTTAAAATTATTATTTTTATTTTTTTTTTAGGTGAGATTGGCCTGTGGTCCCTGGTAGTTTTGGCTATTGAACGCTACATTGTGGTGTGTAAGCCTGTGTCCACATTTCGTTTTGGAGAGAAGCACGCCATCATTGGAGTTGGCTTCACCTGGATCATGGCCCTCACCTGTGCTGGCCCACCACTACTTGGCTGGTCCAGGTAAAGCCGGGTTCACACTGTATGATTTTGGCCACAGTTTGGTCGTCTGAGACAAATTTTGAGAATCCTAAAAGATTCCTATAATCCTAGGCCTAAATCTGTAGTCATTGATTGCTAGTTTGACGTGTTCCCTGACAGCCAATTAATGGCCATTGCGATCAAATTTTTTCTCCAATTAAATGTCAGAAGATTTGAGGCACAGTCCTGTAGTGTGGCTTCTCCTACTCCGTACGAGTCTTCTTGCATGCGTTTTTCACGTCCTGACTGTCGTACAGTCTGATGTTAATGACAACTGAGCTCCTACAGTGTAACGTGGCTTACAGCAGGGATCATGTTCTTACAGTCTGACAAGCAACAGTCGCAAAGGACTATTAAAAATTGCACAGTGTGCACCCGGCTTTAGAATGAGAGACAATTTCTTCTCAGAAAATTATAAAGGAGTAAATGGAAAGTATCAGCTGTTAATAATATAATGCATGGGTTGCTTATCCAATCACATGCATTTATGTAAATTATTTAGTTGAAGGCAACTCATCAGCTCAAAAACTAGCTACATTACTAGAGACATTAATTCAGAAAAGAGTGCGTTTTCATTTCATTCATGGGACTGAACCGTTACAAATTTTATTTGAATATCCCTGATATAATGTGATCAGTATGTTAATATAGCACCATGATATTTGAATAAAAGCTCAAAGATTCATGGAAAGACCTTTTCTTGCTTTATGTGTACCCCTACATTTATCACACCTTCAAATCCATAAAATTAGTCAGGTGTTCAGGATTGGGTGCCAGTGATTAGAACCTGCTTAAGGAGTGCAGGTGAACCTGTCTAATTTATACCCCTCTCATATCTAGTGTCTGGTGTTCCCTTTTGTTATTAAGGTGTGTGGTGTCATCATGCCAATATCTAAAGAGTTCTATAAGGCCTTCAGAAAAATATATATATATTTAAAAAAAAAAAAGGTTGTGGATGCCTATGAGTCTGGTAAGGGATTTATAAAGATCTCCAAATTATTTGAAATACATCATTCCACTATAAGAAAAATCATCTACAAATGGTGCAGGTTTCAAACAACTGCCAATTTGTCCAGGACTGGCCGTCCCAGCAATTTCAGCCCAAGAGCAGGCCATCTGAGGCAAAAGAATTCTCCAAGAACCCAAAAATTTCATCACAGGATCTGCTAGTAAGTCTTGCAGAAAGAGATTGCACAAATTTGAGCTGCATGGGAGGTGTGCCAGGAAAAAGCCTTTGCAAGACTACAGTTTGCCTATGAGCATGTAGGCAAAGAGCGGGGCTTTTGGAATAATGTGCTCTGGATAGACGAATCAAAGATAGAGTTGTTTGGCAACAGTAACAACAGACATGTTTGGCACAGACCAAAGACAGCTTTTCAGGGGAAGCACCTCATACCAACTGTGAAGCACGGTGGTGGAAATGTTATGGTTTGGGGTTACTTCGCTTCCTCAGGGTATGGACAGCTTGCATTTATTGATTCAACTACGAATTCTGCATTATATCAAAGAGTGCTTGAAGATAATCTAAGGCCATCTGTCTAAAAGTTGAAGTTGAACCGAATGTGGACCTTTCAACAGGATAATGATCCTAAGCAGACTAGCAAATCCATAGAGGAATGGCTCACAAAGAAGAAATGGAGGATTATGGCATGAGCTAGTCAAAGCCCGGATTTGAATCCCATTGAAATGTTGTGGGGGGATTTGAAACGGGCAAAACATGCAAGAAAACCCTCAAACATCTTACAACTCAAATAATATTGCATGAAAGAGTGGTCAAAACTTCCAGCAAGCCTGGTGGACAATTTTATGCAAAATGCCTACAAGACGTTATTTCTGCTAAAGAGGGCAATACTAGCTTCTGAGGGCAAGGGTGTACTTACTTTTTCCACAGAAGAATATCACATCTATTGATATTTCTGTTGAATAAATGATTGAAAATTTAAATTTTCCTTGTGGTTTTGTTCAAGTATATCAACGTCACTAATAGGCACTGTTTCAAACATGATCAAATGTTTGCTTGTCCAAATATCTCAAAAAAACCAACAATTTCCATGGGGTGTACTTATTTTTTCACATGACTGTATGTGTACTCATGCTTATGCAGGTATATTCCAGAAGGGATGCAGTGTTCATGTGGAATAGATTACTACACCCCAAAACCTGAATACAACAACACGTCGTTCGTCATCTATATGTTCGTCCTACATTTCTGTATTCCGCTGCTGGTCATCTTCTTCTGTTACAGCCGCCTCCTCTGCACAGTTCGCGCAGTGAGAAACACACACACACACACACACACACACACACACACACACACACACACACACTCTCTGCATAGTTTAGCTATGACAACAAGGCACTTTTCATGATAGGATGAATAAACCATTTGTCTGTCTATCAGTATATCGGTCTCATTTAATCTATCATCAGAAATTAAAACCACAACAATCAAACTAGTCTTTCTTTTGCTCAATCTCCTCTCTGTGCTGTTTTGCCAGGCTGCAGCTCAGCAGCAGGAGTCGGAGAGCACTCAGAGGGCAGAGAAAGAGGTCACCCGGATTGTGGTCGTTATGGTGATCGCGTTCCTGGTGTGCTGGTTGCCGTATGCCAGTGTTGCCTGGTACATATTTGCCAACCAGGGCTCGGAGTTCGGACCCGTTTTCATGACCGCGCCGGCATTCTTCGCCAAGAGCGCCTCCATTTACAACCCTGTCATCTACATCTTCCTCAACAGACAGGTACGACAGCACGGGCAGAAAGTGTGACTTGAATGGCGTGTGTTTTGGTTTTTTTTGTTTGTTTTTTTTTTTTTTTACTTTTCCTTGTCATTGAGAGTGCATCTTGTGTGCCTTTAATAGTTATGTTTTCATAGTGTACCTATACAGGTACTGTACTGTAGGAATTAGTGTTTAGATTAGAGCTTTAAAGATACAGTATGTGATACGCATTATTCCTAGGTCAAAGATAAATATTAAAGGTACCACCCCGGTGACAAGGAAAGGTACAGTTTAGTACCCTTATTTCTGAGAGTATACACAACAGTTCAGTCTGAAACCAGTCCAGGTTTACTATCTTGTGTATTCATTTGGTGCTTGCGTATATTGATGGTATAGATAATATATACAATGTAATTCATCCAAACGATATAATATCTCCAGTGGTTTGGAACATATTCATAGTAGTCTGTCTGTGTTTGAATTTAAAGGAATGGGTTTTCAATGCAATTTCTATAGTCTATAGCTTATGTGTGACCACAGTATTTCCTTATACTGAGTAAAGGATGGAAAACCTGCAATCAAAACTTGATTATAATGGAACTCTAAGGGCAGTTGTTGAATGTTTAATATATCAGTACCTCCAGGATTTTGCGATCACACAAATGAATGCAAAATCAAGTAAACGCCACAATATTCAGACGAACTAGCGATTTTTCAAAATGACCGCAGATTTGGGCCAAGACTCGTCATGTGACATCATCACATGAATGCGCATTCAGCCAAAGCCCTCTTCGATTCATGTGTGTCGAACATGTGTACAGCTAAAAGGTCTCATTTACCAGCAAACATCACTGCGAAAGACCTCACAAAACAATTCTGTCCAATTGCAGTTTCGCCAATTCACATAGTTTTTGAACAAATTCAAGCATTTTTGGCCGCAACAATTACAAGAACACTCAGCAAAACAAAGTTTTTAAATGTTTAAATGAACCTAATTAAAAAGCCAAGAAATGTAGTCTATAGAACAGAACGAACTGAATAAATGAGCGATTGTTTCCTCACTGATGTTAGCATGAACACAGATCAGTCGAGTGAAGAGACGACGACGAGACTTGTGTTTAAATTTCACAAGTGACTTTTACCTCAGGTGATGAGACAGAGATTGATGTGGATGATGCTGATAATCAGTAATATCTAATTTCCCGTTGTACACTTATAAGTCTTTAACATTAGTCAGTAATGTTGTCTTTCCATAAGTAGAGTAGGTTATAAGTGGTAAAGTAGAAAATGTCCAAATTTGACTGTGCAAAGGATTTTCACAGGCCGCCTCACAAAAAGTTAAAGCGCATTATAATAATAAAATATTGTAATGACACAGATGAGAGAATCTAAAACTGGAGTAATAAAAGTAATTCCAGTTATTAATGGTTTCCATTGGGTTTTGTGGTGTACATACGTATGATCAGACCAACATACTAACATGTTAGTAACTCATAACCACCACCAAGTCTTATTTCTGAAAGTAAATTACAAATTTCATCAACTAAAGAATTCGTCTCTGGAAAAAAGTGACCGGTTTTGCCTAAACGTTTGTGTGTGCATGTGCAGGATACATACATAGTGCTCCTGACACCCCAAGGAGGAATAATCAATATGGTACCATTTCATACATAGTTATGGCATTTTTATTCCTTTATTCTTATAGTACTAATTGTATAAGTACCGTTGTTCCTTCTTATAGTTCAGGAACTACATGCTGGTCACGCTGTGCTGTGGAAAGAACCCGTTCGGTGAGGATGAGACCAGCATCACGTCCTCTACAAAGACCCAGTCCTCTGTGGTCACCACAAGCCAGGTGGCCCCTGCCTGAACCTGTGACCTCTGACCTCCAGCCCTTTCGACCACACCCCCAGTGCACCTGGAACACCATCAGTCGAAGTAGTTTCCTGTTGGCCGCCTTTTTAAATGGTCAATTGTCTGTTCTCAACATTTCTGGCTAGTCTCCCATTGATGAGTTTGTTTCTGGATTCCTGTTGCGTGATTGTAATATGCACACTGGAGCATGGCATGTCGTCTAATATAGGCTTTTAAAGGGAACATGTTCAGTTGAGTTATGCAGAGCTTTGGCACTTTCCATTTGTTTTCATTATCGTTAACCTGCCGGACGTCCTCCCTCAGTGTGTTTATTAAAAAGATATCAGGTTCTTAAATAAAATTGTAGTATACGCTTTTAGAGTGAACTTTGACGCCCTGCTCCTTACCCATTACTCACTGCGTGTTGTGGCTTGTGATGAGTGAATGATGTGATGAATGGGTAGAACGGCAGACAGATGTGAGTCATGAGAAACATCTGGAGTCACAGGTTCATGGATGTCACAGTCAGCCTATTTGTGTTTGGTGCATTTGGCTCATCGTTAGAGGAAGTGTTAGGATGTGAATTGTCGTGCAGTGTGAAATAATAAAAAAGTTTTGTCCTCATACAGGCACTTTTCTGTTTTTCCTGCTCTAGCACGCCTCAAATATTTACCCCTTAAGTCAAATCTGATGGTTTGTATTGGGAAATGTTCAAATAAATACACAGTGTGTGTCTTGAGAAATACTAATTAATACAAAAATGTACGCTTTCAATATAACGACAGAATGCTTATTCAAGGTCATAGGTTTATTTGATAAAATTTCCCTCTTTTTCCATGAAAGCAACACATTAAACAATTGCATCAGGCAGACTATCCAGTACAGTTAACCAGAATAGTTCCTTTTTGGTTCAGATTCAATCTAAACTTCTCATTCAACTTTCTTCAACCTTTAAAACAATCTGCAGCTTCGTCCTCATGGCCATGACCTGTAAATCACATGGACACTGATTGATTTGTTGTTGAAAACGTTCACTGCCAAGGTTACATTCTACAAGCCACCGAATCCAGGATGTTTTCATTCTGACTCATCCCTCAAAGACTAGGCACAGGGAAATAAATTTAAAACACACCAGATTCGATCACGACGGCTTGAAATAACTGTAACCTTTTGCGCAGCGCCAGTTAGGAGGACTTTCCTCATATCGGCTTCCTCTCACATTGAAATTATTATACTATAAAAATCATACACAAAGCTATAAATATTGCTATGGAATTTTTTACTATACAGTCCAGTGCATCATTGGCTCTTCCCCAGAGTGGGGTCAGTGCGTGAAGTAACCACAGGAACTCCTGGTTCCATAAGTCCACATTTAAACAGCCTCCCAACACGACGTCAAGTGAAATTCCATCAGTCCCCGTCTTGTTAACAGGCATAATGTGTTTTTGGATTGCATATCAATAATAAAAAAAAAAAGAAAACAAAACTCACAACCCAGCCTTACAAAGAAGCGTGACCAACATGGAATTGGCAACAGAAAGTTTTTGTTTTGATTCAATTTTCAGTTTTTAAGTGTCCGTCCTTTTTTTTTTTTTTTTTTTTTTTTGGATCACCCCTTGGTTTAGGTATGATCGCCGGAATGTATTGTAGCCATGTAGAGGCAGTGTTTTCATTGGCTCAGGACCTGTGGAGGATGCATTTGGATTGGCTGGAGTTCAGGCTTCGCTGCTGCACTCATAAATGTTATCCTCCACAAGGGCGATGACCTGTTCAAACTTGTGCTGCAGTTGAGTGCGTCTAGCAGTCGGGTTCGTATCCAAAGCGTTCACCACCTGTCACAAGGAGAGACATGATATTTCAGATAAATACACATTTATTTGTATATTCTAATGTTTATGTGTAGTAGGTCAGTATAGTAGTGAGGGCTCTGTCATTAGCCATATTTGATCTCTTTAGCAAGAACATTTGTTCTCTTTAGCAACTTTGTTTCAAAATGGAGTCTAGTTACAAATTTTATTGACTTTTTGAGCAGCCATTAGCGATTGTCCTGCACTTGACATGGCTCTCCAACTCGCACCCCAGATGCTGGTTATACGAGTTAAGAGAGCAGGTTTGCTCGACTCACCACCACTGTGTAAAGCCTGACTGAGTTGCGCTTGCAGGGGCTGATGTTTCCAGTGACCAATCATGGACCACCATGATTTCCCTATGATCAATCACTGATCACCATTGTTCTCAACGACCAATAACTGATGACCAATGTTTTCTACATCCAATGATAATCATTATTCCCATCAACCAATTACTGATCAACATTGTTTGTCCCACCCGCACACTTCTGTTCTTCATTTTAAACTCTCTTCTTGGTGATATTAACACTTAATAAAAAATTTGTACATTTAAAAAAAGAAATAAAAATAATAAAAGTAATAAATTATTCCTTCCAAAAGCTTTTTCCTTCATGTCCATTTCCAGACTCACTACTAAGTGTCATCCTTCTTCACGTAACACGTTTTTGATATACAAATGGTCATCAAAATGAATCCACAAATTAGTTCATGATGTAATGTAGGGACTTTCTGAGCAACCATTAGCTACTTTCCCCTTAAAAGAGTTGTCACCACTGAACTTTAATCTTTAACAGCTCAGCTAAATGCTTACACTGGATTCTGCCTCACTTGTGTGTCGCTTTGGTTAAAAGCGTCTGCTAAATGTAAACACAAATTTAGAAAAAAAACATGACATAGTCAAAGAAATGCCTACTAACAAAAGTGCATCCGAGTTTTCATACACCATTTATGCACTCCTGACCTTTACCTACTGTGGCTTTACAACTCTACTTCACCATCCGGAAACATGGCGAGAGAAAAGAGAAAGTGCAAACAATTTGGCCACTTTACACACACGCAGCGCGTCACAGACAGCGCGCCCTCACAATATTCGGCAGATCCAGCTAAGCTGCTGTTTTCCAAACCCCCATGCAGTTAGTCTTTCATGTCCAGCAGAGCCATTCACTTAGCATTATGCATGTAGAGAATGAGCTCAATCACACGCGCCTGCAATCAGCCATGTTTTTCACTGCGCTGCTCCAACATGCTGAGGCTGAAGAATGGGTATTAAAACAGCCCCGGGGATTAGCGTCAGGGTGCCAGGACGCACGCACGCACACACGCGCACACTCACACACACACACACACACACACACTCACTCAAATGATATACTGCAGGTGGGATGGGAAAAGGCCACTCTTATCAGGCATATGGGACGTGTGTGTGTGTGTGTGTGTGTGTGTGTAAGCAAGCATGCGTGCATGAGCTTGTTAGGAGAGTTGTATAGAAGTGTACTCTGTCTGAATCTGAATCACTGACTGTAACTTCGTCACGAAACATGAAGGCAAGTTTGAACTCCTTCGTACCTGAGTGCGGTATCTCTTGGCATATTTGTAGATCTCAGTCAGGGCCAGGTTGGTGTTGAAGTCGTTCCGGTATTTCTATTAATCGCAGGCAGAAAGCTGATTAGATTCGTTCACAAATTAAAAATCATCTGACTGCACTGGAAACCAAGAATGTGTCATATTGCTAATCCACTGAGTTATGGTGTATTTAGCATATACCTGTATTAATGATATCACAGAAAAGTATGTGGCAGCCTGGGAAAACCCTTCACGTGCTGCATTTTCAGCATTTTCTACTACACTGTGTGTGTGTGTGTGTGTGTGTATATATATATATATATATATATGCGCATTATGGACAGTATGGCAGCCGGTATCTGACTGCAAATTACTGAATTGATTAGGGTTAGGTCCATTTCATTATGCCACATACAGTAGCTCTCCAACAACTTGATCAAAGCATGACGTTCACTGTGTGAGAAAATCCCACTTGTCAAACAAGGTTTTAGACATTTTTTGCTAGACTAACCGTTTTTACCACCACCATTACCACTGTTACAAGTAACTGCCTCCTTACCCAACATATTTAATCTTTCCAGAAAGATTAAATACATTTCTACATCATTTTTATGAAATACTGTATATTTATGGTTTATTAATATAGAGGTGTCAATGTATGACTTTAGAAGAATTTAGCCTCTGTGCCGTCCAGTGGGTTTTCCTGAAACCCCACACATCTATTTTAAGGTTTCCAAAACTGAGCCGCATATGTTTTTAAAACATACACAATGCTTCTTCTGAATGCTACAAGTTTAAGATATATCTTTGCATTTTTTCTGTAAACGAATAATGTAAGGCCACTAATATTGACGATCATTTATCACTGCTGTATCATGCTACGCATCCATGCTACATATTTCATACATAGTATGTTGTATTGAAAAATGTCATGAGGTGTTCAGTTAAAAAGCATGATTGATTTATTTATTTTTTTAATATAAAGCAAATTCTTCTCAAAAACTTTCCTCAGAAATGTTATTATAATTAACAATGAAAGCTATTCTCAGGTAGCATCTTACTCCTATTTATATTCATTTACAGTAGCAACAGGAACATTTTTAGATGTCCATTATATAAAAAAACAAAAAACAATTCAGTTCAGTAACTCACGCGTGACTCTTCAGCTAGGTGCGCGTTCATCTCCTGCTCGCTGAGCGGCGCCATCTCTTGGATCTGCTTGTAATAGGACTGAACCCTCTTCTTGTACTCCGGGATCTCTTTAGCATACAGCAGCTTATTGGTGGGAGAGTCCTGTCAATCAAAAGGAAGCAAGAATATTGAATGACATGTCTGTGATTTTCTCATCTAGTGTGTGTGGTGATGGTGGTGTTTTTTTTTTCCCTTCCAGATTGTAACATGCACTACTGGAAAAGTGGGAAAAGATTAATGCTGAGCAGTGTTTCCTCCTCAGGGACTCTAATGCGGGACATTTTTTATTCTGTTCCACTTCTGCACACGCTTGCGTTGGGGCTGTAGGATGTTGATAACTGGGTGCAGGTGTGTTAGGAGCAGTAAACATGAAAAATGTGCAGTGGTTCGAGAACCCTCGGTGTAATGAGATTAATTCTAATAAATCTGAACAGCAGAAGAAGGTAGAATCAGTCCAGGTGAAGAAACAAAGCAATAGTTAGACTACATTTGTTTTAGAAAGCTGGGTTTCTTGACAGAATATGAAGGGAATATAAAACACCACAGGGTGTGCTTTAGAAAATAATCGACGAAGTTACTTTTACCACCACATCCCAAATTGCTTTATTCCTTTATACCACAGCAAAATGTTGAACATTTGATCTATTTATAGTTACATGTAATGTTGTGTAGCGTCTGCAAGACAAGTTGCTTATGTTATAGCAGCTATAAACATATAGTTGTCCCCTCATCGGCCTCTCTTTTCTTTTCTTTCTCTTGAAGTTAATGAGACAAAACAATCGCAGCTTGTCATGTTACCGAGAATCTGCAAACAGACAAAAACGCTCCGTCCTGAAGACTTGTCGGAAAGCTTCGAGTTACAGCTCTCCGTCCGATTGACACCGGAGACGCCTTCCAAAATGCGAAAGAAACATTTCCTCACAGAAAACTTCATTATATCGACAATGACACGTTTTTAATCCGTTTATGTAGCCTACAGCACCCACTACAAAAATGAAAACCTTGTGTATGTTGTTACTATAGAAACGATAACGCATTCAAACTGCTGTCAGAGCCGCTGTTATAGCACCACGAGAATACAACGGCACTGTGGTATAATATCATTTATCACAGCCGGTCAAACATTTTACTAACTAGCTTTGTATAATCAAACAATATCACACGAGCGAGAGTGTTGTAATGAATATCATCCAGGCTGTGATTGGCAGATAATCGACAGTTCTATGAACAAGAAATTAATATAGAGTAACTGACATTTCACACACAACATGGCCAAATATTTTTGCTCCGTCAACGAAAAGAACTCCCAAAGAATCCGCAGCTGGATAGAGCGTTTGCTGTTTCCATGCCAACAGACAAACTGTCTGACAGCCCATAATAAGTGTAATAACGGTTTCAGCATAACAAACTATCGGGATTTTATGTAGCGAACACAGAGAACACACATCTTGTGAAAGAGTACAAACAGTGAAATGTACCAATGCTGTTATACTTAAAACCAGCATGCTTGGAACGCCGCTTGTCCAATCAAATTAGTGGACCGGAACTAACTGTTTTTACAACGTGGCTTAAACCTGTGTTATTAAAGGCAAAGAAGCATGACTTTGAAACCAGAAATAGCAGGAGCTAATAATGTCATCGCTAAAGGTACCCATGCTTATATTACTGTCATAATGATAGCTTGTACAGTATCTCACAAAAGTGAGTACACCCCTCACATTTTTGTAAATATTTGATTATATCTTTTCAAGTGACAACACT
>JANDJT010000190.1:7927338-7946646 GCA_024331685.1 Stegophilus panzeri | reverse complement strand
CTGTACACTCACTACTTTACATTGTAGCAAAGTGTCATTTCTTCAGTGTTGTCACATTAAAAGATATAATCAAATATATACAAAAATGTGAGGGTGTACTCACTTTTGTGAGATACTGTATGTACACACACACACACACACACACACACACACACACAGATTAAGCCTGGTCCTAAAACTATGACACAATCAACTGGGAAAGTTCCCCAGCTGAGGTCACTTCAGGACTAGACTTCTCAATTCTCTGTAAAAGTGTAATATAATATAAACGAGTGCACACATCAGGGTTTGGCTGATGGGAAAGGAGCTGCAAAAGGAACAAAAACAAAAAAAATTTCCTGGACTGAAAACAAACAAGGAAGCAAAGTGTATAAAATTGGGACAGATAAAGTCAGTTCCTGTTAATATTAAACAAAACTGCAACATCCCTATACACTCACCTTCAATAACCTGTGTAACCTGAGATTGGTAGGTGTCGAAGTTAAAAGGTGTCAGAAAGCCCAGAGAGCCCAAATGAAAGGGCATAACTGGAGGAACGCTCTCCTAGAACAAACACAAACACACAGCAATGCAAATGTTGGTGAAGCGATATGTTCAGATTTTTCCCTGTAGTATTTCTTTACATTGATGTAGGTACAGTAAATTCGGCAGCAAATCTGTTTGAGTGCTAACAAAAATATCCAAGGCACCACACCATAATATGACCCTCACTCTGACATATAAAGTTATGATATGATAATATAATATAAATGTAGTAAAAATCTTTAGTTCTTTTAAAATTATTATTACAAACTAAATGGAACTATATAAAAGCTGCTCTTGATCAATGTTTTTACTTAATTGTGACATTTTAAATAACAAATTTACTCCTTTTCAGTGCAAGCCATTACTCAGTTTTAACAGTTACTAATTTTCAACATCTTAATCCAGTGCTTCTCTTCTGCCAGCAGTTTTTTTTTGCTAAATAATACAATCATACATATTATGAAATTTGTCATATCGCCCAGCCCTATGTACACAACAGTTTGATAGCAGTACCCAGGAAATTACACATACACTGCGCATTGTTCAACATGCACAATAGTGTTATTGTGACGTCTAGTCCAGCTGAACTCCATTACGAATGCAGTTTCATAGATTTGGGGGAATTAGTAATTACGGGGGAAAATACACGGCATTTTGTGTTTACTCAAGTTGCCTTTGTTTTATCTCAGATTTTGTTTTCATTTCTGAAACAATTTAGTATGAGATATAAACAAAAACAGAAGAAATCAGGATGGGGCAAATGCTTTTTCACAGCACTGCATGTTGTGTGAACCATGATGAAATAGGTTTATATTTTTGCAGATTTTTGCATAAAATGAAAACATTTGCTTAGTTGCAAAAGCCAGAAGACAGCAACTGTGCTCTGGCTAATGAGCAAAAAAGAGGGGGAGAACCCATATTGACAGCATACTATATTACTTAAATTTTATACTTAATAAAACTGATAGCTGGAATCTGCTTGTCCTGGGCATCCAGGCTACACTGCAAAACATTACAATATTACCAAGTGAAAATATATCTTGAAGATAGTCTACTTTATTTATCACAATAAACTAAACATATGACTATTAAACCTATTTCTAGAAATTCTGTATACGAATTTCAGCTTAAAATAAAGTGTCTTGTTCTACTGGCAGACATTTTCTCATTTTAAGCACTTATTTCTATAAATCATCTTCCACTAGAATGAGAAAAAGCTTGAAATGTGTAAAAGCATCTAAAAAGCAGGCTGTGATTTAATATTATTAATATTATTATAATATTTACTTGATATTGATCTCATAAGAAATATCAAATTTGCATATATTCAAGATATTTTCAAGTGTTCTCTTTTTTTTTTTTTTTGGTGGTGTAGTAATTTGCCCATCCCTAAACACACACAACATTTACAGGCACGAGCTCAAATCTGAATCTGCAAAGTTCCTGTACAGTAATCCTTCTGTCATATCAACCTGAGCTTGTTTCTTTTTGCTTTACGAATCAAGTCCTACATCTGTACCTGGAAGAGGGAGGAAGCGTACAGCAAAGTTCCATCTCCTCCCAAACAAATGATGAAGTCTACCCGATTGGAGATGTCGTCATAATCTGTGGGAAGTAAAGCAGGTCAGGCATTACATAAATACTGAAAAATAACACCACAAAAAACAAACAAACCAATAACTATGGTGTACCTTCTCTAAAAGTGCAAAAACTCTTTTTCACGGCCACAAAGCTCTCGTCGTTAGCAATGGCGGGGTCCTCCAGGACTTTCCTCTCCACGTAAACGATCATGTTTTTCTGCTAAAATGCATCAATACATGACAGGAACAACAAATCAGTTTATGATGAATTTAAAAAAATAATAATAACAACAGCACAATACAAGCCAGTTCCAACAGCTAATGTCTCTACAGCTATAAGAAATTACTTAAAAGTACTTCAACATGTAGGACTTCACACACTGCATTTTCAGAATCACAAACTGCTTTGCACATCAGTGTGAGGAAGGATTCAGACCTCTGTGAGGAAGATGCAAAGCTCTTTAAAAGGCTGCAGAAGACTAACATCCTGAATCTTTTTAATTACAAGGACACTTTTGGGTGGCTTGTTCCAGGTTAACCGTTGACTCGCTGGGTCCTGGATATGCCTGTGAAACACACACACACACACACACACACACACACACACACACACTTCAATTCAATAAAATTTTATTTGTATAGCGCTTTTAAAACAAATGGACACTACCAAAGCGGCTTTATATAAACATAACGTTCCCGATATGAATTTTAAATTCATAAATGTATCCCTAATGAGCGAGCCAGAGGCGAGGGTGGTAAAGAAAAACTCCCTGAGAGGACATCAGGAAGAAACCTTGAGAGGAACTAGACTCAAAAGGAACCCATCCTCATCTGGGTGACACCGGATAGTGTGATTATAAATCATTTCCCTTCTATAACTGTATACTATACAGTCAAAAAAATGCTGTTGTGTAACCAGGAACCAACAACTTATGAATATGAGCATCAGAGTCATTTCTGAATTCATGATAGTTTTAATTCAAGCAAGAACATTCTATAACCACCAGGTCTTACCGATTACAAGACATAATTAAAGAATTTAGCAAGTTGCCCATTGTATCTTTTAGTAAATAATTTAGCATTCCTAAGCCCTTAGAAGCAGCCTAGAAGTCACTACCTCAGACTGAGTGAAAATGTTCAGCACTTGATTTCAGCAATAACTTTAAAACAGATTAATGCAAATGTGAAAATATAAAATAATATAAAAATATGGATTAATGCAAAATGTGAAAATATCCCTAAATATGATCTGCCGAGTTAACTGTCAAAAACTGGAAGAGTGTGTTTATGAACATCAATCAATTTTCATAAATACTTTTGATCATAGAGCTCAGAAGGGGGTGCAAATTTTTAAGGAAAAAATACAAAACCAAACAAAAAAAACAAACTCAAAAACACAGACAGGGCATCATTTGTGTACTCTGTATTTTATTGCTTTTCAAATATGACGTGCATAAATGAAAAACTCCATGTTCCCTCTCCCTCTGTATTTTCTTTTTGATGGGGAGAGGCGGAGTTTAGCCTGCCTTTTATCTAGCTGTCAGTGCAGACCAGTGCTGCAAACTTAACGACTTTTCAGACCCCTTTAGTGACTTGCCTAACAACAAATCTAGCGACTTTTTAGACAAACCTTAGCAATTTTCCAAATGTCTCCAGTACTGTCCTGCAAGCGTGAGGTCTTGCTCTCGTGCTGCACCCTCACCTCTCCCTGTGTCTGCTCTGTTCAATGAGTGGCTGAGAGCCGGAGATTTAACAATGTCATGGATAATGAGACGCGCCCTTCGTCCCAATTTACATCATTCGTATGCGAATGTTTTTAGAACGCAAGACGAATGGAATGCAACATGTTTTACATGTAAAATAGTCCACGTTATTACAGCCTAGTTCTCTTGTTCAAAGTAGTTATAGTGTTCAGAAATATTTTTGATCATTCTGTCCATTATATAGTTTTATAAAAGTCATAAAAGTTATTTTTTAAAAATTATTTATTTATTTATTTATTTATTTTTAAACACAAAAGCAAAAAAAAAAAAATCTATCGATCTATCAAAAACAGATTATAGATAGATAGATAGATAGATATATTTTATATAGATCAGATAATCATTATACCTGGTCTCCTCCAAATTGGGGGGGCATGCCACATGATAGGGGAGTCTTGTGGGGGCTTTAGTTACAAAAGGTTGAGAACCTCTGGTGTACACCACTGGACGCACCCACAGTCTGGCAAGGTTTTCTGCTTTATGTTATGTGAAACATTCCAATTTCTAGTATCTCTCATTTCTCCATATCTACTCCATATTAGTATCTCAAAATAGAAACTATATACAGTATACCAGTATGGCTTAACCATGACAATGGGAGTTTAAAATCCACTGCCAGACAAATGTTTTTGGAAATCCGGGGGTTATGGTTTATAATAATTTAATTATTATTAGTGCCAGAGATGAAACAAGAAGGCACAGAATGGCAATTAATAAGAAAAATGTTTAACTAATTTTCCCCCAAATACCTAAATCTTTGTGTTCGATGATTTATTAACCGGCTGCTCTTAGATCCCGGTGCGACTCTAACTGAGTGCTTTATTAAAGCCAGGTGCTGTAGGAGAGTAAACCCCTTAATCCTGTAGATTAAAGACTCGCACAGTTCTAGCATCAGCTGAAAGACACAAGCATGTTGTGTACAAGTGCCTGATTAGAGTGATCAAGATCCTGGCCTTTCTTAACCCAATTTTTAAGAATTGTATTCGATTTAACCAAAAATACTAAACTACTAAAAATACACAACATTTAACTAGCAGTGTTTAACTATGTATGCAGTTCCAGTAAACATGCTCAGGCGATATACATTTTTAAAGCAGGTTATACCACAGCACTGTTGAATTCTCGAATCGGATTGGTCAGAAGGTGGTGGGTTTTTCACCATTTTCCAGAACTTTTCTATATATTTGATTGTTTCTATAGTAACCACTCATTCACAGGGCTTGTACGGCGTATGTTCCACATAAAGAGTTTGAAAACGTCTCGTTATGTAACAAAAGAAAAGCGTATAATTATTGATATGGTGACGCTCGGAGATGTTTAACATTTAACATTCATAGAAGGAGTCTCCAGTGTCAGTGCTTTGTAACATTCTAACACATGACTGTGAGGGAATGACTGTTTACAGCTGTTGTAACGCAAGTGAAAACTTAATTGCAGATGTTCCTTATAAACGGTTAAAGTCCCCGTGAAATCAAAATGGAGTTTTGTGGCGTTTAGTATAAATATGTTCGCCTTAAGGTTATCTATAAGCTAGTGCGCTCCAAAACAATGACAAAAAAAATGTACAGTCTCTCTCTACCACCAATACGGATTTTGATGACATCATTCTGCACTTCAGCTTCTCATCAGATTTTCTGTCCAATCAAATGCTCTCTAGAATCTGAAGTGGCCCGACCCCAACGTTATAAAAATCACCTTGCCGAAGTTGCCGTTGTTGAGCGAAAGAAATAATATCAGCAAGCACGGGCTGTAAATGTAATGTAAATGTGCGTTTTATTCAGTTTTCCAACTTTAAGTTGGTTAAGAAGGAAATGGCTTGAATTCATACACTTTATTGCTCGGGCTCTCGTCCATGGTACTATCTGTCAAGTACGGCTTAGCCCAGGCTTTGAGGTAAGCTAAACGCTATTGGCTATTTAAAAAATGGGGAGGAGCGACTGATTTCCCACCACTACTGCCATGACTTCTTTTTCAGTAGAAAGTACGTCAACACACTGAATACAGTTCAAGGCACTTCACTGGAACTTTAAAGGCATGACGCGTCGTTTATTAATGAATTTAAAAAATTGCAATCGTTGGCAGATTGCTGTGGTTAGGGCAGTGTGATATGGTGATGCATATCGCAGGATGATAAAAGAATATCTATTGATAGATATTTTCCTATGTCGTCTATATCACCAATGTTGCAAAAAGCCACTTTTAAGGTCAGAGCTATGAGTGTGCTGTAACAAAAACAAACCAAAGCATGGAGGAGCGTGACACAGAGCGACACTACTCACAACACTCAGATCAGAACAGACACAGAACAGGCATTAAAGATGAGAAAAATTTGTGTGTTTTGTGCCTAAAAAGGGAGGTACTTCTGTCTTTTGGAAGTAGTTTGGGAATAACAACTGAAAAACTGAAAAAAATGCATTGTATGAATGCATGCAGTTATTTTCTATAGATAATTTTTTCATCAATTTTAAAGAAAATATATATTGTGATGTATATTGTTTCAAGATTATCCATATCGTGAGTACAAGAGTCTGTCCATATCGCCCAACCTTAGCTGTGGTGTAAGAGGAATAAAACAGTTCAGGACGTAACGTTAAAGGAAATAATCGACTTTGGGGTAGTACCGGTACTTTGTGTCAGGCCGCATCACACCACGGTTGATTATTTTCCTATAACACAACACCCTGTTCGGTTTTATTCCTTCCATATCATACTTTTGAAAATGAAGTCAATGACTGACTTTCAACAAGTTAAATTGAGTAAATATTTAGAGAAAACCCTGATACTGAGATTATACCGAGATTATAAAGTGGCATATCTTTCCAGTCTTACCTTAGTGGAGAGGAGGCGGGTCAGATAAATCTCAGGCAACACCTTCTTCCTGTGACTGTGCCTGTGAGACTTCTTAGTCTCTGCGAGCTCATCGTGGGGCAGGACCTGCACCAATCGCAACATCGTAAAGCACAATGAAGTGGCTTGCATGCTATGAATCGTGTGCGCTAAAGACCGACAAGGTCCAAATAACAATGAATAATCGAAGTGAAGGGAGTGTTGAATGTTTATAGCTGTTTAATGATCACTAAACCTTAGTGAAAGGAAATGCGCACACACAGGAAAGCTGCATTAAGGAATAAACAGAACTTTTAGCTGCCAACGCATCTGCAACTAATTCGTGTTGTCAGTTTAATTTTGCGAATTTCGTTTTTTTCCGACGGCTTACGTTAGCCAAAGCATTGTCTACCGTGTCTTTCTCTTTCATTCGCTTGTCATTGCTCTGAAGATTGTACGTACACCGCAATTCCTTCAGACGTGGGGAGAAAAACCTGCATAATCATCCACAAACCTCAAATGCGTATTGTATGTGTGTATGTGTTTGAAGGAGAAACACACACTTACCAAATGAACATACTTCTCAGTGTCCAAGTCTTTAGCTGCATTTAAGAAAAAAAAAAACCCAAACAATTACTCAGTAAACCAGACGTCAGACACAGAGCCAAAGGTATTAAAAAAACAAAAAAAAACAACAATGACGAAATGACAGAATAATTAAAGGAGAGAAATTCAACATGCTAGGCTGAAGGAAAGGTTAATGAGAGAAAACCTGAGAAGTAGTGAGCGTGTGTGTGTTAGCAAGGTCAGGAGAGGAGACACCCTGATTGGTAGTGGAGCCAGCTTAATGAGCTTTAGGACCTCACTGTGATTACAAAAGACATTAGCTTTCTCTGGTTTACAAACACATCTTAACAAGAGCACATACTGTACTGACCCTCATTATGAGGCGTCTGTGTGTGCGTGTGTGTGCGTGTGTGTCGGGTGGGTGGGTTTTTGATTTATATTAATGTGTGTACTAGGGCTTTGACAAATTGCATTCCAGTTTTAATTGCTTAAGTCTAGTTCACACCGCGCCGACAGACGCAGACAATCACCAACTTTTAAAAGTTGGCTGTTGGATTTAGAACGTTGGGAACCGTCATGTTCAAGCTGCCACAACAGGCACCAATAAACTTTTTTACGGACAGTCAGACTGGTTTAAAAATGGATGATCCTTTTACCACAGTCGAAATCTTACTATTAATCTTACTAGTGCGTTCTTCGCCTGAAAACATGAAGAGTGAAATGAAAGAGGTTGCGGGTGAAGCCTTTGGTTGTTGTGATGTTCGTCCAGAAATCTGCCGTTTTACCCACAACAACAATTTAGCTTTCATTTCTATGGAGTTTTTAATATTCAAGAATACTGATGTTCTTTATTCTAAAAAGGATATTTTCTATCGTTTAGGTTATCGACCTATAATTATCAGCTATAATGTTTTATTCGTGTGTACACATTGACAATACATTTTTAAATACATTTAATATTCAGTGGTATTCATAAAAAGTCCAAATTCACGACATGCCTTTTATTATTATTGTTTTTTTAAGTAATAGAAAACCAATCTAAAGAAACTGGATAGGTTTTTAAAAGTAGATCACAAAAGTAAAATCACACATCATTATAAATACTGTGAAAAGTATTGAAAGAGTGAAATTAGTGCTGACAGCCATAATTAAGATACATTAACTCTAAGGTTTTTTCGTGACGGCTGAAAATGATATGTGTTTAAAAAGCGACAAGGCTATAAAACTAAATATTCTAGACGCATCAGTTTGCATAAGGAGTTGTTTTATAAATGCATCATGGAACACTGAATGGGAATTGAATTTGAATTGAATCGTGAGTTGCCTAATGATTCCCATCCTGCCAGCCCTGTGTAATGTAGCATAAATAAGAGACAGATCTCTTGTCTGTTAAAGCAGGTAAAGGAAAATTTAATATGTGAGTCAGCAGAGCGCATCCATCCATCCATCCTACTGGGCCTAACACACACACACACACACACACACACACACATACATAGTCATGGTCATTACCTCTGCCCAGTGTGTTCTCTCTCTTGTCTTTCATGCTCATGGCCAGCGATGCCCCCTCAGGGATCTGTACGGAGCGAGAGTTTAAAGGGTCAGAGTTCAGGAGGGTCAGAGGTATTGCGCTTCCACTCAAGAGGAGCGAAAGCACTCATTAAGCCGAAGAAGTTTACATACTGTGTAATGAGTTAGACAGCCTTTTCACTGAACCGAGACTGCGGGTTTCACTGCACGCATGGACACACACACACACACACACACACTCACACTTCACAGCTCATTCCCTGTGGCACCTCGCAAGCTAAACAGTCACGCTGCTAAGAGCGGAAAAGGTCGTGACTGTTTGCACACACATTCCGTCTCATTCCCTTTCTCCCTGTGGTCCTTTTTGTCTCGCCTCATGCTGGGCCATAGTTTAAGAATAAGGGAATTTGGGAGGGGAAAAGGACACGCACCTGGTAATGAAACACAGTGTTGAGCTTCTTCCTGCCGTCCTCCATTATAGAGGTGTTATCCAGATCCTGAAGTATTCGGCTGCTGCAGCCTGCACCGGGAAACCATTCTGCCGAGCGAAAGAGGAGGCCAAATCATCAGCAAACTCTAAATCCTAACTGTAAAGTCCTAATTCTGACTACAACTGTAACTTTGAACTGTTCACTCTAACCCTAATTTGAGACACAATCCTAGCATCCCAGACTGCAGGTGATTCAGGCCAAATTAAGGGTCAATAGCAAGTGTGCCAAAAGTGGGCCAGCTGTAAGCAGCAACAGTTAAAGTTTGCTCGACATTTGAAATCTGGGCCAAAAATGTCCCAAATGCAAGCGGCAAGAGGCCATATATATATATATATATTTATATATATATAAAGACTGTGCGGCATTTCAATTCTGGGCCAAAAGCGCCCCAATTGTAAGTTCTGTACTAAGTTATGGCATCATCAGGGTTAGTTTGTTTTTGTGTTCTGGTTAGATTGGGATGAATTAATCATTGTCATTCCAAAGCCGTATGAGGGCCAGATGGAAATGTTAAGCATGGGCTCATTTGCTGTCTGGAATAAACCTATTACTCTAATCTTATATCATATTATCACCCTGCTCTGCCTTTCACTACACACACACATTTTGTAGTGGAACTGAAATCAATTACCTGGCATTCTATGTCACAAATATACACACTAATCACCCATAACAGTGATGTGATGGGGATTATAGTCCACTATTGTTAAAAAAAACAAACAAACAACTATTTCACAAATAAAACCGTGAAACATGTGGTTGCAGAAGTTTTCACCCCCTTTGCTTTGCCCATAAACCGGTTCAAGTGCCTCCTTTTCTATCGGAAGTCATGCAGTTAGTTGATCGGTCATGGTCTTCATGATGCTGTTTGTTTAGAAGTGTTCCATAACAAACAGGTGTATTTATCTTCAGATCATGTGACACTTTAAATGCACCAACTCCATTTTCTTCCCGTTTCAATATTACAAGCTATGACATAAAATTCCAATTAGGTCCATTTCAGCTCCAGGCTGTAATACTATACAATGTTTAAAAGTTTACAGGGGTGAATAGTTATGCAAGGCGCTCCATGTTCACATCTATAATTAATACTAAAGTGACTACTATAAAATTTGGCATCACTACCTGCTATTACTTCTCTGTATTTATTACTTGAATGTCTTAACATCTCAAAGAATTTATTAATTGACAATCTTAGTCAGATATAAGCCTTGGTAACTGACTGATTATGATTATTATTGTTATTATTTATTGTATATATTTTTTTACCTAATTCGACATCCTCCTCTCGAGGCCACTGGGAGTAGGGCAGATTCTTATAGAAAGCTTCTAAAATCTTCTCCTTCACCTGACAGATGGTGTCTGTGTTCATCACACGCACAGTCACCGAGTCCATCCCGAAGCCTTGGAACGACACGTTAATGTTCTGGAACACACACAAATGAGATTTCGTCAAAAAATAAACATCTCCAAAATTGCTTTTAAATCAGCAAAAAGCAACTGAGGAAGAACTGAGAGGAGAAGACGTCAGAATGGGATATAATACAAGCCCACGCAGTTATTCAGCTAGCCTCGAGTTATCTTACGTATATTGTGCAATTATTGTAATGAGCCGTCTTGGATTTAAAAAAACCCGAAAAAAAGTCTTTCAGGCTGCCAGTACATTAGCAGTACTTAGCTTTAATGTTGAGCCAACGTTGCCATGTCTTTCAGCAACATTCACGGTAAAGCTACAACTGATGTGCCTTAAGGAATGTTGTGGATTTGCTGATTAAGCTGCTTTCATCTCATGTTGTGACATCTAAAAGTCGTTTCAGGTTGTTAGAGCTCATTATGATAGTTGCACAATAACACGACATGACTTAAGGCCTGCTATTTCTGACAAGTTCATGATCAGACGCGGTAAGGCAGATGAAAAGACAGCGTGCCAGATATCATATTGAAACACACCAGTGGTTTGGCCTCGATGTTCTCTCTCAGGAGCCACTCTTCGTTCAGCGTGTATCTCGCCTTCCCCGTGATGGCGTCTATCGAGCCTTTGTTAATCTGCTGTTTGATTGCGCACAGTAGCAGGAAGAAAGGCTCGCCAACCGTCTCCTGAAAGCAAAAACGTTATGAGAAAACATAAAAATGAACAGCGTGTTGTGTGTTAGCTCTTGGGAAAAAAAAAACCTCCCAACTGCTCAATTACACTTCTGAGATGTGTCGTATTTGGTGTTTTGAATAAGTCATGAATAAGGAATAAATCATGACAGTGTGTGCTGTTCTAGGAAAATAATAAATGACAGGGTGGTTAATGTTACTGTTATTACCCTGAATGTTTTATCCATTTATAATTACATTTAACGTTGCAGAACGCCTGCGAGACATATGCAGCTATAAACAGTCACTCCCTCATCAGTGTCTCTTCTTGTTCTCTAGAAGAACTCGGTGGTAAATGCACTCGTTGGGCTACTGATTGGAAGGTCGTGAGTTCAAATCCCAGAACCACCAAGCTACCACTGTTGGGCCTTTGAGCGTGACACTTAACCCTCGACTGCTCAATTGTATCCTGCCTCAAGAGTACACTGCTGTGGATAAACGTCTCAGGCAAAATAAGGTAAATGTAATAAGACAAAAATACGCAGCTTCTCATCTTACAAAGAAACTGGAAAGAGAAAAGTTCTTTGATCTGTGGCGGAAAACTTCCTGACCGTTATAATTATGCTGACGCTGGAGACTCTATAAAGGTTTAATAAATATCTTCTTACAGAAAGCTTCATATTCCTCTTTGATAAATAACATCGTTTATTATTAGTCTTAGGTCTAGCGTCCAGCATACAAGTCAGTGCTGCTGTTATAGAATGTTATAGAATGTTAGACCATGGTCTGTCTGAATACTCGATTCTGATTGGCTGGAAGGTGTGCGTTCAAACTGTTGAATTTACAGGTAGTTCCATTCAGTTTAATCCCTGAATGCGCTGCCTATAAGCGACTGTAACCATAGTAACAGTTACAGGTAAACTCACAGCTTCATTATTAGTAGAGACTCGGCACAGATGCAGGTAATTCTCACACACACACACACACACAATCTCTCTCTCTACCCATTATTTACTACAATTAATTCAAATAAATGTAATCTTAACACACTACTTCATCTCTGTGTATGATTTAGAGCGGGCAGAATTCTAGATTCTAACGACCTGTACACGAAATAACTAACCAAAATTAACCGTTATTTTGCACTGCAAACATCAATGACAGCTTTAACTTATCAATGTTGGCAACTGACCACAGTATAAGCGGAATATTCCATGGCAAGGTGTGCTAGGCAAGTGAAATACTAATATAGAGAATGTTCTGAGATTTACGAGAGATTTTGGACAACCAAGCCTACATGCCTGGTTAATGGTTCTAGCTTTCTAAATGGATTCTAAAAGGGAAACCTTTTATTGTAGGGTTCTACTTAAGAACTTTTAAGGCTTTTCCCAGAGCTACAAATCAAATAGGGGGGCAGTGGTGGCTTGACAGTTAAGGCTCCAGGTTGCTGATCAGATGGTCGGGGGATCAGGCCACAGCACTGCCAAGCTGCTGCTGTTGGACCCTTGAGCAAGACCCATAACCCTCTCTGCTCCAGGGGAGCCGTATCATGGCTGACCTCGTGCTCTGACCTCAACCTCCTAACATGCTGGGATGTGCGAAGAAAAAAAGAATTTCTCTTCTCTGTGCTATAATGTATATGTGACCAATAAAGACTCATTAGATAGTGAGCCATCCAGCTGATAAGGCTTTGGTGCTAGATTCAACTTTTTATTTATTTATTTTTTTTGGAGAAAGTACTTTGGCCGACGTATTGAGAATTGGGTTTCAAAGCCCCTAGTTTTTAAGTGGGGTATAAATAGTTTTTAATCTCGCCCTCTTACTTTGAGGTAGCTGTACATGCAGATGGACATCCAGTTAGTGAGCATCTTCTCCACCACGGACTCCGTGCGGCGCAGCATCAGCTTGGGGTTCTTGGAGGCGGACGCGTCGATCAAATCCACCAGCAGCTCCTTCATGATGCTGGTGTAGTATTCCAGTTTGCCGTGGAGGGCGATAGTGAGCAGTGAAGCCAGATTACATCTGGACAGATGGACACATCAAAAGGTAGAGGAGAAAAAGAAGGTGGGGGAAAAAATGAAGACAGTTGATACAGAAGAAAAACGGCTGAAGCTCTTCCATTTACAGGAAGAGGCGTGAGTGCTGGAGTGCGTAGGCACAGATGACTTTGGGGGTTGTGTCAGTACAATGCTTCTTTCACATGTATGAGTGAGTGAGTGAGTGTGTGTGTGTGTGTGTGTGTGTGTGTGTGTGTGTGCGCGTGTGCGTCGACCCACAAAACCGGAGGATGTGGTTGAATCTGGAGACTCTTTCAGCAGATTCCAAAGCTCCTAATTACATGTGAATATAATGCTGAGACAGCCATGAAGTCTCTGATGTACCCAATAATAAACCTCCCAGCATGCAACAGGGTATTGCAGTATTACAAAAAAGTCTAAGACCACTACCACAAACTATTTTTAGTTCAGGATTTCAAACACAAATACAATGCTCTTCCTCTTTGCGACTTCTTATTCAAGATCGCATCGATTTATAAGAAATCCTCGAGTCGATGTAATTAAATGAATAATGTAACTCTGTCGGCTTGTTAAATTCCTGTCAGTCAAACCAAATGTGTCAAGTCAACGTTGACATTTAGGCACTTGATGAAAAGATTACATGATTACAAAAGCCCATTAACTGTTTTATGGACCACATGAATATTAAGCAGGGATGAAAATGCCAACCAAGCGCCACAGACAATCCTTTGACATCTATTGCAGTATATTCTCAGATGTGGGTATTTAAAAAAAAACAAAAAAACAACCAAATATATATATGGAATATATATATATATATATATATATATATAGCTGTGGTTCTGACATTTGGGGGTTACCTGTCTCGGACAGCGAAGTCCTTCTGCTGTTCCAGCGCGTGAACGAAGGTGATGAGGAAGTGCTTGTTATTGAGGAGAGTGGAGAACATAGTGATTCCCTCCTCTACATTGGGCCTGGTGGTACTGGAGGGCTGAGAGAGGGAAAAGAAGCAAGACAGTGACAAATAAGTAGGACAATGGATCTTGAATCAAACCACTGATAATTGGGTAACAAGGCATTGAAAGAAAAAATAAAGACAGACTTTTAAAAACCGCAAGGTTTTGCAACATCATTTTTGACTCATACAGTATATAGGCGGATAAACGATGACACATAACCCTTATAATAATGCCTCATTTAACTACTGTGCGAAAGCAGTCACTTTGCACAATACACTCAGTAAATCCAGCTTAATAAGTAAGGTTGTTGCTGCATTGTACAGTTTCCTGATGGTGTTCTGCTTAAAGAGCAATGCTTTGCTCTAGTACATGTCATTTACTGACTCATCAATTAAAAAAACAAAAAAAACTAATTCAATCTTTTTTCCTTATAGAAGATAAGCTTGTATCTGTACCTGACAATCTGCTGTTTGAGCTGTGCTTTACAGCAGGATGGTCCAATATGGTGAAAATGTCCAATATCATGGTAACCTTGCATAGGTGGCAGTATTTGAAAAGTTTCTACTCCAACCCTCATGTTTAGTTGAGGGGCTTTCTGTGTCTGTGAAAGTATGTACAGTCCTAATGTTTTTTTTGTTTAGATGTTTATTTGATGGGGCGCACGGTGGCTTAGTGGTTAACACGTTTGCCGTGCACCTCCGGGGTTGGGGGTTTGAATCCTACTTTCGCTCTGTGTGCGTGGAGCTTGCTTGTTCTCCCTGCGCTTCGGGGGTTTCCTCCCCCAGTCCAAAGACATGTGTTGTAGGCTGTTTGGCATCTCTAAATTGTCCTTAGTGTGTGAATGGGTGTGTGGATGTGTGTATGATTGTGCCCTGCGGTGGGTTGCCACCCCTTCCTTGTGCCCCGAGTTCCATGGGATAGGCTCCAGACTCCCCACGACCCTGAGTAGCATACAGTGGTATGGAAAATGGATGGATGGATAGATGTTTATTTGATGATTACTGGGTCAGTAAATCAAAACAGCTCAGATTTCCAAAGATTACCTTTCCAACAACAACCAAAAAAGAGAGAAATGTTACAGAAGAATGTTTGTAAAAAGAAATGTCAGTAAAAAGTACCATATTAACATAATAGAGCACTTAAAATAATGCTGGCTGTCAGGTTTTATCTGCAAAAACAGTGACGGTCAGAATCTCCAGAAGAACTGTGGTAGGTTCTTCAAGATACTTAGAAAAACAATGTTCTCATGAACCTGTATGAAGTGTACCTGAGACTACTGATGCATTTTTAAAAGCTATACATGGCATAGTATATTTACTTTGTTTAGTAATTTCATTTTTATTTAGTGCTATTTAGTGTTGTCTACTACTATAGTAGATTTTTTTCTAAACAGAAAATGCATCATTTTTGTGAAGGCATCTTTGCTTTATAACATTTCTATACATGTGCTTAGTTTTGGCTCAATTCCTACTTCCTTTTTCTCCTAGCTATTATTATTTATTCTGGTCAATCACTGGCACTTGTATCATTGTCTGCTTTTTAGTTGAAAGGACCCTGAAACACTAAGCCGAAATGAAAGAACAAGTGTCGACTGAAGCGGACATTCTGTAAGATCACTTCCTGTTGCCTGAATGCTGTTGCATTCTGTGAAAAGTTGTGCTCTAACACGCTGCAATAAAGACTACAATGGATAGCCGACATGCACGTACATTCTCTTCCGGCGTAAAAAGATATACACACCAGGAGGTGTCGGTAATCGGTAATTGTAATTAAATGAAGGAAAAACAAAAACCTGGGTGGCATGCTAGTGTCGTCTTACAGCTCTAGAGCTCCTGGTTAGAAGTTTACTGTCTGTGGGTTACTGTCTCTGTGGAGTTTTGCATTCCAAAAACATGCATGCAGTTGGAGAGGCTATGCTAAATTGCCCCTAGGTGAAAATGAGACCGGCTGTATTTCCACCTACCACCAAGTGTTCCCGGGACCCTGGCCAAGATAAAGTGCTTACTGAATATATGCCCCAAATTGCATACAATTGAGGTAAATAGAACACCAACTACTAGTATCTTTATCTATAGTGCTGTACTATGTCAACATACTACTTTATGTATTTATGGACATACATATTACTGTATGTACACTATTTTGAGATTTGGGACCAGGGTGTCACTGAGGGGAGACAGTGGAACTGAGTACCTGGGGCTCTCAAGAGGCTTGGACTAAAAATTAGCATTTTCAAGAGACAGAATGGAGGACCATCTGAAAATATATAAGTGATGCTTGAAAAGACAACTCTTGCAGCTTGGCGTGCCACAGAATGTTTATAGCTAATAAATGAATCCATCCAACCATCCATTTTCCATACCGCTTATCCTACACAGGGTCATGGGGGAGCAGGGAACTCTGGGGACACCCTGAATGGGATGCTAACCCATCTAAGGGCACAATCGTACACACATTCACACACTACAGACAATTTTGAAATGCCAATCAGCCTACAACTCATGTCTTTGGACTGGGGGAGGAAACCGGAGTACCTAGAGGAAACCCGCAAAGCACAGGGCGAACATATAAACTCCACACACACTGGGTGGATGTTGGATTTGAACCCCGGAGGTGTGAGGCAAACGTATTAGCCACTAACCCCCCAAATTAATGAATAGGAGAGAAATAAGTATGACAGTGAAAGATGACCACAGCCAAAAAAAGCTCAACTGTTAATAGTCTGAATTGTTTTGGCTCTGTTTGACCCAGGAATCAGACCTGGCCCAAGAACAGCCACAGTGTTTAGCTGAGCCGTAATGAAGCAGTCCCCATAGAGGCTTTCCATATGCTCCTCATAAAAATAGAGAGCCTGGAAGGGGAGTGAGAGAGACAAAGACAAATGTGTACGTGACGAGTTATGTTCGCTGATGCGAGAGAAAAAAAGCAGCGTGCGATTCCTTTGAAGACGATCGGCTGTGTGAAACACTTCATCACTGTTACCGACGGAAACAATACCCCCCCCCGCCCCAGCTCCTGACCTCAAATCGGTGTTTAACACACACATGCATGCATGGATTCACACACACACACACACACAAGTTGCATATAGATGCGTTCATTAATCATAGCATAATGGAATGCCGTGTCAAAAGACAAGCTCTTTTTCATTATTTCCGGAGATAACTTTGGGAGCATGTGCCCCTTTTCACAGAAACCCAGAATCCTGCAGACTCAGCAGCATTCATCCCGTCTACGTGTGTGTGTGTGTGTGTGTGTATGTCTGGGTATGTAATGTAGGTTTGTGTGCTTTACCTGCCAATCCTTCAGCAGAGGGTGGGTTTCAGGTAAGGCTCTTGGTCCCAGAGCATCATTTTCATACACCGGCTGAACCAGACTCCTCTCATAGTCTGAACACATCTACACAACACACACACACACACACACACACACACACACACAATAATATAATGAGAATTGGATTAGATCAAATTGTAACAAGATTTTCTTGAGTAATAGCTTAATGTGTTTTTAGAGATTTGCAATGCATTGTAATAGGATTGAAGGGCAAGAGTGCAGGAATAATGACAGGAGAAAAAGAGATGGAGGAGAGGAAGAGATGGAACAGGGGATAGTGGAGGAGAGAAGCGCTGAAGGATTGTGTTGCAAGGAGATTAGACTCCCAGTAGGCCAGCTGGGGGAAAAGGAGCTGAGGTCAGTATAAAAGTATTTGTTTCTGTTCATACTACTTTTCACCACACACACACACACACACACACACACACACACACACACACACCCTTTTTCCATCCCATTACAAAACATTAGCCACTGCACCCTTATCCTACTTACAACCATGCAGGCAAGGTCACTGTGTGTGTCTGTGTGTGTGTGTGTCTGTGTGTGTGTGTGTGTGTGTGTGTGTGTGTGTGTGTGTGTGTGTGTGTGTGTGTGGTTTGGTTTCCTTGTCTACGTGCCCACTATTGTTCACACAGTTGGGATGGAAACTGTAATGCTAGTGGTTTTTCAACACAGAGGAAAAATACATAGTTTGTCTCTCTGGGCTCAAAACATTAACTGTCTGACAAAAACACACACACACACACACACACACACACGCACGCGCACACACACACACACACACACACCTAAAACTATCAAATCTATAACTGTAAACTATAATTATATGACAACTAAAATCTATAACTGTAAACTATATCTGCACTGCAACTATAAAAACAATAATGATAAAGCTATAACTATAAAATATTCTACAACTATAAGTCTATAACTATAAACAATATATTCTAACTCTAACAGCTATATCTATATAAAAATTTAAAGCTGTAACTATAAATTATAACAATACCACAACTATAAATATATAACTATAAACTATGTAACTATAAAGATGATTACTTTAGATGATGTAAACTATAGCTATACTACAGTTAAAAAAAAACAACTATAATGGTATGCTACACTGTTAAAAAAATATAACCATATCAAATACAAGTTATACATTTAAACTATGTACTACAACTTTAAAAAATACTAAACTATAACTATTCTACAACTATCAAACCTGTAACTCTATGATCCTTTACAACAATAAAATCTATAACTAATCTGCAACAATACATCTATAACAATAAACTATATACTACAACTATAAATCTATAACAATAAACTATAACTATACTGCAACTATAAATCTATAAATATAAACTATAACTATACTACAACTATAAAGATGATAAACTATAACTATACTACAAATATAAATCTATAACTATAAACTATAGCAATACTACAACTATAAAGATGATAAACTATAACTATACTACAACTATAAATCTATAACTATAAACTATAACTATAAACTATAACTATACTGCAACTATAAATCTGTAACTATAAACTATAACTATAAACTATAACTATACTGCAACTATAAATCTGTAACTATAAACTATAACTATAAACTA
>JANDJT010000190.1:7913432-7920932 GCA_024331685.1 Stegophilus panzeri | reverse complement strand
CCATGTCCACTCATCTCTCTTGTAAACGCAGAAGAGCCCCAAATGAGATTTCCACCCTTTTAAGACTCATTTAGGAGCCTGCTTCTACACCTGTGTGTGTGTGTGTGTGTGTGTGTGTGTGTGTGTGTGTGTGTGAGCGAGTTACCTTTGCGTATCTCCTCTCTGATCTGTGACTCCATTTCTTCCATCTGTAAAAGCGTCTTCTGCCAGTATCGCTCTGCCCTTCGGCTCTTGGTACAATACACCACCAGTGCTAGACACACACACACACACACACACACACACACACACACAGGAAGAAAAATCAATTATTTTATTATTGCGTCCATCAGCTGTGTCAGTAAAAGATTCCTAATCAGTCACACACATTCAATCCGCTGACTTTTACTCGCTGAGTCTCAGAGATTAAAGATACTACAGAGAACACTGCAGGCTTTGTGTGTCCTACTCTGTGTGTATATTTTTTGTGTGTCTGAACTGCTGAGAGGAATTTTGACCCTACTACCTCCCTTTTATCTCTCCCACATCTGGCGCATCTGTCTCCATGACGACAGACTGTCCATCACATCACATGCACACGCACTAATACATGCTAATACATACACACACTTACCCACTGTACATAGCAGTAAAAGCACACAGCACACCACAACAGTGACTATGATAGCTAGTTCACTGCCACCCATCTGAACCACAGCGATCACTTTCTCGAAATTACCGGCACGCACCTGAGAGACAGACAGACAGAGAGGGCGGGAGAAAGAGATGCATTAATTATGACCCCGAAGGAATTATCAAGTCATGAATAAAACATGACAGGGTGTGCTGTTATAAGAAAATAACCAGTGACGGGGCGATGGAGGTCTCACTTTTTAACCGTTCATTTAAGTTCAAATTGTGGAACATCCATCAAACAGGTTCCTGTTGTCATTTTACATTGTAGAAGCTACTGTATAACCTCTCTGTTTTTCTCCGTTGATGTTATTAAGACACAAAAAAATAACAGAAAGCACAAAGTCCTTTGTCTGAAGACAGTCGCAAGACGGAAAGTTACAAACTTAAATGTCTGCGCACAGAGATTTCTCCAGATTCTCGGAATCTTTTGATGATATTATATACTGTAGATGATGAGATATTCATAGTCTTCGCAATTATACGTTATTCCGAAATTTTTCCACAAATTGTAGGCACGGTATTTCGCAGATTGGTGAACTTCTGCCCATCTTTACTTCTGAAAGACTCTTCCCTGTTACCAATCATGTTATTGACCTGTTGCCAATTAAACTCCAGCTGTTTCAGTTTAGTAACACCTACTTTTCCAGCCTTTTGTTGCCCCGTCCCAACTTTTTTGAGACGTGTTGCAACCATCAAATTCAAAATTACCTTATTTTTTCCTCTTAAAATGGTACATTTCCTCAGCTGAAATGTACAAATGTACATTTCCTCACTTATTTTTTCCCCTTAAAATGGTAAATTTCCTCAGTTTTTTTGGAATTAGGGTTGTATTTGGTTTGTAAACTGTAATCTTATATCAGAAAATGATAGATACATAGGAACATATTCAAGACAGTTTCACTCGTTAAGCAGTTTTCACTCTGTTTGCAGTGACGTGCCATCAAAACAGCTTCATGACACTGGGTCTCATGTCCGTGTCATCCTAACTGTTAGAGTGGGACAGTTTTTAATTCATGGTTTGTTTGTTTTTTAGATGCGCATGTTAATGGTTTTTTGACTTAACTGATTTTCAGGTTGTCGGGATTGTTGTTGGTAATTGCACATACACTGTAGATGTAGATAGAGTAGATGTAAATGTGAGATTAGGCTCAAGACATGCTGAAGTATTACTACAATTCTTTCATTTCTATACATAGTTGGGGTCGCTACTGTATTTTGCAAGATTATATAACATTACAATTATGTTACAAAATTAATTGCTTGTGGTAAATACAGAAAATTCCCCAGCATGTGACACACTGCCCTATTAACTAGTGTTTCAAAAGAAACCTGTGTGGCATTATGATTGTCAACACACACACACACACACACACACACACACACACACACACAGAGTAATGTGATGCTGGGATTACTGAGTGTAAGCAGTTTTATTTCTGCTTTTCTATAATTCCTATCCGGGTGCAGTAATGACTAATGCTCATGTGTTTCATGTCTCTTCCTAAAATATCCTCCCTGAAGCCATTGCATTTTGAATAATTCAACTTTCTTTTTCAATGACGCTTTGTTATTCTCTAAAGAGAGGCCGGAAAAAGAAGAAAAAAACAACAACCAAAACTGGTGTTTCCAAGGATTCTTAGCCAACAGGTTTACTGTAATACACTCTCCCACATTTTCTCACAGACATTTATACCGTACGTAACTAAGAAAAAACGAATCATAATAATATGAAACATTACACAACCAACATGAAACAAAACGCGCATTCATCTTCCACGATCCACTCTAGCAATGAGTCAGAGTCAATTAGAACCCCCCGGACTTTCCCACAATCCCGAGCATGTGTGTTTACAGACGAGTGCCGTGTCGAGCGTTCCCGCGAAAACATACTGTCTGTTTTACGAGCTTTCTCTTGACCTATGACCTCTGACCTAGGGCCTTGTTTGCTCTGGCGAATGCATGTCTGAGGAGCGAGCAGACACCAGTGGAATTCCTTTCTCCCCTCTCCCCACATCAGTGACTGTATCAGTGGTCGGAGGGTCATTAGTAGGCGACAGAGTGAGCAAGGTTAAAGATAGCTGTTTTTCTTGGTCTAAGAAGACTAAACAAAGGAAAGGCATGCTCACACACACACATTTAGAAAGTGTTTGATATTGTGCAAGGCCTTGATTAGCTCTTATTTTGCTGCTGAAATTATCTTCTGAGTCAAAACAGTAGTGACAGGACTGATACGGGAGAGAGGCTTGAGCATTGGGATGGGTGTGTGCCGTCCTCCGTGTCACTAGGACATGATGGGACATGCTGATATTGCTGTGTGTTTGTGTGACTGTGAGCCACTCAAGATTAACTTTATTTTTTTTATCAGCTCGATGTGGGTTCATTACTTTCTTCATCTCGCCGTAATGAGCTGGTTGGATCACGTCTAGCTCTTTCTTTCTTTTTTTTGGCCGAAAAATAAAAAGAGAGACGACTGCAAAATCCATTTTTCACATGACTGATGCAATCTGATTACCGATGCATTTGGATTATTTACGACAAACAAGCCTATCATGCGCTTCTACGTGGCTTTTCTGAAATCACGTTCTCATAGTGAATTTTTTATTTTTTTTTAAATCGAATAAAATCTCGCTTCTTTTACCATTATGACCGGTTAATCAAACGAAATTGTGCTGGGTAATGTTATTCATCAAGAGAACTTGTGCGGATTCTGGTGTAAGAAAACGCTCATCAGCAGGACGAGCAGATGGCGTTTCTTGAGCGAGGAAGCGGCTTGGTGATGTAGTTGGAGGGAAGGCTTGCGGGTAATGAAGCCGAACTCACGGTGACAGACAGCTCTCCACCACTGTAGCTCAGCGTTCTGTTGACGGTGCAGTGGAACATCTGTTTGTTGTCGAAGCTGATCTCACAGCGTTCGGAGCCAACTGTGACCGAATACTCGTCCCGAGTCAGGTCCAACTCGTTCGGCCCTTTCTGTTGGAACAAAAAGAAAAAAGACCAGGAGTCATTCAACAAGAAACACTAATGGAGATAACAATGAATCATAGTTAGCAAATACTTCTAGAAATTTCACCATCTTCTATACTATATTCTATATTCATTAACGCATTCCAGTGTTATGTATTTAGCATGAATACAATGGAAGTATCTGAGTAGATATACTGTAAGTTGCTTATAATAAAATAGTCTGTCAAATGAATAAATATTTCATTTAATTGCTTGTATGTGTATGTATACGAGCATGTAGATCTTTTTCTGGGAACAATATGTTTTTAATTATTATTTATTAATTATTAATTATTATTTATTTAATACAATAATTTATTATTTTTTAAAATTATTTATTAATAATTTTTAATACAATAATTATTTGGCCGGTCCCGATTATTATTTTTTTTTTCCTGCATAAAACCAACTTTTAAGTATATTCATGTTGGACATTGAAGATGAGGTTAGGAAAAGACTCAGCATTATTTAGCTACAGTAAAACAAGACAAAAGACAGATGTACTATGTTGTGTGTGCCTGTCATGTACTAAACTGGCATAGAAGCCATGCATGTTGTTGCCAGGTGTGCAGTTTTCATTCTGAATTAACATACTTTTGAAATGCCTGTATGTTTGTTTGGGTTTTTTTTTTTCCCGTTTCATATTAAAGACATTCTTTAATATGAAAAATGTCTATAAATACTTGAGCGTTATTTATTTATTCTACTTGTCTGGCAACCCTGGCCACAGCATATACAGACAGGTCCATAAGTATTTGGACAGAGACATAAGTTTTGTAGTTTTGCCTCTGTACACCACCACAATGGGTTTGAAATGAAGCAATGAATCAATGAAGATGTGATTGAAGTGTAGACTTTCAGCTTTAATTCAAGGGGTTTAACAAAAATATTGCATTAATCTTTCAGGAATTACAGCCTTTTATTTCCCAGAGTCCCTCCATTTTCAAAGGCTCAAAAGTCATTTTGAAAAAGACAAACTAACATAATCATAAATATCAAGATTATTTTTAATACTTGGATGCAAATCGTTTGCAGTCAGTGACTGCCTGAAATTTGGAACCCATGAACATCACCAAATGCTGAGTTTCTTCGCTCGAGATGCTTTGCCAGGCCTTTACCGCAGCCGCCTTCAGTTCTTGCTTGTGTGTGGGTCGTTCTGCCTTCAGGTTTGTCTTCAGTAAGTGAAAAGTGAGTGCATGCTCAATTTGGGTTGAAGTCATCGTACATTTAAGAACATTTCATTTGCCTTAAAAAGCTCTTGGGTTACTTTTGCGTTATGTTTTGTGTCATTATCCATCTGTACTGTGAAGCACTGAGCCTGTGAAAATGGAGGGATTTTAATTACTGTAATTCCTAAACAGTTAATGCAATATTTTTGTTAAACCCCTTGAATTAAAGCTGAAAGTCTACACTTCATTTCAAATCCATTGTGGTGGTGTAGAGGCAAAATAACGAAAAACGTGTCGCTGTCCAAATACTTATTGAAAACCTATACATCAAATTCCTCAATTTTTAAAAATTTTTTTTTTATTTTTAAAAAAAATAAAATTCAACACAATAAGCAATAGTTTTTTTTTTTACCATGTCTGACCATTAAATGGACTATGTAGTAGTTTAATTGCATAGTTTTCATTATGACTGCATAACAAATTGTAGCATTTTGTTTCTCTGGTGCAATGCGGTTCAGAAACAGAGTCGATTCTACATGAATACCCGAAGCGCTGCAACTCAGCGAATCTACATAAGAAAAAAGGGAGCAACAACGTTGGAAACCTAAACTGTGATTGTAAAATGATGCTCAAACACTTGCTTATGTGAGAAAGAACAAATCTGTTATGGACAACTGGTTAATCATATGTACAGAATATTACGAGCAAGACAGGGGATGAAAATGAACGACAGGGTTAAGTCTGCACAGAAATGCTGTCTCGTTCAAAACTCGCCAGTGACGCAATTACGCATCGAACATCTTTCATTTTCACCCACAAGTGGTGTAAGGGTTGCTCCTGGCAGAAGAACAGACACATCGCCATGACTAATTATTTAACCAGCTGTTCAAATTGCTGCTTTTCGTTTAGCTTTAGGAGGATGCACTGTGTGTTTTGCACCCTAATATGATATCCATACTGCAGTGCAAATGTGGCAACAGTGCTGCTAGGGCAACGGGGGCGAGCTGGCATTCGACCTGGCACTTTTCAAACTGCTGGGGTGGTGACCCGGCACTTCAGGCAATAACAGACAGGTCTGACGCGGATGAAAAACATTTCTCCAAAAGGGGATAAAGGCTTAACCACGTTTTGGCACTCACTGGCACTCACTGGCGCTTAATAATCATATGTTGAATCAGCATCGCTACCTGTTAAATCTTTTAAAGTTACAAACGCACATATTCGGGATTCTGAATCGATTCCTCAAATGACATTCTTCAAATAAAGTCAGTAAGGCTTGCTGGAAAAACGTTTAGAGAAACACTACAGTGACAAACAGCCTGTTGCAAACTGCGAACATGTCTTAGCGCTAGTGAGCATGAATTAGCGCTAGCTAACTCTGTGAAATCTTTTTTTTTTTTTGTGCTGTTATTAGCTGCCTGAGAAGTAAAATGCAAAAGGAAGTATATGGGGTTGGAAAAAACAAAACAAAACAAAACACCTACTCTGATGTTCATTAAAGGGTGTGTTGTGGCCTGTTATTGTATTATAATCAGCAGACCCTGGCTCCATGTAGCACTAAAAACAAAATTCATGGTTAGTCTGTATGCTTTTTATAGACAAATGACAGATGTACCTCTTCTCTCAGACAATATTTTTGCCCCACCACTTCTGGAGTAGTGGAGCCACTCTTAGCATTATAGCAATAATTCAAATAGCTACCACGCTCTGCTACAGCAGTTCCTTGGTCAATTTTTCAAAAAAAAAATAAAAAATACAACAACAAAAAAAGTAGTGAGTGAGAATTAGTGAGTGATATCAGTTGTAAGCCAAGAAATGCGTGACCTCTATTGAGGATCAGTGACGTATCAGCTGTATTTAATGCCCTGTAGTCCTGAGCTTTTTGACGGCTCTACGGTCGGCCATTTCCGCTACTTCACAGCGGCGATTAGTAACTCGTGCACTTTGCAGTAAGCAGGAAGTCCCAGGAACAGTTCCGTATGATGAGTTTGAATGTAAATTGCTCCTAATTTGTGAGAAACACTTCACAAAGAATTCGAAATCATGCATATTTGTATATAAAGCATGCACTTTGTTTATTTCTACACATGGATTAAATGACTACTGTCACTGCTTACATAGCCAAGCGATGATAAAAATGTTTGGACAAATTCATAGGACGTGTTTGTGGGTGTGTACAGCAGGTGTCCTATCATCTCCTCAAGCTGGGTGTGTGTGTGTGTGTGTGTGTGTGTGTGTGAGAGAGAGAGAGAGACAGAGCATGAGGAGGGGATGATGTTTACAAAGGAAGAGATTTCCGGAATCTCTGATTAAACTCTAGGGGCTGCGTCCCTTTCCTCTGACCACCCATCAACAAACACTTCCTCACACACACACACACACACGTACACACACTCTGTCACACCAGTTCTGTCGACAAAATACTTATAATTACAATACATTCCTTTATTTCTAACCCTAATGACCTAGCATTAGACACATATGGGCAAGATGCACGCACACACACAAACGTATTTACATTCACACACGCATTACCATCAGCTATGTGCGCATCAAAACAGGAACACATTAAATGACATTCCAGCAAAATCAAAACTGGAACCAAGTAAACAAGTACCCCCCCACACCTCCTCCCCTCCTCCCCCGCCCCCAC
>JANDJT010000190.1:7876238-7886833 GCA_024331685.1 Stegophilus panzeri | reverse complement strand
ATGAGACCAATTACTGTAAAACAACTTGTTGAAATGGAGAGAATAAAGTTTTTATTTGCATTTCTTTCAGAATTGTGTTTTCAGAATTAATTATTATTCATTTAAAAGAAGGTATAAAAGGCAGAACTATCGGTATCGGTTATCGGTATTGGCTGAGAAATCTCTGTCAGGCTTTAGATTGCTAGATTAGACATCCACCAGACATGCCTTTGGACCACATCCACAGGAAAGATGAAAAGAAAGAAAAAAAAAGACATATATATATATATCTATATAAATATCTCAACAGCAGTATCATTCTGTAAACAATTCGCCTCATTTAAAATGTATTTCTTACTTTAATCTGTATGATGATTAAATATGGATACTAATGTTTTAAGGGTATCATCAGTAATACTTTATACTTCGAATTCTCTAGTCTGATTGGTCAGAAGTTGTTAATTCGTTTTCTATAGTAGAAGTTTCAGCTGCAAGGCAAATCTATAGTAACAGCTCATTCAGAGGACCTTATACGGCAAGCGTTCAACTTAAACAGATTTCAAAACGTGCAATTGTCCATTTTTGTAAACGTTGTAATTGTGAGGGTGCAGCTGTTTACAGCTGTTTGAACATGTGATAAACAGGAACGTACTTGCTTGATGTTCCACAACATTAAATGAATGCAAAACAATGATGCTTCTTTAAAAAAAGAAATCGGTTCAATTCCGTATTCATCATTTACACAAAGGATCATGAAGGGCAAAGAAATATCAAATATATGATGGTAGTGTTAGTGTAATTGGCTACCATTGGCTACTTTTAACTCTAGTGCACCACTGGTGCTTTCTGAATATTTTGTTGCTGGATCGTGCATCGGTTAGTCCATGTTCTATAAATACTGATGATACACGTGATACTCTGAGAAAAGTGTACAGTCGCATCAGTTCTCAATGAAATGGCAGCACATCATTATCTAAACCACAGCAATGTCAATTCAGGACACAATTCCCTAAAACAACAAATCAATTTCAGCACATGACAAAACACAGAAAAAGATGTTTACCAAGCTATACTTTTCGGCAATGACCTCCTTCCCGATCTGCTGGATTATTATTATAAATGAAATGCTACCGTCACAACTCAATTGGGACAAAATGAGATGGTACAAGGCTTTGTGGCATAATTTCTTGTGATCAAGATAACATATTGTCATATCGCTCACTGCTAACTACAACCAGTCCATTCATTCCGAATTTCCCAAGGCAACAAACACAATCGCGACATCTCTGATTCTAATTCTAATTGAATCCTCCTGTCCGTCTCCTCTATTAGCTCCAATATTGTGTCTCTTCAGCAACTTCAAAGCTTCCTGCACACGATGTGACTTCTCTGTTTCCTGCACCGCTGATATTCACAATCTTTGGATCTTACCTTTGTAAATCTGCCTTTATTCCGGTCTATTCTGTACCCCGCTTCGTTAAATGCTTCAGGCTTCCTCTATAGCTAATTCTGCATGGATTCAAAATATACACAAACGTTAAGATCAAAAGTCATGGTGGACAACTTGCACTCGGGCATTTACATTCTGTCCTCGGAGACATGGGAAAAGTCATTCACTCCACGGCAGGAATCCATCTGGAAACCATAAGCCTACTTATGAATTCAGCACAGGCCAAGACCTCCACAGAGAGACATGGAAGGGATTTATGGATGCAGAAAGACATACTTATTGTAAGTTAGTCTAGAGTATTGGAGTCATGATGTGTTTTAAGATAGCTTTATTGGAACCACGTTGTATGTATAAAGCCAGACACTTTTGTCAGGTTACAGTGTTCACTGTAACTTCTGAATTGTACAGTGACAACTAATCTAATTCTATGATTTTAGGATATTGAGCCATGATTTTTTTTTTCATTCCAACCAAGCAGAAGCCACACCTGAGTCTATTGAAAACCAAGCTCAACTGATTAAACAGGTGGAATCAGGAGTGGATCCTGCTTGATTGGAATGAAAACCTGCACCCACACCAAACCGGCCCTTTGAGGATAAGATTGGACACCCTTGGCATAGGCCGTTTTCCTCCTCCAGAGAGGATGGAGTGATGGTTTTTAAACTTGTATATAAGTCTAGTCTGGTATACGATTGGCTTCAGTGAGAAGGACGAACGTCATGCTGCTTTCAAATTTGGCCACAATATTTCACATGAGATATTTTACAAAGGATAGTGCCTAATTCTGCCAGATGAGTCAGTCTTCATACCAAGAGCACAGATATGACTCACTTTCTGCTGCTATAGGTGGTCCGACACTTCCCAAAAACAGTTTCTGCCCTCCCTTGCTTCAGTGGGTAATCTCACCTGGAAACTGTAATCATAAAGACTTCCTTACACTCATCCCAGCCCTCCTTCTGACAGTATACTGTCAGTCAAATCGAATATCCTGTCAACACGCTTGTCTTGACTCTTCGACACCTGTATGATTTCTAATCCCACTGAGAAAAGAAAGGTTCCATTTTGAATCTGGTTTCTCTCAAGGTTTCTTCCTCATGTCTTTGCCACTGTCACTTGGTTGAACTCATTATGGATCTTGAGCTACATCTGGATTCCTGGAAAGCTGTTTTATGACAATAAGTTCTGTACGAATAAAATCCAAGCAAATGGAACATATGCTGTCCCAAAATACTGACTTGAATACACAAAGTATAATAGTAATGATGAGTGCATAACTGATTAGTGGTGAATGTCATACAGTACATAATTGGATTGAACATGAGGCATATGTGCATTATGAAAGAAGCGTGACATTTAACATCAACTGAAAGAAACAGACGAGATCAGTGGGAAGAGATCAAGTAGCATGTGTGTTTCAAAGCCCAAAGAATGAGAATGCAGTAGCTCAGCTGAAGTGATCATTAAGTGACATGGCATTTTTGGTTATGATGCAGAATTCCGCTTAAAACCACATTCACGTAGCTTATTTCACCCTTTAAAGAACGCTTCCAATCCAAACTCATAGATGTGTGCAAACCAGACTGCAGATATTACCATTAGGGCTAGTGGTTTGTGGTTTTAGGTTGGATTTCCATGTGTGTCTTATATGTCTATGCTAGCTCTTAATGCTGTGTTTGACTCTAAGTAGTTGACTCTGGGTTAGCCAGAGCAAAACGTTTATAGACTTCTTGACCCTGTGACCATGTGTGTGTGTGTGTGTGTGATTTTGCAGCATGTGGGCATCACAGGCTCATTTTATAAACAGGATGTCTCATTTATAAGAAGTAGCTCAAGTTTTATGAGCGTACTTGAAGCGAAGCACAGAACTCAGAAATGGAAATTCATCATAGCAATGTCAGTTGTGTTAAGCAATATTAAGCAGGAGAATTTGTGCATGTGAAACTCTAAAAGTAGCTTTTGCCTCAATTCACACATCATAAATTTTGTGGAGTATGTGTCACAATGTGACCTGATACCTAGAACTGAAATATTCCATGATTAAAATTGCACTCGCACATTATCATCGTCGTCATCACCATCATCATCATCACATCTCACCGTGTGTCTGATCATTTGTAAATGGCTTTGGAGGCCGCTGTGAGATCCGCATTTTCAACTGCGAGTGAGCATAAACTTAACAAATTCTATACTTGGGTAAAGACAGAAATAACCTGATAAGCAGCAAAATTTCACATGGAGTATTTTAAGTGTTTGCACTTAAATACACTTAGATATCTAAAGTAAAGACTATCTGCATTACTAGCGCAATACTGTATGCATAATGCTTTTTGAAATGTCGGAATTCATTTAGAAAAGTCAGGCATTCAAACTGTTCCAAGATTATTTATATGTTCAAAAACAATTTAAACCCCAAAAAACCCAAAAGGTGAAACTGAGCTTAATAAGGTATTACAATAGAAAGGACAATGTTCAGTCAGTACGTTTACATGGACAACAATAATCCGATATTAACCCGATTAAGATGATACTCTGATTAAGAAGCTAGCATGTAAACAGCAATTTTTTATTACCTTAATCTGACTAAAGTCATACTCGAAGTAAACACAAATTGAATTAAGACATGTGGAGTATTCCTGCTTTAGTCGCATTATCGATGTGTATTACAGACATGTATACACCTTAATCACACTATTAACGTCATGTGGGAGTTTTCACCGCATTTTGCGACAGGGCACGTACACACACGACAGTGCTCAACCGTTTTAGGCCAAACATGAGAGCACGGCTGCGTCCGAAACTGCGTACTTACCTGCTATATAGCAGGCGAAATACATGTACTATATAGTAGGTACATACGCGGTTTGGGACGCAGCCCACGGCTTCAAGCAGTCGTCTATTTGCACGTGTAGCATGACAAATAATTAACTGCACTTCAAGCTTTCGTAAAATAAAAAATGAAACACCCAAAACTGTATACGGTACCATAACAAAGACGAACTGTATGTTGATACGTGAAATTCTGGAGGGAACGTCGGACGGCGTGGCGTGGTGACGTAATGACGTGTGCCGTTAATCGTTATGTTCTATATCATGTAAAACAGGAACATGAAAGGAGTATTCTAAAAGTGACTCATGTAAATACCTTAATCACAATATTGTCTTATTCAGAATAAGGTCAATAATTAGATTACTGCTGCCCATGTAAACGTAATCATTGATAATACTGTACACGACTAAAACTATTAAAGAACTAAAAACGAAAAACCTGTTATAAAACATTAACCATAAAGTTCACAAAATAATTGTCAACTGCTGAAACTAATTAAAATAAGTCAAACTGAGTGAAATAAGGACGCAATAACACACAACTGGGTGTGTTATTATAAGAAAATGATCAAAGCTACCAACCCAAAGTTGATTATTTTCCAATATTAGCATGTCCCAAAGTGTTTAATACCATTAATACCACAGAATTTGCTTTAAAAAAAGACAGCCAATCACTATTTAAAGAATGACTTTTTATCCATTTATAGTTATATTTATTAGTTTAATTTACGAAAAAAAAAAAGTTAGTTCCTGTTAAGACTCATATTTATAACAGGTATAAATGGTCATTCCATCACCAGCCTCTCTTTCCCTTTCTCTTCCTCTTCTCTCTGTCTCTCTCTCTCAACAAAAATGCAGCTTGCCATGTTACCAAGAAACCACAAAGCTTAAAGTCCTCTGTCCTGAAATCTTAAAGTCACAGCTTCACCTCTGACTGTTACAAAGTGCTGACATTGGGCCCGCCTTCCAAAAATAAGCTAAATAAACATCTCCTCACAATCACAACATCATCAAGTACACGCCTTTTTAATCCGTTCATATTGAGTGTCTGCCATACTTATCCCTGTGTAAGTTGTTACTATAGAAACGATAATGTACAATATTAGAATGAGCACGATAAGATAATATAAGCTCTGTAGCTGGAAATGTCTGTGCAGTGCTGTTATAGAAGATTCATCAACACCTTCTGACCAATCAGAATATCCCATCCATTTTCCATACCTTTTATCCTATCCCAGGAAACTCAGGGTACAAGGTGGGGAGGGACAACCTGGATGGGGTGGCAACACATCGCAGGGCATATATATATATATATATATATATATATATATATATATATATATATATTTCACACACTACAGACAATCTGGAAATGTCAATCAGAAAACAGCGCATGTCTTTTGAAACCAGAGCACCTGGAGGAAACCCCGAAGCATGGGGAGAACATGCAATGTCTGTGCACACATGGCGGACGTGGGATTCGAACCCCCAACCCCAACAATTAAACCACAACACATTGTAAACATAAAAAATCCTCGAAATCCAACAAAACTAAGTTTATCATCAAGATAATATAGACATAAAAAAACATTCAATATTAAACTGAGACCAGAATAATGAACATTATCTGTCAAGTGTAAATGAACCCCAGCGACCCTACCTGCATCACATTGCTGAGGCGAAGCGTGATATCTTGAGCGATCCCTGTGGGCCATGGGGGGATTTTCTGAGTTATGATCCTGGGACATTCCTCAGCATTCTGGGTAACAGGAAGAGACAGGAACTAAGAGTTAGAGAAAACAATAGACATCCGCGTTTCCTCCGCCATAAATACACCCACCTTCCTGTTTGGCCGTATGTGTATGGGGGTGACTGGCCAAAAAGGAAAAGGTATAGATCATTGTAAAAACATCCTTATCCAAAGAATGGAACAAAGCACAGAACGAACAATGGAACCCGAGAAAAGAAAGTGACATAAGATGTCTTCACATATCTGCCATGTCTACCCACACAGTACAGTATCTGCCCTGCCGTCCAAGTCAATATGCCCGTGCTTTGACCACGTTTTAATAAAATCACCGTCCTCAGCAGGAGAGAGGAAATCGAGGCAGCAGCGGTGGCACAAAGATGCTAGCTTGCTTTTAAGGTGATGTCGTGGGCGCCAAGAACAACAGTGGGTGTCGGGCAACGTGGCTGTGGCTTGGATGAGGTCATAAGTTTTTAGGTTTGTGAATCAGCACCATGTCTTCACACTCCTCCTCTCACTCTCCTTCTCTCATTCTGTTTGTCTGAAACTGCTAATTAATGCTTTGTATCTCTAGCAGATTTCTGCCTTTGTTCCTTTGCCATTGCTTATTTGAGGATCTGGATTCGATATGCCATGGAGCACATGCTTTGTCTGTTTTTATTTAGACATGCTTCTGGCTTTTATAACCTTCATGACTGTTTGGCTGGACCATAGCATCAGGATTTTTTTTTCTTTCTGTTTTTATGCATTCCACTCTTCCAACTTATTTTTGCTCAGTCTGGTATTTCTGACATCCTTTATGCCATCACTCCTTCTATATTCAAAAAGTGACTAAACAGACTAGAATTCTGTGAATTTAAAAAAATATATATATTTTTTTTATCTCTGTGCATTCAAAATACAAAGTGGGAAAAAACATAGGCGCTTTCTAGTCGTCTTTTGTTAGCAACAGTGATGTATGTTGATTTGATACTGCTGTCACTTCCTAAACTCTGGAATAATAAGACCGTCCCAAGTTCCCAAGTAGGAATTGTATGTTTCGTTGGTCAAATGCCACATTAGCTATTTGTTGGGAGCAAATTTCCCCATACTGATAGAAATACATGACAATTTTGCAGCAAAAGATTTCCTTTTCAGCACTGAAGTGAAGGTATGTGTGAAGGTAGGTGTAGTCTTACTTAAGTACAGTAATGCAGAACAACGTGATCCAAGTCGTCAAAATGATCGACCTAGTAAATGTTAAGCTGTAAACAATTTCCAGATCCTCAATAATCCCTGCTCCTAGACTGAGGTTGTACGTCATTAGCACGAGTTAAATGGCTTCACGTTGTGTCTGCTCTGTAACATACGTGCTCCACTGGGCCCATCAAACTCAGCCAGTGTCCCAGAGAAGAGTAAGAATGCATTTGGACGCCATTCAAGCAGGACGGTGACTGTTAAAAATGGAATATTATCGCATTAAGCAGGTTTGTAAGCCACAGGAGGGATGAGAGTGTTTGTTTTTTATGAGCTCTATTAAAATGGTTTGCCTTGTCCTTGACTGACTTTCAGAGACAGAGGTTCTCACCAAGGACGTAACCTGGCCTGGGCATTTGGAGCTGCAGTCCTGAAGATTTTTTCTTTAGCCCCTAATAATTCTCCACTTTGTCACTATGTAACTGAACGTCAGTAAATGAAGACGGCGGTGTTGTAATTTTATATCTTCAGTGAACGGAGGCGAGAACAATCAGACAGGGTTTACAGGAAAATACGTGGAAATCCTTGTGTCTTATTGGCTGACAGCTCTCAATTCTGCCAAACACTAGCTCACACAGTCAGTGTGAGGAAAAATGGATATACGCCGATTTTTGTTTTTTAACCAGTAAAGAGATTGAAACTGAAACAGTCACATCCTGTCATGCTGACCAGGAAAACAAGGTGTGTAAATGTTTATATAAGCTCCAGTTTACATGAACACAATATGAGCAGAGCATAAGGAAAGATAATGTACTCTGCATGGCACTGTAGCAGCTAAACCCATACACTGATAGCTTAGTTGTGCCTCCCCTTGGCTAGCAAGACCAAACTAGCCTAGTTAGAAAAGTTTTAGATTTGATCAGTCTGGTAGTTCTACAAACAGAGACATCACCCGAGACAAGTTTCATGATAAATCCAACATTTTTCTGATCATGTAATATATTGACAGCTAAGTTACCTCAGCTTCCATAAAACAAAACTTAGGCTACTAGCTGAGCTGGAAAAATGCGTGGAGAAGACTCTGGACTCAGCCCTGGATGATTAACAGTCCAGCTGGTTCTCACTGAATAGAATAGATTAGAATAGAGCTGAATTGAATTGATCTGAATCAAATGGAATCAAATCAGATTGAATCAAATCAAGTTCAACTGAAACAAATGGAATGGAACTAAATAGAACTAAACATAAAGGTACAGGATTGAACTGAATTCAAAGGGTGTTGGGTAAAAAGTGAAGTGAAGTGACGTGAATACATTTATTTATCACCAAGGGGCAATTATTTGCGGGCCTTATCGACGATCATCATCATCAAGTACACAAGCTCAGCATCAGACAGTTTCAGAAAGGAATGGGGATCTCCTGGCAAATCACGTGATTGGTGGGTTTTATCTGAGGTGGCTGATTTGGCAGTCTGTGATTGGTGAATGTTGTGATTGACAGTACTAGTACTAACCTCAAATACCAAACCTTGGCTTTTGTCTTTATCAGAAATGCACGTGTTGAGCTGGTGGTCCCAGTAACATCGCCACTTTGTGCTCAGGCAGCTTGTACACCTGGATGTTAGAAACACACACACACACACACACACACACACACACACACACACAGTTATCATAGGGGTATAATTTCGTTTTGGCAGATCAGACACGCCCACAACTCAACACCTCCCACATGAATAAAACACACACTTCAGAGGTCAGAGATCAAGGGAGACTGAATTATTCTCTATAAAGGTCAAATGGGACCCTGGGGAGTCTCAGGAGATTCCTTTACACACACACACACACACACACACACACACACACACACACACACACACACACACACACACAGAGCCAGAGAGAGAGCGAGAGAAGTCAATGAAGCATCCTTTTAAACACAACGTACTTGAGCTTTCCGTTTATTCATGACACAGATAGAGATGTAGTGTGTGCTTACTCAAGATAACACCAAAACACCATAACCTCCACGGGGTGTGTGGATGCACATGTGTGTGTGTGTGTGTGTGTGTGTTTGTGAGTCACTGGGGCATGACCGACATTACTGCTGTCAGAGATAGTGCCTTCATGATAAGGGTGAGTGCTTTACGACAGCGACAGTGAGTGGGGGGTTTGTGTGAACTTTTTCTGGGAGGCTAGGTAACTGTGTGTGTGTGTGTGTGTGTGTGTGTGTGTGTGTGTGTGTGTGTGTAATTGGTACGGACTGTAGTGTCAGCAGGAATGGCTAAATAGTGGGATGGGAGAAGGAGGATGGGAGAGATAGGAGTGAAAAGAAAAACTGTGCCTCTGATAAGGTTTCCTTCAGTGTGGTTACAGTGAGACATCTTAAGAGCTTTCACACACACACACACACACACACACACACACACACAGATTCAGCTGCTCCTTGAAAGTGCTTTGGTTAAACAAACACTTTCAATTATCTCTCTGTCAGAATGAGAGAGAGCGAGAGAGAGCGAGAGAGAGAGAGAGAGAGAGAGAGAGAATAATCCACTGTGAGTAATTGATTCCGGGTTGCCAGAGTTTGTGGTACGGAATGCATGTCACTGTAATGTCTGGTTGTCATTAAGCATTTACCTAGAAACTGCTGCACTGAGACCGTGGGAGAATCGCAACTGCACAAACACTTGGCACTCTAAACCCCGATTCACACACACACCCAAATACACACTTTCATCCTCTCACCCTCTCAGACCAAATACACACTCTCACACTCTCAGACCAAATACACACTCTCACACTCTCAGACCAAATACACACTCTCACCCTCTCACCCTCTCAGACCAAATACACACTCTCACCCTCTCACCCTCTCAGACCAAATACACACTCTCACCCTCTCACCCTCTCAGACCAAATACACCCTCTCACCCTCTCACACTCTCAGACCAAATACACACGCTCACACTCTCACCCTCTCAGACCAAATACACACTCTCACCCTCTCAGACCAAATACACCCTCTCACCCTCTCACACTCTCAGACCAAATACACACTCTCACACCAAATACACACTCTCACCTTCTCACCCTCTCAGACCAAATACACACTCTCACCCTCTCACCCTCTCAGACCAAATACACCCTCTCACCCTCTCAGACCAAATACACTCTCTCACCCTCTCAGACCAAATACCACTCTCACCCTCTCACCCTCTCAGACCAAATACACACTCTCACACTCTCAGACCAAATACACACTCTCATCCTCTCACCCTCTCAGACCAAATACACACTCTCACACTCTCAGACCAAATACACACTCTCACACTCTCAGACCAAATACACACTCTCACCCTCTCACCCTCTCAGACCAAATACACACTCTCACCCTCTCACCCTCTCAGACCAAATACAC
>JANDJT010000190.1:7846734-7861387 GCA_024331685.1 Stegophilus panzeri | reverse complement strand
ATACACATATATAACATATGCAATAACATATACAATATATAAACTACATATATAGTTTTTCTATCAATATATATATATATATATATAGTTTTTATTCAAAATCAGTTTTTTATTCAAAACCAAAATCATTTTTCCCCTCAAAATCAGTTTTTTCTCTGCAAAAATCTGACTTTTTAAAAAAAATATTTTTTCATCAAATCCAATTTTTGTCCTGAATCCTTGTTTTTTCCTCAAAATATTTTTTTTCTCCTCAAAATCAGTTTTTCTCTCAATATCATTTTTAATCTCTAAATTAATTTTTCCTCAAAATATCTTTTTCTTTCTCAGACTTAGTTTTTCCTCTTCTAAATCACTTTCCCTTAAAATCAGTTTTTAATGAAAATCTTTTTTTCTCCTCAAAGTCAATCTTTCCCTCAAGATCATTTTCTCCTCACAATCTGAATGTTTTCCTTTTTTAAAATCCAGTTTGTGTGGCTCAAAAACAGTAATTTCTCAAAATCAGTTATTCTCTATAAAAAAAAAAATCTGAAATCTTTCCTTGTTTCCCCTATCCAGTTTTTATCCCAAATCCTTGTCAAATTGTTCATCAAAATCCATTTTTTTCTTCCTCAAAAATCAATCTTTCCCCATAATCACTTTCCCCTCTAAATCAGTTTTTCTCCTCAGAATCAGCTTCTTCTCCTTTCTTTCCCCTCAATCCAGTTTTCCCCCTAAATCCTTATCAGTTTTTCCCCAAAATCACTTCTCCCTCAAAATAATTTTCCCCTCAACGTTTTTTTTTTTTTTTTTCACAAAATCAATTTTCATTTCTCAAAATATTTGTTTCAGCTTATTTACTCCTATATTACTCATAATTAGAATAATATTACATTGATAATTGATATTACGGTATGATAATTACTTGCTTTGGGTTAACTGTTGTGCTGAATGTAACATGATAGGACAGTATGTGCTGTTGTCTTGGTTAAACAGCAAAGAAGCGATTTTCCAATAAACTGTTCTGTAAAAGTCTCTCTTTTACTGTGAAATCAACATTTTTAATTCTAATATCATCCAAAGACTCTTGGGTTTATTAAGTATGCAAACTTACCCATACTGTATTTAATTAGACAAAAGGCTGATTTGAATAAATACAAATTTGCATAAAATGCTAATTCTTTTGAAAAAGTCCAATACAAAATATACTTGTTAGTATATCATGACTCGACTGGTAAGGACTGATTGTGACGTCTATTCTTTCAAATCCTATTAGTATCTCAAAGTATTCTGAAATATTCTTATTTATTGCTGCACATTTTTGTTTTGTCTGTGCCTTTAATAATGATCAAATGGAAGCAAGTCCAGGTGTTCATAAACCTTTAAATGGCAGTATATTGATCAATGTAATACTAATAATACTGTTATCTATAGGGCCTAAAGCAAATGCTCTTAAATACACAGACACACACACACCCCCCCCACACACAACATATGCTCAGACAGCTTGTCAGGTTATATCTCAGTTTTGTATGTGTGCAGTTCTCATGTGCCTCGGGCTCACACATTGATCTTTCACGCGACTACGCATTCGCATTCAATTTCACACCTCACAATAAACTCCGTGCCCAGATATGACATGCCTAACAACCTCTCCTCTTACCTTCCACATCACACAAAGCCACTAAAAAAAGAAAGGTGTTTGAACATGGGAGAAAGGGAGAGACGGTACAAATACATCGGCAGCGATTCTTCAGAGGCTATTAAATAATACCGCGGAAAAAAAAGAAAATAAAGTTACGCCATGATTTGACTTTTCGAAATCTAAGGAAGGTAGTCTAATTGATAATGTAATCATATTTCGAGACACAATTGATGAGGATAATTTAATCAGCAGAGGTTATTGATAAACATAATCCGATCTTCTCAGTGTGTAATGTGCAATTCCTCTCTCTTTCTCGCTCTCTCTCTCTTTCTCTGTCTACCTGTCTCTTTCTCTCTCTCTCTGTCTACCTGTCTCTTTCTCTCTCTCTCTCGCTCTCTCTCTCTGTCTATCTGTCTCTTTCTCTCTCTCTGTATATCTGTCTCTTTCTCTCTCTGTCTCTCTATATATCTGTCTCTTTCTCTCTCTCTGTCTGTCTCTCTCTCTGTCTATCTGTCTCTTTCTCTCTCTCTCTCTCAATCTCATATTTCTCTCTCTGTCACATCTTTGTCTCTGTCTCTTGCTCTGTCCTTCTCGCTCCCTATCTCTCTTTGTCTCTTTCTGTCTCTCTCTGTCGTCTCTCAGTGTCTTTCTCTCTGTCTCCCTGTCGGTCCGTCTCTCTCTCTCTCTCTCTCTCTCTCTCTCTCTCTCTCTCTCTCTCTCTATTTCCAGGACATGGAAAATCTATGATAACTTAAGAGTTGATTTAAATGTATAAAACAAATAGCTTATATTTGTCTCTACATGAAAGTTATGCATAAAATAATTAACAAGCATGCTTTCTAGCACCATGTATTTTCAAAGTCTACTTTAAGGTCTAGTTGTAACGGCACATAGGGTGTGATAAGAATACTGTATAATATTTAGAACTTTATAACAACACGTTGTTTAGGAAGAAACAGCTTTACACAGTTTTTGGTTCATATAAGCTGCTGATGTAAATCTTCATACTCACATGGTGACTCGTCATGAGGTACAAGTAGTTCCTGTCATTCGGGTCAAAGGTCATAACGTGATGAACCGGTTCTCCAGCGGGAAGCCGCAACGACCACTGATTGGCCACTGAAAGGTTGCGCAGCAGGGACAGCTGTTTAGAAGAGACAACATCAGAAATTAGCACCTTCGTTAATGAACACTTCTCTGCTAATAAATTAGTGTACAGTAACTAATGGCTTATAACTGTGTTCGTTTAGTGCAAAAGAAAACTTTATATATATATATATATATATATATATATATAACTATATATATAACAAGCTAGCATCTAAAATTTAATCTTGAGTAAATCTTACATCATACAGTATATTGTCCTTTCCCACACAGCTGTTTTTTTTTTTTTTTTTAAATCAAAACTTTTAAGAATTCACATCAAATCACGCTTGAATAATCTTTCTGAGTTTGAGCCAAGCTACTCAGGCAACTGTGCTAATTATAGAAATCAGTAGATTTGGACATGCAGAGATGATAAATCTCAATTCTTTCCACTTCCTGTTTTAGTATGTGCAGGACGTTAACATGTGAGCACACAGTTATCTATGAAAATGAAACAAAGAACATCATATATTGAAAAAACAATGGCGGCCAGGTGGAAGTCAGAATCACACTCTTCCTCAACATGTGGTTCGGGCAGACTCAGGTAGGAGGTGTGGAGCAAAAAAAAAGAAGAAACAAAAGCCCTTCAGATAATTAATGCATGATTACAATTTATATACTTTATATATGTTTCATATGGAGTCTTCCTGCTACTTTATGAATCTGTTTATGTATTCTGAGCTGAGTGTGTGAGGATTTAGACATTGCTCCATGCTAAACTGGTGGCTGTAACTTCCCCTTCATTTTTACATTAGCCTCATTGTTTCTGAGCTGAACATGGCTTAACTGACTGGTTGCATTTGGAGGGAAAATTGCATACAAAAATAAATAAAAGAAGATGTGTTACAATTACAGGGAAGTTATTATCAGGTCATTGCCAGCAGCACTGTACTCCAAATGGTATCAAGATGAAAGTTCCTAAGTTACAGCATGTTTATCGAGTAAGTCATTAAGAAATCAATCACGGTATTTTAATAGCCATGCAAGGGGCGGTATTAGATTTTGCAACAATTCATACCAGTCATAAAGATTTATGAATAACAGCAAAAACTTTGCTTTGCACATATGCTCTACAGCTTCTTTTTTTAACATGGTCATCATAATAATTGCTGCAATCCTGTGAAATGACGTTTAGTAGAATATATGGAGGAATTTGCCACATCACATTTCAAAAGGCGGCTATTAAGACACGACAATCCAAACGGCACTAACATGTAAAATGGTTCAGTAGAGTAAAGGTGTTAATTGTTGTTCTGGGGCTGAAGTGATGTGAAGCTAACTGTTGATTATCTACTCAAATGCAAATTGATGTGACTGTGAAATGCATCTGGAAATCTGTGAAAACTACAGAATGAACTTGAGTGGAATGATATCCCAATCTCTCTCTCTCTCTCTCTCTCTGTCTATATATATATATATATATACACACACACACACACACACATATATATATATATATATATATATATATATATAGAGAGAGAGAGAGAGAGAGGTAGTACATATATTTTTTGGAGGATATAAATAACTTTGAGTACATCCTTTTCCAAATAATAGGATTATTATTACACCATAACCGAATGCTTGATTCTGATTGGTCAGAAGGTAATTGCTAATCAATCAGTAGTTCTGCCTGTAATTCAAATGATATTATCATTTCTAGACTGACAATTCTTCTTCTTTTTTTTTTAAAGAAAAAACATATAATCACTAATATGATGAAGTTTTCTCTAATGTTTATTTAACATTTATGGAATGAGTCTTTTGTTGTTCTTATTAACTTCAAGAGAGAAACATTGAGAGAGACTGGTGAGGGAACAACTGTTTATCACTGCTGTAATGTAATTGTTCATGAACCCATTGAAAATGGTAATTGTCGGCAGATTGCTGTTGTATAAGAGGAATAAAACACTTCAGGACTTGCTGTTATAGAAAAATAAACAACTTTGGGGTGGTAACATAACAGCATACCCCCCAGCATGATTATTAGTACAGATTGCATACTTTTCTCCTGGCTGTATCAAACAAACAGACAGATTTTTAAAGAGTGCACCATAAAAAAGCTGGCATGCTAAAGGATAAATCAGGATCCTAAGCACGGATAAACCTCGATCCTAAGCACGCAATCAGACTTATACTGCTTGCACAGTGCCAGCTCATTGAAGCGTGCTAATCTAAAGTACAGATCTGCAAGAAATGCTGGGCATCAAATCCAGGACCGCACTCATGTGAATAACATACTTGAGCTCTAAGCTAGATTTTCATCACACTGACAGAGATCAGTTCTCTTTTCAAATGCGCATGGGAAATGGAGCAAACTGAATGTTACACTGTGTTAGGGGCAACACATGGATACAAGCTGGCAGTACTACGTACTTACAATATATGCTTAAAAAAAAGCTTTAAGACTTTCTATAGTGTTTGACATACAATGTTTAAAATCCTGTATACTACTTTTAGCCCCTAACATAAGTATATTGGGAAGTACAGTTCTTAAAGTTTGTATCAAGTATGCGTCAATCAACATGAAAGGATATTGAAATCTTTAACGATGTGCATATAGTGCACTTCGTAGGTCCTACATCAGCTTTATGTTATACTACATCAGGTCCTACATCAGCTTTATGTTATACTACATGTAGTGAAATGATATAATGAGTAGGAAGCTCTTGGGCATTTGGTCTAACTGTAGATGTTGGTTCGTGTAAGAAATATCTAGCTAAGTATCAGCAACAAGAAAAAGTGGGTACATTCTCCATCGTTAAACTTTTACGGAAAAAGTGATGATTTGCTCGTGGAAGCAATTCTAAACATATAATTGTGACTATGGCTGCTTTCCACATATCGTATTTCGCAATTTACCCTTAAAAACACTCAGAAAGACACAAATGACTAAGACTGAGTCTGTGACATGTGGTTTACAATCCCTTACCACTTTACCATTATACCACACAAAAAGCTGCATGGGAAAGGAACAGAGTGAAAACATAACCACAGAATATAAAACACAGTGTGAAAGCTGCTAGAGCTCAATCAAACGTGTGCTGAAAAACAAAAGCCATGATAGAAATACAGAGAAACTCAAGGAGGAGCGTAGTCATCCATGTTTCACCAAAACATGCTTCATCCAAGACCAAATTGAACCTTTGACAAGAATCCTTGCCTCTTAGCCACAATGGCAAGCTTTTAATCTGACCAAACGTTTATATTTACGCTGATTCATTTGGCAGAGAGTTTTAGACAAAGTGAAATACAAATGAGGCACAATTGAATCTAAAGCTTAGTGTTTAAGGGTTGGGGTTAACAGCGGCTCTCTGGAAGGCCTCTCTACTTTCCAGTCACTCATACAGAATCTTAACCACGGAACCACAACTGCTCTTTACTTAACGATCATGTGCTTCTGCTCATTACATACCGTTCACTTCCATTCACAGTATGATCAAATTTATATGGACTGTGGTCCTCTGTAGTCTTAGCTCTGTCCATGTGGTTCAAATGCATTATAACATACTGTAGACTCTGATTTCTTTTCTTGGCTGACTCCGATGTGGACTTCTGATGGGTTGCTGTAGCCCATCCTTCGTCAAGGATCAAAGTGTTGTGCATTCTGAGATGCTTTTCTGCTCACCATCTTATAGTTGTCATGTCAGCTCAAACCAGTGTGGCTATTCTCCTCTGACCTCTCTCATTAACAAGGCTTTTCCACTGACAGAACTGCTGCTCACTGTATGTTTTTTTGAGGCATTTCCCGCACCATTCTGTGTAAACATGAAAATCCCAGCAGTTTCTGAAATAATCAGACCAGTCCATCTGGCACCAAGGACCATGCCACGGTCACCACCCCGCCCCATTCCATTCCATTTGAATATTAACTGAAGCTCTTGATTTATACAGTCTGTACAGATTTATGCAGTCTATTGCTGCCACATGATTGGCTGATTGGAACTGCATGTATGAGCAAGTGTTCAGGTATTTCTAATAAAGTTAGTGTATGTGGTAATTCTGTGTGTGCAATCTCAAGACTACCATTCCACCAATGAGCATTTACAAATATGTATGTAAAGTAAACATAAAGACATTTTAAACATAGGTAATCTATCCTTCCTGATAACTTATTAGCATGTTTCAGATAAATATCTTAAACAGTTAATAAAAACCTCTCTACAGTACTTAGAAAACATCTCTGCAAGCCACTAAAACAACATTTTACCTTGAAATATAATTGGCAAAATACTCCAAAATAATATTTTTGCATTAACGTGTGAATCCAATGTGTGAACATGCTTTCCCATGAATCATCCATTATAATTGATTTTGGTTCCCACAATATTTACTCACGCAAGGAAGCTGTGTCATCATTCCTTTTTTTTGTGCCCTTAGCTTGGATGATAGTAGCCATATTTTGTGTATTTACTAATTAATTTCAAGCACTCTATGCATTCAAGAGCAGATTATAGCCAAGAGAAAAAATCTTTGTAAAAAAAAAAAAAAAAATGATTATTGCCTGAGATTGGTTCATTTAAACGGTTTGAATGGTTAAAGCCAGGTTTTCTACGTTCTTTGTTGAAAAATCATTTTTAATAAAAGTTTCATTTTTAAGAGGTAAGGCTAAATGGCACCCCATGGAAGGACCCAGCTATTCAGTGACTCAGTTGTAAGTCACTTTGGATAAATATGTCTATAACGAATAGATGTAAATGTGAATGTAAATGTAAATGTAAATTTTTGTCTGTTAAAGGGGCAAGCCCACACACACAGACACGCCTGTCCAGATGCAGTAGCACAGAAAGCACAATGAATCATGACACTGGAAATCTGTGCAGTCACAAAACACACAAATGATGCAAAAAACAAAAAACAGAAAAAAAACCCTCACACACACACACACACACACACACACACACACACACACACACACTTGAACACCTGCTCTGCTACAGGGTCAGGGTGTCTAGCTTCCAGCACATCAAAAGAACTCTTTCTTTCATAGTCACTCAGCTGCAACAGGCTGAGTGTATGTGAACGCACGTGTGTGTGTGTGTGTGTGTGTGTGAGAGGGAGAGAGAGAGAGAGAGAGCGAGTGAGAGAGAGAGAGAGAGTCCGTTTGTGTGTGATTCAAATCAAAGTGTCTATTTTGGTTTAGATGGTCCTTGCTGAGAGACAGAGGGAAGTGGAAAACAGACACACAGAGAAACACAACAAAGGTAGAGGCTGACTGGAAAACCACTGATGTACATGTCTGGTGCAGATGTTCCATAGATGTCCTGTCTGACAGAATCCATAAATGAAAGGGTAGATGGATAGATAGATGGCTGGATGGATGTATGGATGGATGCACATAACGATGGACTGAACTGTAAGACTAAGAGACAGAACCCATATATGAAACATTGGATGGATGGATGGAATCAATGGACCTATAAGAGTAAGAGACAGTATTCGCAAATTAAAAGTAAGAGTAGGAAACAGAATGCAGAGATGAAAGGGTAGATGGATGGATGGGTGGATGGATGGATGGATGGATGGGTGGATGGGTGGATGAAGTAACAGACAGAATCCATGGCTGAATGGATGGATGGAACTGTAAGAGACAGAATGCAGAGATGGAAGGGTAGATGGATGGATGGATGGATAGATGGATGGATGGGTAGAACTGTTAGAGTAAGAGAATGAATCCATAGATGGAAGTGTAGATGTATGGGTGGATGGTTGGATGGATGGATGGATGGATGGACAGATGGGACTGTAAGAGTAAGAAACCAAATTCATAGTTAGTCTATAGCTCTATAGACAAAGAAATTGCTATTGTAGGCATGAATGGAGAAATGGGTGGATGAAAGTATGGACGGATGGATAGATGGATGGATGACGCACTAAGAACTGATTTGTACTTCTGCATCTGCGTATCTGCAAACATGTGTGGCCGTCATTCACGTACATTCCCTCTGGTGTCTGCCAGAATAGACAGAAATAGAAACAAATCTCAAGGAAACAAAAAATGTAAAGGAAACTTGAGACAAAGGAGGAAAAAGATAAAGTACTGGACTTGTCGCAACATTACACTGGAATCTGACTCGCGTTCCCTTTATTCATGCCCAGCATTGGATCTTTGCCCAAGGTTTTCCATAAACATTCACCCACTTCCCTCTATCGTAACGTATTAAAGCTGGGTTATAAATGCTTATACAGCTGTCAACAGATGCTCAAACTGCTAGAGCTACTTATACATTAGTATCATTTCTTGTTACAATCCAAAGCTTTCCAAACACTATCAGTGTGCTCAACCAGTCACAGTTTGCTTTAGGCACAACACCAGTTTCACCAGATTTTGGAGGTGTGAGCGTCAGCTACTCTGCCAGTCTCCTTGAGCTGTTCTTACTCATAATGGATGGAGAAGAATAAATGGACAGATGGATTCGACGACAAGTTGAAAGGGAAGAAGGAAACGAGTGTGTATTATAGAAACACGTGTTCATAAAGCCTATAAAAAATGAAAAGCTTACAAAATGTTTGCAGTCTACAATCCGTCTTATATATCACAGCTTTACTAATTAGGAGAAGGGAGAGAGGTAGAAAGAGAGAGGGGAAGTCGAGTGTGTGTGTGTGTGTGTGTGTGTGTGTGTGTGTTTGTGTGTGTGTGTTATTGTATTAGCAGGTTTTAAGAGTGGCATATAAGCAGAGGTTGAGCTGTAACTCAATCTGACTGCACTAACACATCTCCAAGTCACCCTCTCAAATCACATTACAAACGTCACTAAAACCATTAGCGCAGCCACAGAACTAGCCACAAGGCCTGCACACACACACTCACACACATGCACATGCACATATATTCATTTATACAAAAATTTACCGTCTACCAGATGTGCATCCCGGTCACGTCGTACTTACTACAAACTACACTTCAATTTTTCAAACAGACACACACCTTAACTCCAGACTCAGCACAGAATCCAAGCATGCAATTACTGCCAGCCCGCATCCTGGCATAGAAATAAAAAGCCTTTTTTTTTTTCGTGGGACTCCTAAAACAGGACGCCCTGCAGCCAAACAGGTCCTGTCTCGTAACACACATATAAAGCCCTGTGCGAAACAATAGCCTCTACCAGTTTAACAGAATTTTTCCGATGCCATGGAGCGACCCGCTGCATTTCTTTGCTGACTTTGAAGCTCGCACTGAGAGGTGACTCCGTATGGGAATGAGACACGGTGCTGGAATTTCGCCTAATTAAGGAATATTTTTCTCCCGTCTCTGAAAGCAGGGTGCCTGCAGATGCTTTCAAGACCAGAGTGTTCTGCTGGCAAGAACCTGAGATGGGGACAGAAAGGTGTGTGCGTGCATGCCTGTGTGTGTGTGAGAGAGAGAGAGAGAGAGAGAGAGAGAGAGAGAGATAGATAGATAGATAGATGGGGGTGTGAAGAGATATAGCGAGAACCCTTAAAAATCTGATAAGCACTGGCTGGCTCTTGAAGAAACTCAGATAACATTAGATACAAAACAAAGCTTTCACAGAAATCCTTAAACCCTGCCCATACACACATACCTCCTTGGTTGAGGTGCTTTCTAAAACTAACACACATACACACACATACAAATGTAACTCCTCAGCAACTATCAAACATTTTCATCTGCTCAAGATGGAAAAGCCTGGTAACTGCACTTAATGCCCTTATGAAAACCTTTTTTTTCCTCACAGTTTTCCCCCTATTTGGTCACTTGCCAATTCCAACCCACCAGCCAGCTCTCCCATCATACAACAACTACCAACCAAGACAAGTGAATACAGCTGAGCAGGACTTTTCAATCTGCTACTTGTGCAGCATCACAAGGAAATCTAACATACTCAGAAGACAGCACTGTCCACCCTCTTCCGCATACATGAGCTCACAGGTGCCTGTGATTGGTTAGAGAGTATGCCATCAATCCCACCTAGAAAGCATTTCTAGGTTCTAAATTTGGTCCCTCAGATCACAGCCACAGATGGCTGTGGCATCATTTGGCTTTGAAGTAGTGATCTCCCGATGGGGGGGGGCTTAGAGGTTAGCACGTTTGCCTCACACCTCCAAGGTTTGGGGGTTTAATTCCCTCCTCCACCCTGTGTGCGTGGAGTTTGGGGATTTCCTCCAGGTACTCCGGTTTCATGCACTGTAGGTTGATTGGCATTTCCAAATTGTCCGTAGTGTGTGAATGGGTGTGCGATTGTGCCCTGTGATGGGTTGGTACCCCGCTCAGGGTGTCCCCTGCCTTGTGCCCCGAGTCCCCTGGGCTCGAGGCTCGAGGATCCCACGCAACCCTTTGTAGGATAAACGCTATGGAAAATGTATGGATGTAAGGATGGATCTCCCGATGACTTGAGCGAAATACTCTAGAGATCATACACTCCAGAGATCATACACTGTTGGACCACAGTCCAGATGCGTATCCAGCAAATGATTTCAGTTTCCCTTAATCTGTATTAACGCTCTTAACTAGCTAGCTCGCCATACATTATTACTTTGCGTTACCCAAGTTCCAGGCAACCAAAACATGAGACATTGGAGCTTCCACTTGTCTGGTGGGCTAGTTAATAAATGCATGATTTGTCCACCCCGGGTACGTCCTATCACATGACCTCCATCTCACATTTGTATATCTTCCATCAGGAGGGCATGAAGGGTTTTGTGTGGCTATTGAATAAGCAGTGTTCTTTTAGAGCAGTGGTCACCAACCCTCTTCCTTGGGCTCTAACTTTCCTGCAGGTTTCATCTCCAACCAAAAAATCTAACACACCTGTTTTAGTTGATCAAGAACTTATTAAGGCAATGATTAGATGGCTAGGTGGGTAAGATTATGGTTGGCGCTAAAGTCTTCAGGAAGGTAGATCTCCAGGAACAAGGTTGGTGACCACTGTTTTAGATGATGGTAAGACACTTTTGAGTGTTTTAAGTTATATTATAAATGACATTGCTTTAGAATCCAAAGAGATATCCAGGCTTCACAATAAGTTCAATGCTACTGAATGAAATATGTCATCTCACCTTGCGCAGCCGGCCATTGCTGGTACCCAGGAAGACCACTGTGTAGTTGTGAATGTTGTCCACTGCAACCGAGCTGATCCCAGATGCCTCGTACAACGGCTCGGCTCTGATCGGCTTCCTCAGGGCCAGCGGATGCTGCAGGTGGGCCGCGCCGCAATTCAGCTGCTCCTGTTGAAGCTGAGAGAGAGAAAGAGAGAGAGAGAGAGAGAGAGAGAGAGAGAGCAAATAAACACTCGTCACTTTACTGTAAATACGTATATCACTTGGATCTGCAAGGTTGATTTGCTCTATTGTTACAATCAGTCCAACTGTAATGCTGGAATGACTTGTCCGTTCAACTATCTAGAAAGCGCATCATTTAGGCTAGCCTTGGATCACGGATGAAGTGACACAGTAGACATGCTGTGCTAAGAGGAGCACTTATTTCAGCTTGCATGAGCAGAGCGCTTGAGAGGGTGGTGGAAATTTACGGCTGGTTGAAGTGTGTAAACCATGGACTAGAGAGACCGGGGGACTTGAGATTCTTAAGAAACAAGTTGCTCCCCTATTTAAAGGATATGCTACATGTACTAAAAAGGGAAATAATATTCTTCTTTTCACACTTGACCTGAACATTATAAAAGCTGATGCTGGTTCCATGACAGAGTTGTTCATGAGTTCACACGCTACTGAGACATGAAAGGACAGTGCTTGTTTTATTTATGGGAAAACAGCCTATGTTTTATACTTAATTCCTTGTAACCGATGATAACTGATCATGATTATGTGTATCCGTCCAATGATAGGACCTAAGGTTCTTCTCTCTTTTTTCTTCCTCATCCCCCCCCCCCCCCCCCCCAATTTGTGCATGTGTGTGTTTGTCACCAATCGAGTTCCACACCAGCCGTCTCTGAGGTGAGCACAGTCTGGAAACGTGAGTAATGAAATGTCAGAGCTTGTGTCATTTTGGGGGAGCCCGAGGGAAAAGTGCCTCTTTAATGGTTTAGATAACGAAGCGTGAGCCTAAATAACAGAAAAAGAGTCTTGCCAGACACATGACAGGGCACCATGTGTTTCTGGCTCATACCGTAAGAAAATATGGTATCATGCAGAGTCCATCTGTTCATCGATTTCCAAAGGAATAGTTCAGTCAAAATTATTGCTAACCATGGATGAAAGCTATTAGCTGCCAGCATCATCATGTTAATTCCAGCCTGTTAACTCAGAAAGCAAAAGTTGTCAATTTTGTCAAAAGTATTAAAAGTAACTTTACCGTTAGCCGTCTAACAAGCTTCTACAGTATCTACTTATCTAGCTTCTGCTTCTTTGTCTGTACATCTGGTAAACTTGATCAGACTGTCAGACAACACATTGTCCATGGTAAAGATCCTCTAACGATAGACCTGCGATTAAAGAAAATGACTGCGTTCTGTTTATGTCATCGATTTGGGCTCATGCAGAAAACAGCGTTGCATAAACAGAAACATCCTTCAGCGTGAGCTTGAGGTAATAAGGATATTATTTGCTGACTATTAGCATGTTTTGTTTACATTTCGTCATAGTCACTATAGTATTTGTAGCTGTCCCATGAGTTTTGTGTCATCCTATTACTGTGCTGCTATTTATGGCTTTTAGTTGAGTATCATAGCACACTCTGGGATTTTAAAGAAAAAAGCTTACACTGACTGAACTTTGCTTTTGTTCGTTAAATCAGCCACCACTGAGCACATCACATTATGTATTCTAAGGTCACAAAACATTGTTGTACGAAGTTCAATTTTTGTTTGAGACATTAAGATGATTTTTTGTGTTTTGTGTGGCTTCATCATGAGCTGTTCCTTTAAATCACCTTCAAGTTTAAATGTATGGTGTAATTGATTCCTTCTGGGTTTTTCTTTTTTTAACAATTACAACCCCAATTTCAAAAAAGTCGGGACGCTGTGTAAAATGTAAATAAATATAAACAAAAACAGAATGCAATGATTTGCAAATCCCATAAGCCCATATGTTATTTACAATTAGAGCTGCAACAACTAATCGATAAAATCGATAATAATCGATTATGAAAATCGTTGTCAACGAATCTCATTATCGATTAGTTGGTCTGCGCGGCACTGGGGAGATTTACTCATTACACTACGTCTATTCAGAAAACACGCCTCGGAGAGTAAATACTAAAGTTGTGTCACAAATAACGTACTATACACTTACACTGTGTAAGGAGTACTCTACCATCTAGTTTGTGAATTTTAGAAAGGTAATATCATCTCAAATATAACACTAGCGGGTTTTTACTAACCGGAAGTATAAGCCGCTTCCTAGTCGACGGCGCTTGACGTCACGTGCATGTAATGCGACACCGCTAGCTTTAGTCTCAGAGACACCGACACTGACTTTCTTCAGTTTACTGTATGTCAGTGTTATCTTTTATTCCTGACATGACCTCAGTCATCATCAGACGGAGGCGAAATCGTCACGTGACTGAGGAAGAAAGCATGCGTCCTCTAAGGCAGGGGGCATTTTATATTAAACACCGCCGAGAAGATTTATAAACTTTATAAAGCAGAGTTTGTGGAGCACGGAAGCACGACAGTGATGCGGTCGCGAGTTGCTTAAAAGGTTTAGTTTAATTTAAGTTTGAGAGTTTATATGTTGTATTTGCGTGCTTGCAGTGTAAATTCTGTTGTTTATTATAATAGAAGTGATGTTTTAGTAACGAGCCTGCGTTGCTCCTCACGCGCGATGCAGACACGGTAATACAAAGTGTAGCGCGAGTAAAATCTGTAATGTCTAATTAAAACATGATGAACACAAGTAAAATAATATTCCTAAAGGCAGCAAGTAACAGAAACCACAAGGTGCAGTGAAAGTGAGTTTTTATTATTA
>JANDJT010000190.1:7820853-7836897 GCA_024331685.1 Stegophilus panzeri | reverse complement strand
CCTCCTGGTACTCCGGTTTCCTCCGGCCAGTCCAAAGACATGCATTGTAGGCTGATTGGCATTCCCAAATTGTCCGTAGTGTGTGAATGGTGAATGGCTGTGTGAATGTGTGTGTGTGATTGTGCCCTGTGATGGGTTGGCACCCCGTCCAGGGTGTCCTCCACCTTCTTCCACGAATTCCCTGGGATAGGCTCCAGGCTTCACCGTGACCCCGTGTAGGATAAGGGGTATGGAAAATGGATGAATGGATGAATACTTCCCATAAATACGTGTAAATATGTTTCCCAGAAGTTATCTGGGAAAGGTAATATAAAAAGAACTAAAAAGAGATTGGAGCAACTGTTTCCTGCCCAATCAAAACATTTCTAGTGGAATAAACTCTTACTGAAAATAAAGAATATCAAATAAAATATTTAGTCATATTAATGTGATTTAAAAGAACCAATTTGGGTAAAACAGGCACAATGAGTGGAGAGCCACCTCAGGACCGTTAAGAAAATGGAATAGTTAAAGAGCGCCATCTGCTGGATAGACTGAAAAAAGAGACTATTGGATTTAAAAAAAAAAAAAAAAAAAAAAAAATTGACCAAGAGAGAGCGGTTAATGAATGTAGGCAGATAAATGAATGAATGTTTTGATCATTATTGTAGCCTGCTTCATGCTTACTGAATTGGTTTTAAATGAGTCATTAATGACAAGTAATACTGTTTGTGTATCGGTTCCCCCACAAGCGTGATTGCTTTTCACCCTGGGATTGAATCTTCTCCACACTGCCTTGCACTTTTCTTTCTTACTTTGCTTTTAATAGAACGGTGTCTAAATGTTTAAATGTCATGTGCATTAGAAACATATAAGATAAAGAGTGTTAGAGTATAAGTATAAGGGAGTGTCTAAAGAGAACGGATTTAGACTTTTGAGTCTTACTTTGACAACTTTAATGTTCTTTTTTTTTGCCAGACTTTTATACTATTCCAGGTCTGAAAATAATTGCCTCATGAATTCCATACTGTCCAGAACCCTGTTACAAACAATATCCTGTAAATGTTAGTTGATCAAATCTCTCTCGGATAAATGAGCCAAGAAAATTGCTTTGAGTGACATATGGCATCACAACAGGAATCAGCTCGGAATTATCACACACTGATGCACACACGTCTTTGTCTAGGCAGGAATGCTTTTTATTACAGGCATACAGACATCAGAAGGCACTGAAGTTGCTTAGCATGCACACCCACCTACCCACGCACATACACACACACACACACACACACACACACACACCTCCGGCTGTTTCACACATTTTCAGGGTCAAGGTTAAACAGTCTTGCGGTGTGGACACCTAGAGCCTGTCCACCTGGGTCACCAAAGAAGGATTCAAAGATTTATTTACTAATTAATCTGATTTATTATTCAGGTAGCTAAACCAATTATCCATAGCTTAATTGGACACCTCACATGTTACATTTAGATTCAATACTATGAAAGAAATTTAAGTACAGAAACAATGTTAATAGCTTGGCTACACTCACATGGAAAAAGGATTTCTTTGCTGGAATAAAAAAAACAAAAACACCTCCACTCGAACATCCCACAGGGATTCACTAAAGCGTTCATTTTAAACAGTTGTGCCTTTAAATATTTAAATATAGTCAAATATAGCTGTATTATTATAGAATGTTCCCCATATTAATTCTGTTGATGCTTGTTTGTTTGTCCCATGTCCTGTCCTATGTCGTGTCCTCACTTTGAAATGCTTAAATAGCATTTTCAGGAAAATGGCAACCTTGGCAAATCTAATGTTATCGGTATTTTTATTTATTTATTAATGACTTAGACAAACATATTAGCTTAAAAAGAATGAAGGTCAAACACCGATCAAAAACTGATGTGATCCAATACTGGATGTAGTAAGCTTCTCCAGTTTTTAGTAAAGGTGTACAGGCTTGAATTTTCACCAATGCAATACGCTAATAAAAACATCTGGACTGCTGAAAGCCTAGTCGATATAATGTGTAACATTCAGCAGAAATAAAATTAAATTTGAGTCAAATTCGTTGAAGACCTTTTGCACTTTCTCTGATATCATACGGTAAACAGGCTCCGATCACAACAGTAGTGCCTCATTCAACAACTCACTCATTCATTTAACATTAATTCATTGTTTTTATCGTTCACGTATTATAAAGTTCCTGAAAGTGGTAATACATTGCTAATAGAAACAATATGGAAGCACAGAAGGTCCCTAGAGTACCACTCTCTTCAAGTATGTCCATCAGTCCATTCAGGTTCCCCCTTCAATGTTAAATCCAGTGCAGTGAACAAAGTGATGGCAGAGTAGGCTAACACTGCTAATGATAGCTCAAAGTGCATACCCCCCTCCCCCTTAAAGGCAGACCATAAGATTTACTAAAAATCTACCAAAAGGCAGTGATAGGGGAGGAAAGTTCGAGTGCAACATCCAAATAATTTCCCATCACCTGTTTCAGTAATAGGACTTTGATGCTACATACAACTAATTATTATATAAAACAAAAAATTGTTATAAATCGATGGAATAGCATGTATTATTTATTTATTACAACGTCCAAATAAAAGAGGTGCCACAAGAAAAGGCTGACTTTTAATTCATACTTCCAAAATGTAAACATATACACCTTTTCCTTTTAAAAAAAAAAAGGAATTTTATTTTTCACAGATTATTTCCCCGTCTCTTGATGGTTCACAGGTGGCCATAGCTTCCTGATGTTCAAAGCACCACTGCGTTGTGGCTGTCAGCGTTGTCATCTCGGCACGTGCAGAAAGCGAAGTGTGTGTCCTGAGAGTGCGTCCCAGTTCCTCCAGAGCAAGGTGAAGAGCAGGAATAGGAGGAGCGTGGAGAAGGAGCGGCTGCGCGTTTTCATCATGGGCGCCACGCAATTAGCCACAGTGGACACAAACACTAGGAGGACGGCCATGAGGGTGAGCAGGACGTTGATAAGCTTGCCGAGCAGGGCGCGTGCCGTGGCGTTCTCCAGGCCCTCGAGCTGCACCACCTGCTGTTGCTGCTGCTGTAGCTCCATATTTGAGACGCGTGTCTGACAGGCCTCCAGCGCCTCCTAGAGGGAGAAAAAGATACAGGCATGGATATGTAAAGCTCATAAAAAGCTATTTTAACTGCACTTTTACACTTACAGTCCTGAATGGCTACTGGTACTGTTCTACTTCAGTGAATTTCAAACATTCATGCAACATTTTGGACTGTATCTGCAGTACAGCAACAACAGCAGACAATAGTGTGTAGCACTAAGATTAGTGATAACTCTAATGTTGATGGTCACCTTCTCAAAACAGTGATCAGTATGGTCACTGTTACAGATTTAACCAAGTACTGTGTATGTATATTAAATGATCTTAAAGCCAATACTGCTACAAACTCATTTAAAAGTAGAGAAGGATTTCGCTGCGTTTTATTGTGATTGTTGCAGCCAAAAAAGTTTGATTTTGCTGTGGATATTTTTGAAATTTGTGTGGGTTTTCTGCAGAAAACTACTTAAATTGGTGAAATTACAATTGCACTGTGTTTCACAGTGATGTTTGTTGGTAAATGAGACCTTTTAGCTGTGCTCATGTTCGACACACATGAATCGAATGTTAGCAGTTGGCTCAAGTGTTGGTCAGTACCTAACAACCAACAAGCTGTAATTAATCCATTCTTTTGCACCTGTTGCATCTTGCCACTAGAGGGCATAGTCTACTCTTAATAAGGACTGCTACACACACAAAGCAGCACTGTGAACACCCATCCTGTACTACACTCAATATCAGATTGGATTGAAAGTTAGACAAACACACACATACGCACACACAATACCTGTATGTCCCGAGCTCTCTCATACGACTGATAAGCCATTTTCTCTTCCATGCTGGCCAGCTCCTGTTTCAGGTTCAGAATCTCATTCTGGTGGAGCTCTGTCAGGTCATTCAGTTGCTCCTCCAGCCGCTCACACCTACAAAAATCACCCCACCCAAAGCTATTAGCACACACACAAAATCTATAGTAGTCATAATTATATATTACACAGAACACCGGCACAGTAATAATACTGGGAACATAAGCATTTCCCTGGAGAGACTGAAATGATAAAACACTTTGACAAAATGTTTTCTTTTGGTTAGTGAGGTTAAGGTTAGATTTAGGTATAAGCATAACATTAATAATTATGTCAATGGACATTCTTCACAAGGATAGTAAGACTGATCGGTATTGTAGATTAATCGGCACAGATAACCGATTGCTAGAATATGGGTTATCGGCAAAAATCCACACCCGATAGATTTTCCCGGTTGCGTCTGGCTGAGAAGGGTCCGCTATCATTATACAGTAAGAGAGCAGCCTCTACAGCCGAAATAAAAACTGACTCATTTTGTTGTGTTATTTGAAGTGTTTTTTATGTCTCTATTTTTATTTATGTTACTTTTTGGCTCAATTTGGATGTATATCTTTTATTTACTTTAATATTTATTAATAGTTAATATATTAATATTTATATATTTATTTCACTTCTTAAAAAGTACAGTTCAGTTTCATGGTATAGTTAGTACTGTTTATTTTTGTAATAAAGTTCAGCAGTATTTTACTTTGAGTGATATGTTTTCATTCAGCAGGAATTTTAAAAACTATCGGTTCATTAATCGGTTATCGGCAGGTACCGCCCAGCTTAGTTATCGGTATCGGTAAAATCCAGTATCCGTCGACCTGTAAATAAAGACAAACGTGTGTGTGTGTAAGAGAGATTCTGTGTTTCTCAGTGGAGAACAGTCATATGTTCATAGTCATCTCAGAAGTGAAATCAGACTTCTATTCATCACTCAAAAGCAGTTGCGTTTTAACACAGAAACAATCAGGTTTATGTAAATGTAATCACCCCCCGAAATACTGTATGAGCTAAGAAGCCAGTTATAGCGAGCGGTCCATTAGAAACAGTTTCAAGAAGACCACTTGTCTCAGTACACACTGCAGGCCCAGCACACATGACAGTCGCTTTTATTAAATATCTGTCCTGCCGTTCTCACTAATTTTAGCTGAAAGGGGAAAAAAACAGTGCTGAAGCACAGCTGGACATTTTAGGGAGACAAATCCTTTTGTCTATCCTTTTCTAATTCTACCTCCGTCCCTCCCTAGCTCCCTCCCTCCACCCACTTAGCTGTCCCTCTCTTCCAGCTTTTTTTTTTTTTTAAGAGGAATTTGGTAACAGGTATCTTTCCATCTAAATGTTTAAAATTTCCAAAAACTAAGCAAAAAAACCCCCTTCTTTCCATTAGACACTGTTATGTGAATACTAAAAAGAAAAAACAGATTACAATCAGAAGAAGCACTAGGTAAACATCAAGTCATGTAGAGACTAGAACTCCCACTTAATTTAAATAAATGATGACAAAGCATCAGCACAACAATCTTTTCCATCTCAGCCAAGTATAATTTTTTCTCTTCTCCCCCCTTTCTTAAACTGTGACATAGAAATGAATCTTTTAATAGACACAAGTTGAAACTTTTGACAGCTGATTTAAGCTACTTTTATATGGTGTCCTAGAGCATATATAGAGATATATTATCTCTATCTATCTATTATATATATATATATAGAGAGAGAGAGAGAGAGAGAGAGTGTGTTTAGATCTGAATTTCTGTTCGTTTTTTTACATGAACAGCTGACCAGCTGCTTCCGAATATCCAGAGTAAACAGTGGCTGCCATGCTACCCTCTTTCAGTTCACTACTGCAGAGAGGCAGTCTTGCTAATATTTTTGTTGTTCTTGATGTGTTTGGATCATGCATGTGACATTGATTTTGAAAGTGTGTCATTTCAGGGCCATGTTTTATTCACACCATTGACATATGCAGTGAGATCATGAATATAGGATCTGGGCTGGAAAGCGTAAAACGAGCCATAAAGCTTCCAACGTGACCATAGTTTAAAGGATAATCCAGTGCAGCTGTAGTTTAGGAGTGATTGCTATGGACTAAGAGTGAAACCAGTTTTATGCTCAAATCCCAGTCATTAAGGAAATTGAAGAGCAGCTGTTGAATTCCGTCAGTAAATGGTTTAAAATACGCGAGTATAAAACAAATTCAAAACCTAATCATTACATTCTAACAATAAAGTCAGTGAAGTCCTCTCAATGAGCCAAACATGAGAGAATGTCGAACCAAAGACGGTTCTATTTAGTTCAACCCAACTTTCCAACACTTTTGCAAAGTAAATGATTCCAGGTACACCCGGATGAAATTGAGACAACGAATAATAAAAAACTCTTCCTTAAAACAACTGCTCTTAGACTTCTATTATAAATGCATTTATTTTCATTACAGGGGAATTACTGTCTGCAGTGCAAAATACAGTACTGTAGAGATGTGTTTGATACAGCTCAGGTTGAGAAAAAAAAACAACGCTACAGTATTTTATTAAACATACACATGAAATTGATGCCATTCAGTGTATGTCTTACCTGAACCGTTCCTCCTGTAGTGTCTGCAAAGACAGTGTGTAGTCCCGCTGGTAATGGACCTTCAACTCCTCCAGAGTTTCGTCCAGACGAGCCTGAACCTCCCTGAGCTCCTGCACCTCCTGTATCAGCATCTCCATGCCCATGCAACTTCCCCGCTCCAGTGTGTTCCCCTTAGAGCTCGGAGGCCCGCCGACTCCCCCTGTGATGCTGTTGGCACCGGCTGATCCTGACGTTGCGCTCGAGCAGTCCTCCTCGCTGCCAAACCGTGGGCTGCCCTGCAAGTGCCCGCTGGTGTTGGCACCATTAGGATCTTCTCCATCCTTCAGCACGCTAATGTTATCGGCGCTGCCGAAGCGGCTGCGCAGAAGCAAGGCGATCTCACGTGGCTTTGAGGCCACGGCACCGGCCGCCGTGTGTGTGGCGTGCGAGAAGCTGGACAGGCCGCCCCGCACACTGTTCACCACGCCATCATTGAGGCCTGTGATAACCCGCGCACCCACGTCGCGTAGACCCTGCTGAACATCCCGCAGCACACCTTTGTGTTGGCGTGCCGCGTCACCACCATGCTCAGCCTCGCGGAGCCGGCGCCGGTAGTGCTCCAGCTTGCGCTGCAGCTGTGCGATAGTCGCCGCCGACTTCTGGTTTTTCTTCTCGAAGACCTGAAAGTAGAAAAAAAAAGAAAAGTGAATGAGGATATTAAATCAGTTTTACTGGCCCTGATATCAGGACATTAACTTTAAACAACTGACACATTAAGAATAGTCAGAAGAAAAGTGATGCAAAATGATGATTACTTTTTTTTTTGCTACATGTACAAAATATAAGTCAATAATAAGATCACTTAGCACACTTAGACTTGAACAATAGCTAGGAATCCTAAAGCAGAAAGTGAAACAATTATTGGCCAACACTATTCAGGTAGGAATTTTAAAACAGAACACGCCTATGGTGAAACTTTCCCTTGGTCCAACAAGCTAAAACATGGTTGATTTTAGGTGACTTGTTCAGTGTTACCCTGGAATCACTGAACCCAATAAATAAATTACCTCATATATAAACCGAGTTAATCTTTTATTCTTTTTTTTAAGCCAACCGAGGAGATCATACATCATACATCATATACCTGTTTAATCCGGCAACTCTGCTGCTTGTCGTTAGTGATGTTGGCGAGCTTGAGGTACTCGGCTACATTTTCATCACGCGCTGCCTGCTCGATGCGCAGCTGCTCCGTCAGCCTCAGGATCTTCTGCTGGAGCTGTGCTATGGCCTGCCGAGTGCGCTGGGGGTCGAGCGTCGAATCTTCTGACCCCGCCTGTGAGCCGTCCACATTGCAGAGTGCTGCCTGAGCCAGACTGCCCTCCAGCCTCTCGATCTGAAACAGAGACAGTGGATGGGAGGTTAGAGAAACACAAATAAAGGATGAAAGACAAAACCGAATAGATTATCCAAGTAAAAATTTTTTTTCCCCTTTTTGCTGATACAGTAACGCGGTCAACCACTTCTGTAGCCATGAGGTCGGTGCCTTACTGTCGACGTCGTGACTTTCAGAAAAGATGACCTCAGATCATATAAGGAAGATTTCCTCAACTGGGCAGTATTAGACTAGAAGCTGTAAATCAGGATGTAAATACAGGAACGTATGATCAGATCTTACCGCTAACTTTTTTTTTTTTTTTAATGCTGAATGTGCAAAAAGACTTTTGTACAAAGATTGTGTAATCGTTTTTCCCCGTTCATCTTCACCACAGGCTTGAGAATCGTGTTAAAGTGGTTGATTCATACTGCGATACTGTGATATTTCTTTAGACTAGGTTATCACACCGAAACAATTTCAAATCGTTACAGCCCTACAACCAATACAAAGGCTACCCCTGCTGAGAAATATAAATTATATATACAGTGTGTGTATGTGTATATATATGTAAACCATCCCGGAAATTCTAATGGTTTCCACTACAATCCATCAGCTATCCCTTAAAACCATTACCATTACTGGTCTTTTTAATGAATGGTATCCACTAGACGTGACATGCCACCAATAGAAGGCAACAAATTACCAGTAGAGACCCACATGGATCATTACAGTTTCCATTAAAACCAATACAATTCCCATTACAAATAGGGTTTCTATTGTTTTTTTCAGCAGGGACTTTAAATACACATCGAGCTCAGCTGGCTTCCCTCATAAGCAAGCAATAAACCCTGCTTGCTTGTTAAAATCATAAACTGTTTACTCAATGGATCTCGACGGTCATTAGCACAGAAAGCACCTTTCAAACACGCTTTACCGTTCCAAACAAACAAACAAGTTTCAATATAGGTAGAGCCTGTCAAAATTGTAGTATAGCCTACTAGACTATTTAGTATGTGGTTTGGGACACCACAGCCTTAGAGTACAGCTTACTTCTCTGCCTGTACTACAACAACACACTAAATGCTAGTGTATTAAACAGCTGTGGAAACATTTAATGGCGTAATATTTCGACACTGTGGAGGATACTATGTGTACTCCAACAGCCTTTATGGTGTCTTAAGTCATATTTCCGTTTTAAAGGGTTTTTGGTTATTGTGTAAAGGCTTCAAGTATTTACCTGTAAATCTGAATATATGAGAGAGAGAGAGAGAGAGAGAGAGAGAGAGACTATGAGCTACCGGTTAAGACTCGCGCGTCATGTAAAAGCGTGTCTAAAGCGTGACAGAGGACTGAACATACACCACAAATCACCTCAACATCCTGTACTGCCTTCTTTATCTGTATAACCAACAGTTTAATTCCCTTTCTATTTGAATAACTTGGACTTTAGGATGTATTTATCCTACAGCAGGCGTTTCAAGAATTAAGGCGTGTCGAGTAACCTATAAACTGTAAATAAACACCGCGTTTCGGCTTACCTCGCCGTTCTTTAAACGGAGTACCTGTTCCCAGTGCATCGCGCGCTTCCCTGCGTTACAGCTGCTTGTGTCTGAAATGTCCACTTCATTTATAATGCTGTCAGAGCAGACTGTGTGTGTGTGTGTGTGTGTGTGTGTGTGTGTATCTCCGCAGCGCTCCTGCCTCCTTGTTTCTCCTGAAACTCGCAAAACTTGTTTTGAAAGTTAAGTTTAAGCGCGGCACCTGAAACCGCGCGCGCCCCGCCCTCTGTTTAAGCGTGACATCATCGTCCGTGACATCACCGTCCGCTCGCGCAACTCCGCAAGCAAGCGCCCGCCTGTCAGGTTATTCGTTATCGCACGTGGCGTGATCATGCCAGGGATTTTTTTTCTTAAAACACACCCGGACTTTATCCCTACACACCTCCTGCACGCTCACTGGGCATTTTATGAGCCACACCAACCATATTCGTCAGTTTGTATGTATACAATCGCTGATCTATTGTTATGCACGATTACACGATTACTCTCTCCAGTGAAAAGGGATTATAAATACATAGTAGGCATATCACTGCGGAAACCAGGACCCTTGCTTCAGTGAGACCTGATTACTAAATCATAAAGATTTTCATGTATGCATCCCAGACTCTTATTATTCACAATATTGCTCATACTGAACATACTTTCGACACAATACTGTTTGACTATATAGTATCCAGCTGTTGAGTTTGACATTATGAGTCTGGTTCCTCTCAAAGTTTCTGTAAAATTGCTTTGTGACCTTTTGTTAAAATGCGACACGAATCAAATTAAAACCGAAGTTTTATTTTGGTAGCAGACTATTATGAGAACACACACACAGTGACATGGTAGTGAAATGGTAGTGTGTTTGTGTGGTGGTGGTAGTATGTGTGTATTAGATGCGGTCAACATGTTGGGAATTTTAAACCCTCTGTACACTTACTGTCCAATGTAGTAGTCACACCTACCTAGTTCATGTTGTATACGTACAGTTAGAGACATCATTTTGCATTTATGTTAGTCATCCTCTAGCTGTTCACCACTGTGGTTAGTTTATTACCACGACACAGCATTTGGCTTGATACCAACATCAACACCACACCGTGCAGTACTACCCTATCAGTGTCACTATTAAGCACAGTTCTCAAACCTGTTTATTTTCGAAGCTTGTTTATTTGTCCCGGAAATCTAGCATCAGAGTCATTACAAATTGAAAAAGCAACAAAAATATCAATTCATGTAAAAACCGTGCGTAAATCTGACCGTTATCGCTAAATGAGTTAACATTTATGAAAACACTGCTGATCTGGGCTACATCTAAAATTGCAGAATACCATACTAAATATAGCAACTTGTAATAATCTGATAGTGAATCATGTTTTGGCATACTCTTCAGCATGTAGAATTTGTCATAGCCCCTGTACTGGTCTAAGAAACAGTGACATACTACCTTGACACCTTATTAATGGTGTAAAATTTTGGGAACCTTTTTTGGGCGTAAAAAGGTTTGGGACATAGCCGGGGAGTTATTAAGACTTAGTGTAAATAGACAGATAAATGGGTTTCAGTCGTTGGCCATTGTAATGGCTGCCTCTCAGGTCAAACATGTTCCACCGGTTTTGGCAGGACCACAAACACTGATGTGGAACTTCAATGGCCAGCATTCCCGATTCTTAATTTACTTAATTTAGTTAGACAGATGAAGCAATATCATTGGAAATGCTAGAATACATAAGAAAGATTGTTTTCTTGCTTGTGAAGTTAGACCCTGTCTTGACTCGTCAGAACCCTGTGGCTGCTTGGCACTTTGAACTAATAAAGGTGGGTGACATGAAAAAAAAACAACCACCATGACTGCTTCCAGACAGGTGTACTGCTTGATATAATTAAGCGATTAACATAAAACTATGATTAGTATATAACCATGCCAAGTTCACATCAGTTTTGCAAAAACTGCAAGAGGAAAAAATCTAAGTGACTGAAAGATTATTGGGGCATGGACGACAAAGTCATAACGACTGGCTGTGTTTCAATAGGTATGGCTGAAATCGTACACTCCCTTGGTAAACAGCCTTTTAGAATAGTAGGCCTATATATATCACACCTGTTACCACACTACATAGTATTTAGTGTGGGAATATGCATACTGTGGTGCAGACGTAGCTGTTGTTATAGTGGCCTAAAAATTAGAGACCTACTTTTACCTAATGACTAATCTTACCTAATACACCTTTAAATGCCACAAAACAGACCGCACACTGCAGTTTTAGCTGTAATGAGGATTAGTTTACTAGGCTTATCTGTATAAATACTGTAACAGTAAATTGTACTGCTTTTTGTTCAGCATGCACTTGATGAATTCACTTAAAGACTCAGAAATGGCCACTTGCAGCACAAAGAGGAGTGGGTGTATAGCGGGGAGCACATTTTTCAGTTTCAATTGCCCTTGACAGAGAGAATGAATGAAACAGCCAATCAGCCAATCATGTGGCAGCAGCACAATGCATGAAAACGCACAGATACAGGGTCAAGAGCTTCAGTTAATGTTCACATCAAACATGAGAATGGAGGAAAATGTGATCTCAGCAATGTTGATCATGGCATGGTTGTTGGTGCCAGACAAGCTGGTTTGAGTATTTCAGAAACTGCTGATCTCCTGGAATTCTACATGCAACAACAACCTCTAGAGCAGGGCTGACAAACCCAAATTCTGCAAAGGCCACATCAACATTTTTGCAAAAATGAAAGCAGAATAATACAGTTTCTATGAAAAAGAATGGCCATCAGAAACTATTCAGCTATATAACAGTTATTATACAGAGAAGCAATGCAAAGCAAACTGGGACCGCTGAAGACTGGGAAAACACTGTCTGGTATTTTATTTATTTTCATCTGTCCAGTTTTGTTCAGAGCCTGCATCATGTAGTCTTAGATTGCTGTTCTTGACTTACAGCAGTGGAAACCAATGTGGTCTTTTGCTGTTGTCGCCCATCCAGCTCAAGGTTTGATGTGCTGTGTGTTCTGAGATGCTTTTCTGCTCACCACTGTTGTAAAGGTTGGCTATTTTAGTTATTCTCAGCTCACACCAGTCTGCTCATTCTCTTCTGACCTCTTGCACCAACAAGGCTTTTCCACGTCCAGAACTACCACTCACTCATTCAGCCAGCCTGCAACTGGGTGTTGCAAAGTGACCAAACCACTGAGTCTATATTAGCTGAAAGCATCTGCTCTACAAACACAAACCTGCTTACATTCTACTTTCTCAACTGACGACCTAATCACAATCATTAGCCAATTAAATTTTTATATTTTCATCTCACCCTACAGAAAACAACTTAAAAAAACCTTAACACAAATTGCAAAGAAGGAACACACGCATTTTAGACTTATAAACAGTATCGTCTCATCTTCATGGTTTTGAAAAGGAAATATATTAGGGTTTTTGGTTTTCTACTCCTAAAGTTTATGGTGCCTTGAACCTTTAACCAGGCAATGAACTTTAGCTCATAAACTATTGGAACTGGCCTTATGATAGAACTAAGGAGTAGGGATTCTCCCAAGAGGAAATAGTGAGGGAATGACAACAAGGGCAAGTTAAAAACAGCAGTGAAATGAGGCCATAGTTGAAGCTTCACTCCAGTTGGTAAAAAAAACAAAACAAAAAAAACAAAGTTTGTTGGTGCAAACCAAAATGCAATCAATAAAATAAAGAAAACGATCATAAAGATTAGTTTGGGTTGGCGTTCTAATATTATACTACTGCGCATTAAAGGAACTGTCTGGAAAAGTAGCGAAGTAACCCAGTGCTTATTTCCAGAGTACATACCAACCACATTATTCACTTATCGCTGAAGCTTTGAATCAGACCTGACATCCGGTGAGTAACAGTACACAGTTATGGACTGAAATACTTTTAACATAGGACTGAACTCATCAATGTCATACCAGGAAAAAAGGTTACACATATAACTTTGTGTATAATACCAGAGCAAGTCCAAAGCTGTATATACAATCACCCATGTAGCCTATTTCATCTGTGGTATGAATTTAGCTGAGGAATGTATTATTCAACGCTATTTATGAACACCTGCTCCTCTGACGAGAATGATCCCGTCACTCAGTGGGTAATACACATGAACCAGCAGCTAATCCACTCACAGACAGCGTGTCACTTATTTTTGACTCACTGACCAAAGTTAGGATATAATCAGAGGACAGTTCGGTTCATCAGCTGACAATTTTGAACTACAAATCTTGATAAGGAGGCTCGTGCAGCCCTGGTGCACAGTGATCCCGAGCAATAAAACTGTGAGGTGCTTTCCAGTGATACGGAAAATAGGATATACAAACATGACAGTTGATGGAAATAGATATGGAAACAATAGAGAACTAACCTTTTTCCGGAGCAGATAAGGAACCAAAAAGTGATTTGTTTTTTGGTGAATCAGATTCAATGAGAGATGTCATCATTAGGTAGGAGTGAAGACAGACCATAAAAAAGATGCAATTGATGAATTGTTATAAATTTACAACAAAGAAAAGTCTAACTGCTTCAAGACTGGAGTATTTAGAATCAAATGGAAAATTTGACAATCCTCAAAAGCTTGGGTAAACTGGCAGGCCCAGCAAAGTATTTCTGGGGATCAAAAAATACTGTAGCAGAACCAATAGTTAGTTCAAGCTGTCCAGTTTTTTTTTTAGTAAAAAAAACAAAAACAATTTTTTAAAATAAAATTATATATATTAACCATAATGCATCTGGAACAGATTTTTTTGTTGTTGTTGCAGCCAATCACATGCATTTATGTATGTTATTTATCTGAAGGCAGCCCATCAAACAAGTCAAGAGTTTTAGCTTTTCAAATCTCGTAGATTTAAAAAAAAAAATCATTCATCCTCTTTAGTCTGATTGATTGGCATAGCTTATTAAAAAAAATCAAGAAAGAGAAGTATGTGGTTATTCTCGGTATTTAGTTCAAAACAACGCTAGTCCAAAGTAGTAATGTGAAGCACTACTTTAAAAAAAAAAAAAAACCAACCACATCCACACAACAAAACCACTTCAAATATAGCCATGACCTAATCATTAAAGCATTTATTGATGCAGGTTGAGCTTTAAAAGGCAACTATTGTTACCATCCAGTCATTTACTTGCTTATCTGGACCTTTGTAAACAAATAATTTTATCTATGTGGATCTTAACAAATCTGACTTTGTTCTACAGGTTAGTGTAGGCCGGCTCTGTGAGTTCTGTGCTTGCCTAGGGCAATTCTGCTAAATGTATTAGAGTATAAGGAACAGGAAAATGTGCTTGCAATACAAGCAAATAAGCAATTGGGTGTGTTGAAAACTAATCCTAGAATTACAGGAAACTCAGTGGTGTATGTATTATATTTCCCCATTCATATCTATAACTTACTTACTTGGTCATTTATTTATTGAGGAAATGTTACATATCTGTGAGTGGCAAAAGTATGTGAACCTTTGCTTTCAGTATCTGGTGTGACTCCTTTGTGCAGCAATAAGTGCAACTAAACATTTCCGTAAACTGGTGATCAGTCCTGCACATCGGCTTGGAGGAATTTTAGCCCATTCCTCACTACAGCTTCAACTCTGGGATGTTGGTTGATTTCTTCACATGAACTGCTTGCTTCAGGTCTTTCTACAACATTTCTATTGGATTAAAGTGAGGACTTTGACTTGGCCATTCCAAAACATTAACTTTATTCTTCTTTAACCATTCTTTTGTAGAACGACTTGTGTGCTTAGCATCAGTGTCTTGCTGCATGACCCACTTTCTCTTGAGATTCAGTTCATGGACAGATGTCATGAAATTTTCCTTTAGAATTCGCTGGTATAATTCAGAATTCATTGTTCCATCAATGAAGGAAAGACGTCCTGGCCCTGATGCAGCAAAACAGGCCCAATCCATGATACTACCACCATCATGTTTTACAGTTGGGATAGGGTTCTTATGCTGGAATGCAGTTATGCTTATCATTTAAACCAAAAATTCTATTATGGTCTCATCCATGCACAAAACATCTTTCCAATAGCCTTCTGTCTTGTCCAAGCGATCTGTAGCAAACTGCAGACGGGCAGCAATGTTCTTTTTAGAGAGCAGTGGCTTTCTCCTTGCAACCTTGCCATGCACAGCATTGTTGTTCAGTGTTCTCCTGATGGTGGACTCATGAACATTAACATTAGCCAATGTGAGAGAGTTGCTTAGAATTTACCCTGAGTCTCTTTGTGACCTCGCAGACTATAACACGTCTTGTTGGTCGATCACTCCTGCGGAAGCTGGTCTTGAATTTCCTCCATTTGTAAACAATCTGTCTGACTGTGGATTGGTGGCGTCCAAACACTTTATAGATGGTTTTGTAACCTTTTCCAGCCTGATAAGCATCAACAACTCTTTTTCTGGGGTCCTCAGAAATCTCCCTTGTTTGTGCCATGATACATTTCCACTTACATGTGTTGTGAAGATCAGAGTCTGATGGATCCCTGTTCTTCAAATAAAACAGGGTGCTCACTCACACCTGATTGTCATCCCATTGATTGAAAACACCTGACTCTAATTTCACATTCAAATGAACTGCTAATCCTAGAGGTTCACATATTTTTTCCACTCACAGATATATAATATTGCATCATTTTCCTCAATAAA
>JANDJT010000190.1:7806059-7820753 GCA_024331685.1 Stegophilus panzeri | reverse complement strand
ACCCCCCCCCCCCCCCCCCCCCCCCCCCCAAATAAATAAATAAATAAATAAATAAATAAATAAAATAAAAAATAACTTTTTTAAAGATGTTATTTCTTTAAATAATGAATACGTTTAATAGTGTATTCATAGTAATAGTAATAATTTATTCTAATTAGTGGCCATATGCTGCCATTACATGGAGCACAGCTTAAATAAAGTTGATCAGCTGTAAACTGTGTACACTTGATTTTACTCTGAATCTTTCCTTTAATGTATGGCAGATGTTCGCGCGCCCATCTGCCGCTTAAAAGTAACTGACGGCGGATTTTGATGTGGCAGCTGGAGATCATGAGAACGAGGCGCGACAGAAATCCGGCGCCCTCCGTCAGTCACTCACTCTCATCACTGACTCGTCACTCGAGCTGTGTGTTTGTGTGTCAGCGCGATGCAGGGACAGCTCAGTTCACTTCAGTTCAGCTCAACTCAGCTCGCTCACAGCGCCCCGAGCCGCGCGCGCGTCGACGTGATGAGAGCATCGGGCGCGCGGCTAAGTGGCGCGCGTGTCATTTTAACTGACGCACGCGCTCGTCCGTCTATCAGCTCGCTGCTCGAGCGCAAATGCGAGGACACGACAACAAGACAGCGCCCGCGTGGGGAAATAATAAACTCGTCTGATCTGATCCGGGCGCTCGGGGTCAGAGTGCACGAGTAAAGTGGAGAGGAACGAATGAGCAATCGCGTTGTTTACTTGTTTTTCTCACGCACCTGAGATGGGTTCCGTGCCGCCACTCAAGTGAATAACAAACGGTTCCTTCAAGTTTTGATCTGGTATGAACCTAACTGCTAAAGGCAATATAAAAACATGGTTAAAAAGGCCTCATAAACTCACTGGCCACTTTATGAGGAACACATTCGTGCAATTATCTAATCAGACAATCGTGTGGCAGAAGGGCAACGCATAAAGACATGCAAATACAGGTCAAGATTTTGTTTATATCAGTCATTAGAATGGGAAAAATGTGATCTCAGTGACGTTAACAGTGGCATGGTTGTTGGACTGCTGATTTCCTGGGATTTTGGTGGGGGGAAAAAACTCCAGAAAGCATTCAGTGAGCATCAGTTCTGCAGCCACAAGCGTCTTGTTGATGAGAGAGATCAGAGGTGAATGGCCAGACTAGTTTGAGCTGACAACATTGGTATGGTATGGTATGGTAACTGTACAAACGTGGTGAACAGAAAAGCATCTCAGAAAGCACAACATGCTGAGCCTTTAGGTAGATGGGCTATAACAGCAGAAGACCACATTGGGTACCATTCCTGTCAGCCAGGAACAGGAATTTACAATGTGGTGGAACAGGAGCATTGCATTAATGTGCAACTGACAACTGACCAACTGACAACTGACAACTGACTATATCTGTCAGCCAGGAACAGGAATTTACAATGTGGTGGAACAGGAGCATTGCATTAATGTGCAACTGACCAACTGACAACTGACTATTCCTGTCAGCCAGGAACAGGAATCTGCAATGTGGTAGGACAGGAGATTCATAGCATTAATATGCAACTGACAATTTTGCAGAAATTGTGATGCAATCCTGTCAACATGAACACCTTGTGGAATCCATGACACGAAGAATTGAGGCTGTTCTGGGAGCAAAAGGACGCCCTACCCAGTATTACTATGGTGCTCCTAATAAAGTGGCCAGTGAGTGTATATTTCACATACTTTAAATATAGACTAGTCCATCAGCGAAATGGTCCAAATCATACTTCACTTGTGCACCAGAGTTATGACCACCATTTAACATTATGCAAAAATCTTTCAATTTAGGTGGGGAAGGTGGGGATGTTTCTGAGGGCCCTGAATAGGGCCCTGAATAGCTCAAAGTGACCCTTGGAACCCACATTGTTCAGGCAAATAAAAATTGCCTGGGTAAAATGACATCTAAAGGAAGAAAGAAAATTTGGTTCATCAGACCAGGCCACCTTCTTCCATTGCTCCATGGTCCAGTTCTGATGCTTGCATGTCCATTGTAGGTGCATTCGGTAATGGACAGGGGTCAGCATGGTCACTCGGTCTGTGGCTTTGCAGCCCACATCTATCATATCATCTATCATAGTCAGCATTAACGTTTTCAGCAATTTGTGCTACAGTAGCTCTTCTGTGGGATCAGACCAGACAGGCTAGCCTTCGCTCTCCACATGCATCAGTGAGCATCTGGCATCCATGACCATGTCACTGGTTTACCGGTTGGCCTTCCTTGGAACCCACCACATGACCTGCTATTTTGGAGATGCTCTGACCCAGTAGTCTATCTATTACAATTTGGCCCTTGTCAAAGTTACTCAGATCCTTATGCTTGGCCATTTCTCCTGCTTCCAAAACATTAACTTTGAGAACTGACTGCTTGCTGCCTAATATATCCCACCCCTTGACAGGTGCCACTGTAATGAGATAATCAATGTTAATAACTTAACCTGTGAGCCTGTATTAATGTTATTGTTGATCAGTATATGATTTTGTCCCTAAGTCATGACCTTAGTGTTATATGGTTCTTTCTGCCATTAAGTTAACCCAGATAGTATGTGGCCTCATAACACTAAGTTCATCAAATTTATTTCGATTTGCGTAAATGTGATTCTTCCCTGAACCATCCTTCTAAAGGCTTGCAAGCGCTAATTTGCACTCTCGTCAGCTATCATTTTCGGTCCCATTTCAGTGTTGATGGGTTGTGCCAAGGTAGAACAATCTGCCACTCTTTTATCCTTTTAGGAGTAAGTGGCCTGTTACATATGCTCCTGATGTGAAATAATTCTTGTGTTCTTTTAAAAACACAGACACCATTGACAGAATGCTGACGGATGTTGATGCTTTCAATACTTCAGAGGCTGGTGATGAATTACTGCAGACAAACAGTGCTGAGCATGCAAATATGTCCAACCACAGTCTGATATCACAGTTGGGAGAGGAGGATGTGTTCACATCACAAAGCATCTCACACTGCTTCACTTTGTTCCCATTTACATTGTATTGATAATTATGTGCAGAATACTGCATATCAAGAATTTGCAGGTCCTATTACTGCCATTAAACCTTAACCCAGGTAGGACTTTATAATACTAAGTTATTATGTAATAGCTATATACAGTATACTTTGTCAGCACTAGAGGTTTCTGGGTTTCAGTGTGTACTATATTTACCTGTGAATACTTAAGATGAAAAATATAGGACTTTTATTTCATATACAGGGAGCTAGCTGTCTGATGAGGCTGTTTTTCCCTAGTGAAAGTCTCTCAGGATTATACAATTGTTTTTATTGTCTTTGAAGAACTATTAAGTAATACATGTTTGCAGGGTCACATTAAACCGTTCACAAAGAATAAGAGTAATCCCGATAATGGTAAAATGATAAACAAGAAATTAAAGCTTCCAGGGCCTGTTAGCATGATTTGAATATATATGAATAATGCTAACATCCATCCATCTTCTATACCTCTTATCCTTTTCAGGGTCACAGGGAAACCTGGAGCCTATTCCAGGGAGCATTGGGCACAAGGCAGGGTACACCCTGGACAGGGTGCCAATCCATCACAGGGCACAATCACATATACATTTACACACCCATTCATACACTACAGACACTTTGGACATGCCAATTAGCCTACCACACATGTCTTTGGACTGGGGGAGGAAACCGAAGTACCCGGAGGAAACCCCCGCAGCACGGGGAGAACATGCAAACTCCGCACACACGTGGCCTGGCGGGACTCGAACCCTGGACCCTGGAGGTGTGTGTGTGTGTATATATATATGTGTGTGTGTGTGTGTAGTTTGTCTCATTTGTTTAACTGGGTTCTCTTTGTCTACTTTTAGGACTTGTGTGAAAATCTCAATATGTTTTAGGTGATATTTATGCAGATATTTAGATAACTCAAAATGGTTCACAACCTTTCAATCACCACTGTATTCCTGAATTAACCTGCAATCACCCCCTGGATTTACACATATCCATTCACCCCCTCCCATGTGTGTGCACACGCATATATACAAACACATCCGACCTTGGCAAAGAAGGTAACACACTCACCCACACCCACACACACACGCAAACACAGCTTCCACCGCAGGACAAAATCGTGTTTACATCCCAAACAGTATGACCGAAACGAGACAGTGGCTCGGCTGAAAAGCAAGCTCAAATAATTCTGCTGACTGAAAGTGCACATATTGAAATTGCAAAAAAAAGGCCAAGCCCATCATCTTTGATAAATGAATGGAATGAATTTAAACCATATACCACAGCATTATGTGTCCAGTTTAGAAATACATGAGATGATAGGGTGTGTCTCTTTAAGCAATGCAAGTTATTATATACACTCGGAAGAGATAAGTAAACTAGATTGCTTCTGTCTTAATAAACAAGACATAGTACACAAAGTGTAACAACAGCCACTGTATTAGTAACTTGACCTTGTCTCATTGCAAAAAATAATAAATAAATATATAAATAAATAAATAAATATTCAATGTGTGTATGTGTACACAAGTTTGAGAAAGGAATTCTGAATGAGTTTATGCTACATTAGATCATAAATAAGGGATGACTAACTACTCACCCAGGATGAGGTTAGGCCACTATACTGGCCCATGTTTTCAAGGCAAGAAACAAAGTTACTCCATGGCTGAGGAGTCATTATGTGTCATGCACTCCAACCACAGTTCAGCTGGCGAAAACACACCAACAAAGGGAACTAGCTAGTGTTAATATGTGCATTGCTTCTAAAAACAAAAGCTCATCTCAGCTAGCATAACCTGCAGTCAGATCTGATTTATTACTAGCATCATCCCTTTATGAATGCAGGAAATCTGGCACAGCAATATTAATGCTACTTTGCTTACTTTTGGGAAACAAATCTAAAAGAATGTTCTTCTGTATTTCATTGGATCCAACTGGGTTTTGACTGAAGTCTACTTTAGGTCAATAGTATAATTAGTATTACATTAAACAAATACATGGTCAAATAAGTTTCATAAGCTGTCCATAATTATCCAAACAGCATCTGTTCACATTTGAAAGTAATCTGACTGTAAAGCAATAAAAGTAATTGAGGACTGTTACTGTCACCCTGTGGTTGCATGCTGTTATGTCAGAACGAGCTATTCGTCAGACTTAAAATACACCGAGTGTGGTAACGAGATGAAAAGCTGAAAATGTTTGAGTAATTATGGTGACAGGATCGAGGACAAGCTTAATCTTGGAATAATTCATGAAGTCTTTTTATGACTGCATGATTAGGGGTGTAATACAATGCCACTATCTTTATCAGTATCTGTATCAGTGCTCCAATTATTTGTATCCGTATCTATATATATCTGAGCTTTATTTTTCAGAAGTATAGCATATCTTATCATTGTTATGCTGATGATTGCTGACCCAGTTAGACAAGAATTTTCGGTTCCTCCATATCCTCCTTACCTGGACTGGCTGCCATGTTAGGTCCTCTGTTGTTGAATGTACAAGGTCATGTAAGAAGTCTTGGAGGGATTTTAGATTCATTGTTACTTCTGAACAAGCAAATCAGTGCTGTTGTTAAGGGTAACTTTTTCTATCTGAGATCTGTCACTAACGTTAAGCATTTTCTTTGGTAAATGGTCTGCACTTATATAGCGCTTTTTTAACCTTAGCAGTTCTACAAAGTGCTTTACACTGTGTCTCATTCACCCATTCACACACACACACACTCACTCACACACCAATGGTAGTAAGGCACTAGCTTGCCATCAGGAGCAACTTAGGGTTCAGCAAGGACACTTCAGCATGTGGAGTCATGTGGGCCGGGAATCAAACCGCAAACCCTACGATTAGCTGACATCCTGCTCTACCACCTGAGCCACAGCCGCCCCAAGCAAAGACCTGGAAATTGTGATTCATTCGCTAATCTCATCATAGTTAGAATATTGTAAGTCTACATTGGCCTCTCTCAAACTGTGTTTTCCCACCTACAAACACCTACATGAACATTTTTGGTTCAAAATATGGCAGCTAGATTTTTAACAGGATCAAGAAAGATGGATCACATTTTAAAATTCTACTCTATGTTTATAAGGCACTCTCTGGTCTAGCGCCCAAAATATAGCAGTGATCTTCTTCATCCTTATTCCCCCAGAAGAGTCTTCTGCTCGACTTCTTTTGATAGTACCTTGTTGTCGCTATAAAACCAAAAAGGTGATTGTGACTTTTCAGTGGGAGATCCTTAACTCTGGAACAGTCTCCCTTTCCATGTGAGGCCAGCTTCTTCAATAGCCACTTTTAAATTTTCATTGAAAACGTATTTTTGTTCTTTAGCTTTTGAATAGTTATTTTAATAGGTAGAAATAGGTAAATACTTGGTGTTGTGTTGAAAGGTAATCATTATTATTATTATTGCTACTATATATTTAAACATAACTCTGTTATGGCTTATTTGTTTGACTGAATTGTAAAGCACTTTGGGTCAACTTCTTTTGTCGTTTTAAATGTGCTCTACAAATAAAGGCTGACTTGACTTGATATCTATATCTACAGTATATCTGTATTTGTATCTGTTTAATGCTCCAAATATTCATATCCATATCTGTATATCATATTCGGACTGAAACATAACGTGGACTTGGCCTAAACCAGAAGGATACCCCCCCCAAAAAAAAAATGCAATTGCTTTTTTAGTGTAGTTATTATTTTTGTTTGTACCTGTACATGATGTTTTCTATCGAATTTATGTCATTTCTATGTCCCAAATTACATGTCTAAACAAGCCAGTGACCTAATTTAAACCATGTAACCCTGACCAGGCAGTTACTAAGGATGAATGAATGGATGAATGAATGAATGCTGTATGGGGCAAAAATGAAAAAACAAAACACAATTAGTGTACCTGCTATGAATATACATATTTGTTTAGAACTCAGATCTGTTTAATCCAAATAATGTTTGGATTACACGCTTCATACCAAAGCTCACACCTCATACCACCACTCAGTCAAGTAAAACAATCAAAATTCATGAGAATTTGTACCAAATCTCAGCGATGACAAAAATAATATGTTAAAATTAGATTGTTCAATAGGGATTGATTAATTTTCAATTAATTAACAGCAGTTCTGATAATAGTGCTGGCTGTAATGCAAATGAAGGGGTAATGATCGGTGTAAATTGTTATTATTTGGTCTTCTGGGAAACATGTAAATATCTTACATAGATTCTGAAGGGCAGTAATAAATGAAACAAATAAAATCTTTAAACAAAATAATAATTTACATCCCCCTGGGTCTTAATGTATCATGTTGCCTTCTTGAGCCTTCTTGAGTTTAACTGCTCAGGACAAACAAGAGACTCATGAACAACTATCACAAAACATAAAAACATAAAAAACAGTCATTGATCATCCAGGTAACAACACACAGTATTAAGAATCGAGGGGATGTAAACTTTTGAACGGTTTCGTTTGTGTACATTCAGTAATCATTGTGTCTTGTGGACTAGATGTAAACATCTGTTATGTGAAATAGTTTATTCAGGGTAGCACTAAATAAAAAACAAAATGCAATTTTGATGATCCCTCTTATTGTTTTTTTTAAATTATTAACATTTTGCAAATTCTGCAAGACCTCAACTGTATTGCACCGCTGTTGCACATTCACGTCTAAAAAAAAGAGTAACAAATGCAAGAAAGAGACACATTACCTCATGAATTAGCATGTCTGTGAAAATTGAATAGTCAGACATCCCTAACAGATACTGTGTGGTCAGATCAGATTACTGCAAACGTTAATAATTCATGTACATCAGCCGTGCAATCCTTAATGCAAATCTGTTCCTTTTTGTCAAAGTTCACTGATTTCAGCTTGATTGTAAAGCTCATATGTAATATCTCTGGGTCAAAACGTAATGACAACCTCTAGAATTTGACAGCTGCTGACATTCATTCACATACCACCAATACCATGAATTCTCCTACTTATTAGACATTATTATAAGGAATTATCTTGCTAAACTAATGCATGAGTGAAAGAGTGAACGAGTAATTACTCAAATTCTGTAGAAGATATAAGCAGCTCATAGAAATGGTTTGTGCTATGTGGATACTGAACACACGCTTCATGAATACTTCTGCTTGAGAATCTGTGTTTCAGTATCTACTGAAGCCTCATAAATGTAAAATTATGCACATATTAGAAGAGTATTCTCGAGAGTCAGAAGACCACAGACTGTGTCAATATTAATGCACCACTAGACAAGAGAAAAAAAGAGGAAACAGTCAAGCCAAAGTGCTGGTGCCAAACTCTCTCTCTTTCTCTCTCTCTCTCTCTCTCTCTCTCTCTTTCTCTCTGCCCCCGGTTAAAGACCCTCACGTTGAAACAAAGTCCCGCTCAGAATTTCAGAAATCCTTTTTCTTGTTTCTTTTTCTTGTCACCAACAATGGACCTTTTCACTGTCAATGGACAATTACATAACCTAATCCTGAATGAGGCCATGCATGTAACTAACACACACACATACACACAATCTCTCTCTCTCTCTCTCACACACACCACACACACACACACACACACACACACACACAAGAAACTAAGTTTTACTGCAAAAAGGATGTTTGACCGCTCTTCCAGTAATGACAGTTGTGAGAACAAAAATGACACAAACTTTGGCATAAAATTGGCCAAATGATAAGAAAATGAGAGTCTTTCATGATAGATTACGCCGAAACAAATTCTGCAAGTTTATTAAAGGCTTGTCACATTCGTCCACACATATACATGTATATCATACACCTCAAAAATGTAGAGAGATATAATGTAAAGACACAAGAAGAAAATCCTTGATGCACACAAAAGAACTCACTGTATTTGTTGGAGAGGTAGATGGAGAGGAGTCTGGTGTTATTAGGTTGAGAATAATTTCCATTGGAGAAATCATTGAGACAGGTCTGGAGTGTTGTTCAGGAGTACCAAGCCGGTTCGTTCTAAAAGCTAAGCTTCGATGACGCTACTACTTGTTCACTATACTATAGAGTAGAAGTACAACTGCCGGAAAGAGTTCCAGTGAACTTGAATAGGAGTCTGAAGTTCAGAACTCCTCTCCCCTGGGTTTAAATCCTTAAAACCACAGAAGCAGCTGAATCCATTTAGGAAAGACCTACAGTAAGATGAAAAGATTAACACAAAGTGGTCTGAGTTCAAAGCTAGAGATATAAAAGAATAAAATAGCTTGACATTTCCACAGCTTTCCGGTAAGAAAGAAAGAACAGAACAGAAACTGAGAGCACGAGAAAGGGCGCAACTTTTTTTTTTTTTTTTCACCCCTGGTGTGATTGCTTAGACAGCAAGCCCATGGTTTTGGCCAGCAGAAGTGGTATCCATTTGCCTCGCAGAGCTTAGAAAGCACAGCCAATGTGTGTGTGTCCTGCAAACCTAAACCAATCAGTGAACACAGTGGCCTCTGTAAACCAATCAACACCCACAATCCGGGAGATCCAAGCTAGTGACTGGCTATTATCCAAAGTGCAATCAATGGGCTAATGAGATATGCAGCAAAGAACCCAAAGACCATTGGTCATACCTTACAAGATGTGAAAGCACAACAACTAGCCAGAAAGAAATGAAAAGTAAGTATAAAACAGCACACTCAATCTCATTAAACCATGGCAAGATTATAGTGGGGGGCAAGTACCAGAAGCTTCTCAATGGAAAGGAATGAAAAGGGGAGGAAATAGAGTGCGGTGAGGGAATGTGTGTGTGTGTGAGAGAGAGAGAGAGAGCGAGAGAGAGAAAGAGAGAGAGAGAGTGTGAGAGAGAGTTGAAAAATGGATTACATAAGACTAGCCTCCATTCATTTGAATTAAACTAGCAAACTAGCAGCTCTGACTATAGTGCTGGTTGTAATTCAAATCACAGGTTTGTATTAATGCGCTCATTCTACTGTAGTATTCTATTGTTTCTATAGCAACAATTCATTCACAAGGACTGTGAATGAACACATAAAGTGTTGTTCTTTAACAAAGTAAAATGTTGAAATCTTGCACCTTTCTGTAAGTTTGTAACAGTCTGTACTTTTCTTTTTTTGGTAACAGTTTTAGGTACAGCACCTCACTTGAACGGCTGGCCTACTTAAAACAAAATGAACATACAAAAGAAAATGTAAGAAAACTGTACTTCTACATTGCTTGGATAAATGATTCAAGGCAAGCTTGTTTTTTTTTTGTTTGTTTTTTTAACCAGACCACCATGATTGCATGGCATCATGAAAATGTCAGTGGTACAGAATCTATGACATGGTATAATGACTGGAAATTTTAATTGAATTTTAGATTCAGATACCGTCATATACTGAAAACAATACAGTAAAAGGTAATATATGTGTGAATGTACCACCACTGGGTCAAGCATGTTCAAGCAAGGATGTATGTAATGTATGTAAGTGCTGACTAATGCTAGTCATATGAGAACAATGCTGATGATGTCATTGTCATGGTGACATCAGTGCTGTCACTTGCTGGCACAGACACAAACATGCTTTGCCCTTGAAACATATATATCTCCGCCATACAAAGACTAAAAGCTCCCCAATGGAGAAAAAAACATTACTCATCCTGAGGCTGTGTGTATATTCAATGCATTTCTTGTCACATTCAAATAAACACACGTTATTTTTTTAAATAAATCAAATATCATATTACGCAGCCTGTTTTTAGATGTTTTTTTTTTTTTACACACTTTATATTTTCTTATTCTACTGGATGATCACAAATACTTAAAAGTAGTAGAAGTGCTACACTTACACCTACATCTAAATATAACTCAAACCTTAACCTCAGCAACCAAAAGGAGAAGTTTGGACGATTTACGTCAGTAAGAGCACATGGGGACTAGCCAAATGTTCCTCAAAACTGTCAAATCATTCTTATCCTTCTTGGTACATTTGGTCCCCACCAAGATAGAAAAACATGCGCACACACAAACACACACACATCCACTGAAACAAAGACAAAGCTGGCCTTTTGTACTCTAAAACAATCAATGGACTCATGAAGACTTATATAAAGTTGGACTCAGTGGACCAAATCAATCTAAATTGGAATGAATGGAATTTTAGCTTGCTCACTCTGCCAACATTGTTTACACAAGCACTTATATCTTCCGGACTGGGCTCATTTACCAATTGGAAGTGCTTATGCGCTTAATCTTTCCTGGTGTTTATCTTTATAACATATGCTCATACACCCTCAAATGCTTCTACTATGATGGGTTAGAGTCATGCATTTGGCACAGCATTGCACTTTGACAAAATAAAGGGGGGGGGGAAAGGGTGTTGGGCCACCACGAGTCACCAGAACAGCTTCAATGTGGCTTGACGTAGTTTCTGGAACTGTCCTGGAGCGAGGAACACCAACCATTCTTCCAAAAGATATTCACTCAGCTGGTAGTTTGACGATGGTGTTAGAGAGCGCTGTCTAACACGTCAGTCCAAAATCGCCTGTAGATATTCAACTCGGTTGAGGTCTGGTAACATTGCGGTCCTAGCATATGCTTTACACCATTTTCATCCTCATCTAACCATTCAGTGAGCCCTCATGCCCTGTGGATGGGGGCGGAGTCATCCTGGAACAGACCATTCATATCAGTAGAGAAAGGTTTCAATAGGATAACAGGTGATCAGTCATAAAAACGCATTGATTTGTAGTGACCCTTTCCTCTAACTGGACAAGTGGACACAAACCATAATGATAATGAGTCTTTATTGGTCACATATAAATATGCACAGTGAAATTCTTTTCTTCACATACCCCAGCATGTTAGGAGGTCAGGGTCAGCCATGATACAGCACCCCTGGAGCAGAGAGAGTTAACGGTCTTGCCCAAGGGCCCAACAATGGCAGCTTGGTAGTGCTGGGGCTTGAACCCCCGACCTTCTGATTAGTAACCGCTCAAGAAATGAGCATACTTATTAGATAGGATTTGACTTTATATAGCTTCAAGCAGGAAAAGGACCCAACAAAATAATTTAGTAGCTTGACAAGCTTGTCAGTTGTGATAAATTATATTTTTAACATGTCAATAGGTGTATTCAGTGCGGCTCAGGATTTGTCGCCGCAGATAACCAGATAAGCTTCTTTTCAACTCGGTTTTGTCCACTAGCTAATCACATGTGTTTAGGTCTTAGATAAGAAGAAGCATGGACACTTGTCCACACCCAGTTGAAATGTTCTAAAATAATCTGTTGTTGTAAGAAGGGAAGTTTCTTCATGCTCTATATTTCATACTGTTTTTTTTTTGTTTTTTTTTGTTTTTTTACAGATATAGAAGAAAGGAAAGTGAAAGGGCAGTGAAATCAGGATAAATGAGGAAGGTGTGTGGAGAGGCACGGAGGAAGAGAGGAGCGGGGAAAGGAAGAAAAACAAGCAAAGACAGAAAAACTAAAACCATTAAGTAATGCTTGCTTGGAAGTTTAATTTGAATTATGATAACCTGGCAACCCAGCATCAACAGTCTTTGGTATATCTAAGCATCTGATCACAACTATATGTTCATGGAGGATGACATTAAATGACACACTCCATCAGGAGTGAAAGTATTTTTGTGATGACCTGATAGGTGTTTTAATAAGTGTTTTGAACGCATGTCAAAAGCATGAAAGCAAAAATATAGCATAAAGGCCAATAAAGAGCTACATCCCAGCTGTATAACACACTGTATTACTGGTTCCAAAAAAAGTGCCTTGATAAACGCATGTTGTAATGACAGCAGGGCATATTCAAAACAAGCTAGAGAAACTAATGTTATCTGGTTAAAAGCATTTGTGTCATCCGTGAAAATCATGTGGCAAGACTGGAATTTCTGGCAAACAATGCAAGTTTAATGAGCGAAACAAAACGTGCAGCTCCACAGAGCATAGATTCACTCATTAAACAGTCATAACATGTTAATAACGATGTAAAGACACGATACTCGCATCACTTAACACCAAAGCGGAAAGGCGGCAACGTCACATTTCTAAAGGAACTGCATCTGAATGTGTGTGAGGGCATGTACGTGGGTGTGTGTGTGTGTGTGTGTGTGTGTGTATGTGTGTGTGTACATACCACATTCTATTCACAAGAACAGAAAACAGGAAAAGACAAACCATAATAGACAGGAAAGGACTAATAATTATCACGGCCTTCATCGCTCTGGCCAAAGTATGTCCGGCTGGCAGCCATGCCAAGTAACACATGCCCTTTAGTTGAGTTGCTGTACTCAGTTGCTTAACGCTTACGCAGCAGTAACTCAACCATGATTTGCGAACATCCTTTTTTGGGGCAAAGGGAATGAGAGTGCGACCTCCTTTAGATTGTGTGTTGCATTAAACAGATGCCACCTTCTTTATCACAGATGATCCAAATCTCCCACTAGATGGAGACAGGCGAGATACAGTTTGCACAAGGTGTGTGAGAGGGAGTGACAGAGAGACAGAAAGAGAGAAAAAATGAGAGAGAGAGAGAGAGAGAGAGAGAGACATTTATCTGGGCCACTGGGACAAAACTGAACTGTCTATGGCCCTAATGTATTATTCATAGCTCACATGTGCATGTGAGATTAGGCTTAGATGTGGGTGTGGGTTTGTGTGTGATAGAAAGGCAGAGGAGATTGTGTGGGACAAACGAGCTGGTGTTTCCTGTTATATCTTTTCTTTTGGTCTCTCAGGGTGGCAGAAATTTTGGGATATGCGGATCCTAGTCAGCCTTGAACATTCATGCCATACACGCAAACACACACACACACACACACACACACACACACACACACACATATATATGCGTACATGCCTAGGTTAAAAATAGAGGCAGAAGAGAGATGGATTTTGTGTTAAGTTACTGCTATTATTACAATAAATAATAAGACATCTTACATCTTAATACACATACAGTGACCTCCACTAATATTGGCACCCATGGTAAATATGAGCAAAATTGTCTTTATTGTTTAACCTTTTGATCTTTTGTTTAAAACATTCACAAAAATACTCTGCTGTCATGGATATCAAACAATTGCAAACAAAACACAGGTTTATCAAAAAAGTATAGGTGTGCAACAATTATTGGCACCCTTTTAGTCAATACTTTGTGCTACCTCAATATTGCCAAGATGACAGCTCTGAGTCTTCTTCTATAATGCCTGATGAGGTTGGAGAATACATGGCAAGGGATTTGAGACCATTCCTCCATACAGAATCTCTCCAGATCTTTCAAATTTCGAGGTCCACGCTGGTGGACTCTCCTCTTTAGTTCACCCCATAGGTTTTCTATGGGTTTCAAGTCAGGGGACTGGTATGGCCATGGCAGGACCTTGATTTTGTGGACAGTAAACCATTTTTGTGTTGATTTTGATGTATGTTTTGGATCATTGTCCCGCTGGAAGATCCAACCATGGCCCATTTTAAGCTTTCTGGCAGAGGTAGTCAGGTTTTCATTTAATATCTGTTTATATTTGACAGAGTCCATGATGCCATGTATCCTAACAAAATGTCCAGGTCCTCTGGCAGAAAAACAGCCCCAAAAAATTAAAGAACCACCACCATATTTAACCATGGGCATGAGGTATTTTTCCATATAGCTATCTCTCTGTGTGCGCCAAAACCACCTCTGGTGTTTATTACCAAAAAGCTCTATTTTGGTTTCATCTGACCATAGAACC